>OX402529.1:20567128-21022061 GCA_948098885.1 Drepanosiphum platanoidis
TACAATATTAATAAAATATGTGATTACATGATAATTTTAAGTATATCTTTATGGCATTATACTATTCGCGTATTTTTTTTTTTTATTTATTTTTTTTTTTTGGAACAAATTACGACGAAACAATATTTATTCGGTTTTCTAAATCGATAACTATAATGAAAATATTATAATATTAAAATCGCATGCTATATACTGGTTCGTGGACAGTATCAGTTCAATAAGAAAGACAGTATAGACTCTATACTATAGATAGACCTGTCTTTATAAAATTAAAAAAAAAAAAAAAAGGAAAAAAAAGTAAGTATTGCCAATATAATTAGTATGAACTGACAATAAAACAAATGCGTTCAAACAGTCTACATACTAAATCCATAATTTAATTTTCGTTCGTTATTCATTGGATTTTTTATAGGCATACGTTTTAATAAAATTTGTATTCTTTCAATTCCAGAAGCTTACGGTGGTAAGAAAGTAATTCGACCGGCGTATATCTTTATTAAAAATGAATTATTAAATCGTCCGGTAGCTTTCATTAAATAATGAAATTACTTATAGCACACAATGGCAATGTCATAATGTAAAATTAATTCTGTAAAAGTATATAAGCCCGCATGTGTACAGTACTGGGAGAAATTTCATAAAACCCTCATGACTTAATACCTATTGTAGACGAAATTGATTATGAATTTTAGCTTGAAAACTAAAAATCTGAAAAAATATCGGCACGAATTTACATTTTAACAACGCGAAGAGTAAATAGATTTTATTTACAGAAAAAAAAAAATGTTTCGAGCAAAAGAAAGACTAAACGTCACGACGAACTATAATAATAATTAGTCTAGATACCGACTATAACATCTAATAACTGATTCTAGGAATTTGAAAAATTAAAATAATACGTAGTAAATACAATTTGTAATATTTTAATTTGTGTTTGGACTGCAATAATAATGTTCTAAATTAACTAAATCAAATTAGCGAAATTTCAATAACCCGTTGTATAGTCGAGTTCGGCATTCACTTTGATGATTTATAATGTTTGACATTGAAAATTCCTGAATTTCGTCGCGGAAAATCGATACCGATATGAATCGGAGATGATTTATCTCACCGCCTTGAATTCGTCTTTTTTACAATTGTATTGTTTTCCATAATTTTATATGAATTTAATTCGATATAACTCTGACATAAGTCCAACGTATTTACATATTTAAACCATCAATAATACATTAAATGTATAAATAAATAATAACACCACACGTATAATAATAACAACGATCGTTTGGTAGTTGACACGATAACCGAGAACACAGTGAAACAGAATAATGCATTTTTAATGCGTCGTCCTCGATCGAATTAATTTTACGCTAAGATATTACCGAGAGTTTAGACTGGACATGCACTACCTACGACGCGGTGTCGATTAAGAATATGAATTTATAACAGTTTAAATCGAGATCGGCGATAGTCTGTGTGATCGCCACGAAATGATTATTAGTATACTTGCGTTTTGATTTAAACGTTATCAATAAACGAATTTTTTAATGTAATCGTCGTACAATAATAATTATTCGATTATTATGTTTTATTCATTGAAATAAACATATTATGAATTCGTTAGTTTTTTAAAGAGTGATAATTTCCGACACGATTAAATCGATTAAGTATTTCAAAAATTATTTTTTGTGGGCGTCTGACATTGTTAAAAAATACGTGTTTTGTTTAATGCAATAAGAAATCTCTTTTTATAAAGCTGTTTTTTATAATATTTTATACGGAAGAAAATTTTAAAACTTTAAAGTATTTAATCGTTTCGCGCTACACTGATGTCAGTTTGAAAACAATTAAAATTTTTACGCGTGATTACTAGAGCTGTAGAAAAATGCGATTTTTTTTTTTTTTGAGCTGATTACAAAATTACGATCTTACCACAGAATTTGAGTTATGTAACGACAAATTCAATTTTGAAACTTTAATTTTGCATTTTTTGACGTTTTTTATTTTTTGGTAATATCTTTGACAAGTTTAATAATTTTTGTGGAATTAAACTAACCATTAAAATATAAACTTTTTCACCAACCCAAGGTTCTTGGGTTTTTTAAATTTTGATTTTGAGTGTATTTAAAAATAGTTTTCGGTGCATTAAACTCACGGTCCAAATGATTACGCATGTTAAAAAACATTCATTACCAATCGAATAAAATCCACATTTTAGAAACGTGTAGGCGGTAAGAAAAAGGTTAATTTTGAAAATGTTAAATGTTCATAATATACACGACTCGAATACTCGATAAATTATGCAACATCGTTTGGGACCAACTACAATTAACCGACGTGAAAATAATATAGCTGTTCGGTAAATTTCGTTCAGGTGGTAGTTTCCGCGACGTAACCAATTTCCAAAACAAAAATAATACTTCTTGATAACAGTTTGACATTAGAAATTAGCTTTTCTCGTTGTTTACTCGCACGGCGGTTGACCACGAGTCCACAAACGAAAACTTCCTGTTTGACGGTAGCAAAAGAAAAATAAAACATTAAAGGAAAACGTCGTAAAAAGTCGAACGCAAGGAAATTCGGTATGAATACAAGAATACGTTTGAATACGGGCAATGAGTATAGGTATTACTCAAAGGGTCCGAAACGGGTTGAAAACACCGACGCGCGTAGAAAAACGATGGTTGTTTCGAAAAATTATCAATAATTAACACGTTGCGTTTTATGTTGTTCGCGTACAGGTTCACGATATTGAACTCCGTGTTGGTCACCAAAAACTTGGACCTACAAGAATTGGTGGACTCGGAGTCGCGGGTCATGTTGCTGTACTGCACGAGAGAGGAAGCGCTCGGAATACTGCAGGCGGCCAGAAGTTACAAAATCACTGGAGAAAATTACGTATGGGTAGTGACTCAGAGTGTGATGGAGAACTTACAGGCCCCGCAATTGTTTCCGGTCGGAATGCTGGGTGAGTGCGTTTTATGTAAATCGCTTTTATGAACAGACCGCGTAAGAAAAATCGACTTGGCTAAATGTTATTGTTATCGTTAATCATTTCGCAATTTACGATGTAGCCAGTGCAATTATAAAGCACTCTTATTTAAACATATATAAGTAATCACTGCAGGTACCTACTGATAATAAATAATTAATACCGTTATTACACGAAATCTTCTCTTCTAATAACATTCCCATCGTTAAAAAAACCATATATATCATATGATCCTCGACAATAGATTATCGAATTGAGTAGTTTACACTTAATGGCTGAAACATAATGACTTATTGTTAACATTTCTTCAAAATGAAAATAAAATATACCCCATTATTATAACGCTTATCGTTATTACGGGTTTTTGTTGTTTCCTTGGCCATTTTGAGTTGTTTAATACGCGCAGGTATAGACTGTAAAAACATATTTTTATAACGTTAACTTAAAAAGAGAATTTTTAATAATTACATCTCTGTCTCTGCAAATGGATATTGACGAATTCTATAACGCGTTTCCATTGGATTTCGACATTATTCTAAGCTTGACTATGTAAACTCCGATAAGTATTGAGAATTAAAATTGTATTCAAACCCGGTTTAAAATGAACTGAAAATTCACATCTTAAAAAACACCTTTTTATCATGTTGCTTCGACTTTGAACCTTTATCAGATTTATTCAGAACTAAATGGTCTCGTACACTATAAGCCTGAGAACATTTTTGTTAAAACAAACCGTTTGATTTTTAAATATTTATAAGTTTATCGTGACGATATTTTATCAATACCACGGGGGCCGAGGAAATAACGATTTTAGCTACAACAAAATCATTTCAACATATTGTAATAACGTACTAACTTAATAACAATCCGAAAATGTACGTAAGTTTTCGTCTCCTTGTAAATGAGTAAATCAAATTTCAAGTATGAATTTTATTTTATCATAAAATTAAACTTTAATTCGACCACAATCCCGAATTAGGCATACCTGCTGTTTTTACACACTTTCTACTCTAGACGGTGGATAATTTGTGTGTTGTTCAGAGTATAGTTTAAGGTTAGGATTAAATTTCACGTCACGAGGTAAAAAAAATTAATTAAAAGCTATCAGTTTGTCAGGGTTCATTTGTTTGGGTAGGATTAATTTGTGCAGCCCTACTCAAATGAAAAAAAAGGACCTAGCTTGATTTACCATAACCTCAAACGTAAACAATATTAATATGTCAGGGTCACTTATTGCACCAAGGTTAATTATAAATATTGTTGTTGAATAAAATGTAATCGATTCGTGCTCATTAGTTTAGATTTCGGCGACTGTTCGTGAAACGTATGAAATTGAAAAAATCAAGTTGATTTAACCACAACACATTATGATACTTTAAATCATACGGGTATAAATGTATGGTATGATCAATTTAGGGTCCGGGTTTTTTAAGTTAAACAAAAAGTTACGATGTGATGCTAATATACACTAAAAACGCTTAAAATTAGATAAATACGCACAAGTAAAAAAGTTGCTTGCGCGAAAAATCATTATTAAACTTCAAATTAAAAATATGTCATTTTTATGTACGATACGTTTTTCCTGACGATAAACATAAATCAGTAAACACATGAAACTTTAATATCGTTTTTTATAAAATAATCTTCTTTGACCTCGCGTTTTGTGTCCCAACATTTCCAACTATATGGGGTTCGCCGCCCTAATCTTCAACTTCCACGCGATTATAATGATAATATTACAAAAATATAACTTACATGAAACCAAATAAAAACGTAATTTTTATAGACAACATTTACTTCGCTATGCGAGTTAACTATAACTCAGTACGTGCATAATATAATAAGTATAAAAAGAGATAGATAATAAACCTGACAATTTTTATCATTCCTTCGGAATTATTTTTCATAAGACAAGTTAAAAATAATTGAAATATGATTTTTTTACTAAAACATCGTATATAACCGTGTGATAAGGACAATAAGCCGAGTGTTCGGTTTTCTTTGAATTATGCTCGAACGTGCGGAAAATCAATTAATATTATAGTAAATTCTACGTTTAACGATTCGTCAAATGTTTACTACTTTAAAACTGCGAGTACTCGATAATGGTTTGTAAAATTTCGGCTCGAAAGTTTTTGTTCAGCTTTTAAAAAAAAAAAATTTAACAATAAACTTTTAGTTTATAATATTATAAGATTGTACCGTTTATAAAACACCAAAAAATAACTCTAAATATTTAGTAATTTAAGTCCATATTATATTCTCAAATTGATTTTAGACTTCGGATGAGATGCGAGAGATGGACGATATTGAGTGATTAATATTTTTGTCGAGTTAATTTAAAATTAATCGATTTAAATTGATATCAATGTACACCTTTGTTTTCGAAAAACAATTCCGAGTGAAACTTGTGGCGCTCCAACTATTGATATTTCGATTTCTATTTTTCACAGATAGTTCATAAAATTATTTGTAATTTCTTGAATTCAGTTGGTTGAGCGAACTTTGGATAGAAAAAAAAAAAACCTTAAATAGCTTATACGATAGCGTACCACCAAATAGATAATATTTTTCCCGGGAATTATTTAAATATACAAACACGTTGGTACTGTGAAAACAAATTAATAAAAACGAAAAGAAAATCTGTTTAAAAAAAAAACAATGAGTTGAGTTGTATTTGATACAAATTAAACAAGGTAGATGACTAAAATACTATTTCAGTTTCAATTCCCAACCATCCCAAAAACAGATTTCAAACGGATACGGAAACGGAAACAACCGAGTCAACGAACCAAACCCAAAACACACAATGAAAGAATATAAGGGAATTAAACAAGAAGAAAAAAAATAATATTATACTGAATATAATTTGACAAACCCACAAAAGTATACAACATCGTTATTACTTGAAAATTAGGACGGTAGCAAAAAAAATAAAAATAACATAATTTAATTTCCAAGATTTACGATAAAAATATTATAATGGCAACAGTTGAATCTCACGAAATATTTATATTAATTTAAATTCATTTATAGTATACTCGTATGTATAAATTATTTATCTTCTATATGACGCAATTGGTATGTAACGTCAATGGCCGATCGAATTCAAATAATAAATCAAAACACAAAGTGGTAAAAAACTTTTCGTTTTCATTTTTCTTTTTTTTTTTTAAACTGAACTGAGCATTTGCGAAACATTTGAAGTGGAATACGTCATTAGACATATCTATAAGTTACCTAGCCCATACGTGACCTAATGAGATCTAAAAAGTTCTCAACATTTTCCACCCTAATATATTATTATACTAATACGATTATTGAACATTCGCACGTACCGTCTGAAAGAATACCCCTTTAAAACGCCCACGCGTTTGATGAATTCAATAAATCAAACCTTAAAGAAACGAAATTCCTTCTGCGATATCATTCGAGCTTTCCATACAGCCATAGTTAAACACACATTTGATCAACGAGACGATTTTCAAAAATCGAATTTACGATATCTTTGATAATGCGTATAGTATGTTCGAGGCGGTTTTATTAACCGTTTTGGCATTTCAATTAAAACCATTTGTTCGATGAGAAATGAATTACAATGAACAGCTTAAGTTAAATTTAATAGAAATGCGGATTGAAAAGTTTGTATTATAGTTTTGGTATTCGAAGATATGACATAATCCGAAACGAAAATGCCGTGCGACCAGATTGGTTGTAATAATTTACTCTGCGTGCAAGGGTTTATATTTGATAGCTAGATTTTTGATTACAGAAGAGGCTTTGGAAGGTGAGTCTGTGCGTACAGTATTTCGCGCTTATCTTTTAAATAAGGAACTCGAGTTTAGCGTCCGTCTAATACTCTAATATTAATCCTAGGTGTTTGTTTGCATTGTGTGTGAACGCGAGTGCCGTTGAGTGTGACTACCGGGTAGGAGGCAGTCGGAGAGCGAAGATTGAATGAAAAGTGTGTAGATTTAGTTCTGTTTGCATTAATTTTCCAGTTAAACGAACCGTTTCGATTGAATTTAGATATTGTTGTGTTGACTATAGCGATAATTGTTCTACATAAATATTTGCTGCGAAATAACACTTACAGCAGACGTGCTGTAGACTATGAATTTTAACTCGACAATGATATTATGTTTTCCGAACAAAATATCCCTAAAAGGATAATATCGTGATGTTAATCGATATAAATGAAAACCCCATGGCGATTTCAATACAATAGTAAAATAGTTGACGATTCTATTTCTTAATTTACAGGAGTCCACTTCGACACGAGCAGCGAAAGCTTGGTAAAAGAGATAACGACCGCCATACGAGTATTCGCATATGGCGTAGAAGATTTTGTCAACGACCCGGTTAATAATAACGAAACTCTAACGACGCAATTGTCGTGTGAAGGCGAAGGCGAATCGCGTTGGATGACCGGGGAGAAATTTTACAAGTTGGTGCATCTACCTGATATGTAGAAAATTTGATAATGTATTATGCGAAGGATTTTAATTACAAGACAGGACTCGCCGACGTATTACGACAATGGCTACAAGTTGTAGCCGTACGTTTTCGCGTTACGAGCATTTTCAAAACTACGATGATTTATATTTTATAATACTGTTACTGCTGACTGCAGACTACTCGCGGCTGTCCGTGCGGTTTTCTAACACAGTCGCCTTAAACTATTTGAAATTCGTGAAAAATGCAATTTTCACATGTTGTATACAATAAGGTAGAAACAAGGCGTTTGACGACAGTGAGATAAATTCCTGGAGAATTAATCAACATCAATTCAATCACCGGGACCATAAATTATACTTTCTAAGACTTGTCCCGGTCTCTTCCTTTACCGACACCCTTTTCAATTTCACTCCGCGTCGTTAAAATAAATGGCAAAAATTCAAATTGGAATTCTCGAGCACCGCGCGACTATATGCAACGGAATAAAAATAAACATAGAACTGTGATTTGAAGATTGATTTGGTTAACGGAAATTCGATTTACTTCTTTATAAAGTAACTTCTGTGCTATGAGTATAATATCAACCGTGCGGTTATTGACGAGCATCCCGGCTGTCAATACGTTGATGAGTTTGCGCGTCAAATAAAACGTATTATACGATATGGCGCGTGATATCTAATGGAAATATTATTATTTAGGTACCTGAGAAATGTGAGTGTCGAACACGTGGAACCGGCCAAACCGAAAGTCGAATTCACCGCCGACGGTGTTTTAAAATCTGCGGAGTTGAAAATCATGAATCTAAGACCCGGAGTCGGAAATTCGCTTGTTTGGGAAGAAGTAAGTGATACGTAAATATATAATAAAAGTCTTTATACAAAATGTATAAGGCGAACGCGTTTACTTTTCCGTAAAATAAATTATTACACTTGAATCTGGCATGATATAGATACGTATATACGTACTCCTCTTACCTGCGTTATACGCGGCGAGAGATATCTTTGAGATTTTTTTTTCTCGGCAAACAAAATGACAAAGTGAACTCTGGCGGCCTCGTTTTCAGTAGAAACGAAATATAAACACACACTAGGTCTTGCTCGAGTTCAACTATACATAAACTAACATAACTATACTTATTTTACTAATTAGACGACGGGTAAATCAATTGATTGCTATTCTAAAAGTATGCACTATTTAGGTCTGTAAACTTATTTCGTTCATTTTTAATGAGAAAAAATAAAAATAAGGCTCGACCTTAAAGGCGATTTCATATGTGTATCCCTCTAGGATTTTAGAAAGGACCGAATAATAACTTTGAAAACTACTTTCGGGCCGCATACATTTTTAATGGTAATGGTGAAAAATAGAGTTCAGTGCGGGCCGCAGAAAATTTGTTAACAAGTCGCGTAACGGGTACCGCTGATTTAGGATTACATTATTGAATATATAAGTTTTGTTTTAATTTACTAATTTCATGAAATACACGCTTTAGGCACGTATGAAATACGGAATGTAAAAAACCGATGATTCAAAACAAGAACAATTGTAAAAAAAAAAAACGAATCGCGATCAGACCAAAATAATCGTTTTCAAAATGTAAAACATTTCGTTTAGAACTAGAACCCTCGATTTTTCAACGCCTAATGCAAAAACTTTTATACTTCTAATATTCTAACAATATTCTAACACGTAGATGTTTGTAAAAAAAAAAAATAGTTAAATGTTAGACTTTAATTGAACAGTTTTTCCTCTTTTGAAATACAATCTTTATCATTGGTCCTCAAATAACAACGTTTCGTACCTACTCACACAACTTAACATTTCATTCTTATCATTACAGAAGCTTAAGTTACTAATTGGAGCGAAATTGTATACAAACATAGAATGTGAACATCCGTTGTATATATTTGTAATACTTAAAAAAAAAAAACGAATTCTTTTAAAACACGATATTATTCACTTTCTAAGAAAAAATGCGTATTTTTCCTTTGTGACATTAATTAGCCTCCACCACAAGATATGATTTGTGTCACATCGAACCTATAAAATATAACATTACAACTTTTCTTTTAGATTCCGAGTGAAGCGATGAATCGTATTCGTTTTACTATATTGGTCTTATTTTCAACTTCCGGTAGAATTTCTGGTAGAAAACGTTATCGAGTTGATGACTTGGTCGGTTTCAAAATGAGGATAAATTACGAGAGCCAGCCAAAAATTGACGGAATACCGATTTTCTGTAAAATCTGATATTTTTTCGTCGTAAATGGAAAATGTGTTATAGAGACTTTAAATTTTCACATATTACTTCGTGCTTTAAAAACGGTATAATTTTCAAAATATTCAGATAAAGCCTGTTGTTGAGAGACGTTTGAAATGTTTTTTCTTAGTTTTTTCCGTAAAATATCGATAAAATAACATTGGTCGGACGAAAAATCTCGAACATTTAATTTTTTTCAAATTTTTTCACGTGTAGAAAAATGTCAAAAATTCGTAATCACCGTCATTATATTCGTTACAAGCGAAACGAAATCGGGTATTTCAACTGTTTAGAAATAAAGACTGAGCTAATTCACCGACATCGGTCATCCGCGACCTGTATCTCATCCGAATCCACAATCTCCGCTTTTTTTTTCTCGCCCGACTTTTTTTCTTCGTCAAACAAAACAATTTTTTCACGCGAAAATCGTGTCTATTTCGTTTATCCTTTGTTCTAGATCGGCGTTTGGAAATCGTGGGAACGCGAAGGCCTGTATATCAAAGACATCGTATGGCCAGGAGACAGCCACGCCCCGCCGCAAGGAGTTCCGGAAAAGTTTAATTTAAAAATTACGTTTTTGGAAGAAGCGCCTTACATAACGCTCGCGCCGCCGGACCCGATAACGGGTAAATGCAGTATGAACAGAGGCGTCATATGCCGGATCGCTCGACAAATCGATATGGAAGGGTAATATCTGATATTATAATCTAATACCATCGTATTTATAAACAACTCTGTACACGCGCGCGTGTCGCGTGAACAAAATATACTAAATTGTAATATCGTCGACCCGTGATTTCAGCGTTCACCCCTCCGAGGTCCATCGTAACGGTAGTTATTACCAATGTTGTTCGGGATTTTGCATCGATTTGCTGGAGAAGTTTGCCGAAGACCTTGGATTCACTTACGAACTCAACAGAGTCGAGGACGGCAAATGGGGAACGCTCGAAGTACGTAGTGTTAAAATAAGCGTATGAAATACAAATAATCGAACTCCGGATTAAATTGTCGCGTACATTTTGTGTCCAGAACGGCAAGTGGAACGGACTAATATCGGAACTGGTAAATAGAAAAACTGACATGGTAATGACTTCGTTGATGATAAACTCGGATCGAGAAGCCGTCGTTGACTTCAGTCTGCCGTTCATGGAAACCGGTATATCGATAGCCGTCACCAAACGAACTGGCATCATTTCACCGACTGCGTTTTTGGGTCAGTGCAATCGCGGAGCATAATTTCGCGATAATAAATCATATATAATACGTCTTAAACGCGCTTAACGTCGTTTTCGTTATTTGTACAGAACCGTTTGACACTGCTTCGTGGATGATGGTCGGAGTGGTGGCGATACAAGCCGCGACGTTTTCCATATTTGCTTTCGAATGGATGAGCCCTTCCGGGTTCGACATGAAAGTAAGATTTTCAAACGATAATAATGATGCCGCCGCGGGACTTTCTAACGGTTTTCTATTGTTTTTCAGTCGGTCTCGCAGGCTCCGAATCACAGATTCTCTTTGTTCAGAACATACTGGCTCATATGGGCCGTGTTGTTTCAAGCCGCGGTGCAAGTAGACATACCCAAGGGTTTAACATCCAGGTATACCCGTTGAGTTATGACCGCGTGTTTTTATACATAAATGTCGTACAAAGAGTATTATAAACGAAACGTTCCGGAAAAGACCGAACGCGTACGCGCGTAAACGTTTAATATCGTGCGTATTGGCGCAACTAGAGGCTACCCAAAAAATTACCCTTTTTCAGATGATACTTGTAAAATTCCATTATTTTGTCATTCATATTGAGAGGGACATATAGAACAATATTGACATTGAAAACATATTTGCAAGTGCTAATGATATACCGTTAATGTATTATATAAAGTTCACTCTGAAAATGTTTTTTTTTTTTTTTTAACTCTGATAAACAAATTTGCATTGATATTTATAGTAATTAATGTTCAAATAAACCGGTAAGATTATAGTAGTGAGATGTATAGAATTTTAAGTAGAGTGGACGATCGGCATACTTGACTCACAATAGTATCACATAATATACAACAAAAAAAAGACACGTCGTTGTAAATCTAACTTGGCTCAGAATCTAAAACGTGTTGGTATGTATTGTAAGGGTAGGGATAATCTACAGGTTATTTTAAATCAATAGTTTTTAGCCCTCTTCCCGCCAGGATTTTAACCCTAGTTGCGCCTATGACACAATCATAGTGACAAATAAAATAACTATACGCACAATGTGACCGCGGTGTGTAAAATATTCGTTTTTTAAGGTTCATGACCAATATATGGGCCATGTTTGCCGTGGTGTTTTTGGCCATATACACTGCCAATTTAGCCGCGTTCATGATCACCCGCGAAGAATATTACGACTTTATGGGAATCGACGATCATAGGGTGGGTATAATGATCGATTGAACCCGCGCGCCAAGGACGACGACTAATATTTAAATTGGACGATGTTATTTTTACAGCTCAGTAGACCGCACAGTCACAAGCCCATGTTTAAATTTGGTACGGTACCTCATTCGCACATCGATTCGACTATTCACAAATATTTTCCGGAAATGTTCAATTACATGAAAAATTTCAACCGAACCACCGTACAAGAAGGACTCAACTCGTTACTGAGCGCGTGAGTATATTCGTATATGGCGGCGCGACGGCGGACTTTCGTAAAAACCGAACAAACGCACGTGTTATTTGCAACTGTCGAAAAGCTACAGTGTGACTGCAGACGATACTGCTGACGATAACACCCATGCAAATTGACCTGTTCTCGTTTTAGGGAACTCGACGCTTTCATCTACGACGGCACCGTACTTGACTACTTGGTGACGCAAGACGACGATTGCCGTTTATTGACGGTGGGTTCGTGGTACGCGAAAACAGGTTACGCGGTTGCATTTCAAAGAAACTCGAAATACGTTCAGATGTTCAACAAGAGGCTGTTAGATTTTCGTGAAAATGGTACACAGACATAATATTATACCTACCTCGAATGTATACGGCGCGCGACGACCGCGACGGTATAATACAACGCGGTTGTTTCAAAATAAACACTTTTAGGTGATCTCGAGAGACTACAGAGATTTTGGATGACGGGAACGTGCAAACCTGACGATCACGATCAAAATGCCACTAGCGACCCCTTAGCCCTGGAACAGTTCTTGTCGGCGTTTCTGTTGCTGATGGGCGGCACGCTTTTGGCAGCTCTCATATTACTATTGGAATGTTTGTATTTTAATTTCTTCAGGAAGAAACTAGCAAAAACCGACCAAGGAGGATGCTGTGCTCTCATCAGTTTGGTGAGAAACATAATATGGAGAATTTATTTTATACACGTCGTGACGGTAGATTCTGATAGATAAAATAATAGCTGATATTATATATTTAGTAAAGTTGATAAAAGTCATTGGCGTGGAAAAAAAATCGCTTTACATACGAATCGCAAATATTATAAATACTTCCTGTGCAAACATAATAAATAATTTTTTTTTTTACAGAGCATGGGTAAATCGCTTACGTTTCGCGGTGCCGTTTACGAAGCTCAAGACTTTCTGAAATTCCGTCGTTGCAAGGACGCGGTGTGCGACTCGCAGTATCAGCTGCTCAGAAATCAACTGATGAGTACTTACTCTAAAATGAAACAATTGGAAAAGGAATTGGAATTGAGAAAACTGAAGTCGGAAAAAAGGTAAAACACCGCGTTTTTTATCTCGTATATCTCAGGATGTTTTGAAAAAAATTAAACTTGTGTCGTCAGGAGGAAGAAAGCGATGTCACCTTCCGCTAGGCTATTTCAGTGTATCGCTGAAAACCACGATAAATACCCGGATAAAAAACAGTAAGAGATAAAAAAAAAAAAAAAAAAATAGGATAGGTAGAAAAATATCGAGCATCGAACTCGCTTTGCAGCGCTAAATATTAGAATAGGCGACGGGGTGTAGGATAAAATAATGAAACCAAATAGCATATGAAAACGCGCTTGTATAGATTTCTAGAACCGGGTAGATAGGTGACCCAATAAATCGTCATTATTTTATTGAGAGAAATTTGTATACCGAGCCTAGTTGATAATAATTCTATTATATTATGTTATATTATATACTATATTACTGCTTGACGCGCTATAAATAGATGATCGTCTGATATAATAATACATTATTGTTGAACTGTAAATAGTTAGTAGCATGTGCGTTAATATTGTGTAAAGACAAATCAAACGATGATAATTAGTTAAAACGATATACTCGGCTGTAGTGCGTAAACGAGATAATATAATGTTGTTTTTTTTGTTTTTTTTTTTTTTTTTGACATTTTTTTTCCGCAGATATCAATTTTCACCGGCATCGCCATTAAGACAACGAGACATAGTGAGACCCAGTATAATTTCAACGGAGTACACAAACAGATACGATCACGAACCTCTCAGGTAAAAACTGTTGGTCGCGAAGGACCCGAAAATGCGAAACGTGGTTCTCAAAACGAAACGAGTCAAAATTATTGTTTTACACGTCTTAAATATCGATCGAAAAAAAGCGCGAAAGAAAAACGAACCGTTATCGATTAGGCATGGAATTCAGCGGTAATACGGGGGTAACCGCTGAATCGAAAGTCTCGATTTTGTAATACCCCGACGGATTATAAAAAAAAAAGTAATCCATTGTCATAAGTATATTATTATATCTACACGATTTCGTTTTGGGAATTTCAATTTTTCGGGTTTTCGGACCACTTTGAATAAAGTAATATTGATAAATTGTTTGTATCGACGACGGTACCTATCGATATTCACACATAAATGGCCGAACGGGTACAACTAAATTCTAATCATATATATTTTATATTATATCATACCTTTTGGCTTTATACAATGAATATCTTAGCATAGGCGTAAACTGGGCGGGGGAAGGTAATTCCTCCTTGATTTTACGGTCAAGATCAAAAAAATTAATTAATTGAAAAACGGAAAGGCGATTATTTGCGTTTCTATGGAGTAAATCAGTTTTATTCGTAAACATTTAACGTCTTAATCGGGGCATAGATTTTAACGGATTGAAATAATAATTTATTTTAAAAAACAAAATTCAAAAATATGTGAATAACTCTTTTTTAATTCGATGATGTAAAAACCGAATTTCGTGCTTGAAAAGCATTGTTTTAGAGCTGCCGCAAAGAAATTCGATTTGCATTTAAATTCGCTCTTTATTTAATTATGACTTATACATTAAAACGATTAATTATACGAAAAAAATCTACTACATTCATAATAATAAACTTAGATTGTTTAATCTACAATTAAATCATATACGTATCATACGATTATACCATTATATAATTTATTTAATAATGTTAAAATGGCGCAATTATTCCAGTTTAAAGTCAATGGAAACCGTTTCTATTCGCATAATAAGTTTTACGCGATTTTCACTCAAATAAATCGCCACATAAAAATGGTGGAAATTAATTAAAAATTATAAATGTATAAAAAAAATTATTGTCTATACAAAAGTAACTGTTTTTCGGTTTCCAATGACTTTAAGCTGTGATGATAATTGCGCAATTTCGACACAGCAAAATCAATAGGAATAAGTTCACTTACTTTGAGAGATTATTTGTTTCTATTTCTCAACTTCCACTGTCGAAACGGTTTTCACAACATTACAACAATGGGACTGTAGCGTTCATCACAGGCGGATTTATAATGACAATTTAAATTAAACGTCGAACGTTCCTAAAACAAACAAAATCAATTTTGTTAATCTTGATAAAAATTAATTAAAATAAACCACGGCACACGCGAACAATGGTAAACGAATTAACAACAAATTTCGGACAAACCTCAAACGACAAAAATTGAATAAAAAAAGCCAAAAATTTTGCGCCTTGAAACGATTTCACCCGATTATACTTATTTCCGGATCAGCCGTTGTATTGCCAAGTAGGGGCAACAAAAACAATTTTATTGAACAAAATCGCTTTTATTTCATCGTCGTCACGGACGAAAACCTAAATTTCACGATTATTATTTCCCAAATTTTGTACCACTTTATTCGGCGATATAATCAATTGTTGAATATTTTTAAAAAATTTCTAACCATTCGAAAAAAATCGGGCTGCCGATAAGCTAACTTCTCTATACTTGTCGAGCATTATTTACTCCAAAAATTCAGGTGAGTAACCGCATCTCTCGTCTTAGCCCTAAAGCCATCCAACTGATTATATTGTTCCAAGTTTATAGGATGTGTATTATAATAATACCAGCTGACCCGGCAAACGTCGTTTTCCCATATATTTCTAGCGAATTTTCTATATAGTATAAAAAATAACCGACGGCGTCTACGATTGAAAGATGAATGGAGCGCGCACGCACGCAATTTCGATAAAAGTTATGTAATAATATAATATGACGTTGCAAAATCCATACCTTTTGGTAAATATCGTCGGGTTTTCGCTTTAATTGTACACGTCACGGCCAATCGGTCGAGCTTATCGACCGATGACAATAGATTTGCATGCGATCGTATTCGCCCGTCCAATGAAAAAAGTTCTATTGTGTTCGTTCTATTGTTTGTGTCGCGTGCACGCAATTTCGCTAAAAGTTATGTAATAATATGATATTGCAAAATCAATACCATTTGGTAAAGATCGTCGGGATTTTCGATGACATAACAATCTATTTATAAGAAATGCAAATTACCACGCACTCGCTCGATCGTTGCGATCACAAAATCTAGCCCGTGAAAAGTTTTTCCCGATATGAGGGAGGGACCCCCTTAGGGGTTCAATTTCGAAAAATAAGTTAATGGAATTTTCATTATTTGATTTACAGAATATGTATGATAAGTTTCAAAAAAAAAAAACTGACCGAGAAATAACGTTTTCCATTTTTAACACATTTTAACCCTTCTAACCCCCTTAGGGGTGGAATTTTTGAAAATACATTCTTAAGGGGATTCTGCTATGTATAAAACAAATTACTTACGCGACGGCCGTGAGACGTGCGATTATTCGTCGATAAATACTATTACCATCGCCGCGAAAGGAAATTTTGAAACCGAGAAACGAGATTATGACGGTCGGCATAATATTCTCGAAACACGGACACGTTCGGAGAACCCCGGACATACGCGCGAACCGACTGAAACGGAAGGGTAAACCAGTAGCCCCGCGTCGGCCGAAACGGTTGGAAAAACGAACAGCCAATGATAACTATTCACGAATTCATGGAAAGCGATTTGTTTTTTTTAACGGTCGTTTTCTTAAACCACCTCCGGACGGACGACCGCAACCGCGGTATCCAGAGTTCTGTCCGCAACGCGCGACCACGTCTTCGTCGTCGTTCCGTCCCGGCGGCCACGCGACCACACGGCCACGGCGCGGCGGCGGAACATTCACACTGCAACGCGTACCGCGCCGCCTGCAGTACTGTGATAACTCATCGTTATCGGCGTTTTTACCGAAATGGGTTTTCGAATAAAACAAGCTCACCCCGGAATCGTCGCCCCTAATGCCTTCCTGAATTGCCAGGTCTGAATACTGATTCATGCCTCTGTTATATAAAACGAAACTATTGACCAAATTTAATACCACAGAGCTCCAGTGGCTCCGGATTTCTTCCATTTTTACCCCTTTTAACCGCCTTGGGCTTAATTTTTTTTCCGTAAGATCCTTCTCCTGACAATAACAAACACAAAAAAAAAAGAATTAGCTAAATCGGTCCTGCCGTTCACTCGCGATGCGGATACACCTGGTAAATAGGGATTCGTTTTTATATAACATTATTTTTAACCGATTTCAACCTTTTAAAAGCAAAATTTTGAAAATCGAGCGACTCGGGATGGTATTTGAAACAACTCTGTGAAAAAAAATTGAAAAAAAGTTAAATAACGTCGTCCCAAAACGGGAACATAAAAAGGCCTGTTCTTTTATATATAAAGGGTTATAATATTTACATACATATTATATTATTAATTATCTGTTAATTTTGCCCCTCCCCCTCCGCCCAAAAAAAGTTACGCCCACGTGTCTGATACCTTAAGACACCGGAAAATATTCCAAACATTATTAAACTTTTTCAAACTCTCTAGACAATATTATTAAATATTCGCCGGTTGGTAATTTGCCAATAATAAAATGCAAATTATTTTAAAAAAATTGTAATTTAAGCCTCGATGAAATTAAAAAAAATAATATACATCAATTATTGTGATGTTTATTGTTTTTATACAAAACAATAAACTACAATATTTATTATTACACGTTTACTGTCAACCGTAAACCATATTTTCAGGACAGAAATCGCCGAAATGGAGACAGTGCTGTGATTTTGTTCGACGTGTAATTTCAACAACTACAGTCTACAAAATGTATGATCTTAACGTTAGATTTAGAAGAAAATATACTGTGAAATAAAATTAAATAATTATACTTAAGTTGATAATGTAAGTAATAAGAATATTATTATTTTGCGTCGCTGTCAAAGGCGTACGGAGAGAAATAGATACTGAAACTATATACATGGAAAAAAAAGCTCAATAACAAAGAAATAAATAGAAATATTATTTTTAAACCGTTTTTAAAAGACAATAATGTAATACACTATAGGCGTTCGTTTATAAAACTTAAAATGTTAATAACGTCATTCTTCCCTACTTCTGTTGTTATTTTATATAAAAAAAAAAAAAACTCTTCATCTGCTTGAACTAGATAGGTACTCTATATCCCACTCTCTTTATACGCATAAAAATATTATGTATCTCATTGAAATTCACATGTATTGCTATCACCATAATTTATCGGATCGCTCAAAATAATCATCACATATTATAATATAATATATTGTTATTAATTGGTTGTAATCGAATAGGTAATCGTGTTTTATTGTACATTCATTCTTTGAACTTATTCTATTTCTCTATATTAAGTACCCGTTGTGTGTATATATATATATATATATATACCTACTACTTACTATATAGTTTTTAAGTACAAACAACAGAACTAGTTACTCAATTAGAAAAGTATCTAAATAAACATTAAGTAGGTAGGTAATTGATAATAATAAATTACCTATAATAGAAACGCGTTAAAATGTATACATTTATTCGTTTTGTAGAAATCATTATGATTACGATAATGAAAATGGAAATTTATAAAAAGTACCAACAGTTACCTGATAATTTTGATCATGATGGTCATATTCTATGTAGGTACTTTCTTGAAATTAAATTATTCGATTCTATATTGTCCAACAGATAATTTCATCAATACAAAGTAGATACCAGCTATCTACTGTAGGTGTCCATTACTGTACACTACCTAAACAATTTATTGTTATTGGTATTAATTTTAATACAAAATTAAAAACATTATCGGTTGATATAACTATATTTATTAATAATATTACTAATGTATTCATAATTGTTGACAAACAGTGCATACTACATAATATTCTGTATTAAAACTAAAATCAAAAAAAGAATAAATTGGTAACTTTATTTTAGTACCTAATAGTAAACGCTTTTTGTCACTTTTAACACTGCTGACGGTAATCGCAAAATATTATGAAAATAATATTATTTTAGCTATTAATAAATTATAATATATAATTTTAGGTGATATTGTAATGTATAATATTAATCTAAATATTTGGTTTGAGTTTAACAAAATTATGAATACATTTTTAATACATATTAAAGCCTCGTTTTGTTTTCAAGCGTTTCGACTAATTTAAATTTATATACCTAGGTACAATAATATACCTTCATAAACTATTGGTATCGGTTAAAATGTTTATTTGATTTCGAACTTTTACATTTTTAATAAATTGCATTATAATATAGTTTTGCTATTTTATAAATATGTCTTTTGAAAAATTTGCATAAAAAAAAAAATCTACAACGCACAAGAAATTATGTATACAAATTATATTGTTAGGTAATTATATTCGTATATTAAAAAAAAAAATGCAATAAAATACATTTTTTTTGTAAATACCTAATTATAAAATATATATTCCTACCTATAGGTAATATGTATAGGTAGGCAGGTACTATAGTATATTATTAACAACTATCTACTCGTCATAAAACAAATGAACGTCCATTTTTTTTTTGTTTTTGATTTAGTTTACTTATTATTACTCATATAGCTTAAGGCGAATTTTAGGTTTTTATTTGTAAGCAAATATTGACGCTATCTGCTGGTGCTTTTATAATAATGCCAATTTTTATACATATTGGATAAATTGTTTTGTTTTTTTTTTTTTTAATACACGTCTATTTAATTTACACAGTAATAATATTATGTAAAAATTAAACATAGTTAAAATAACCATAGTATATGCAAATTAGCCGGCTATTTATCAAAAATAATAAACTATACAGTGAAACCTCTATTAATACGAGTAAATAACTTGGTATGACGTACCCCTCCGAGGTCTCATTTTCTAAAGGATTTTTCCTACTCGTCGACCAGTGACGATTTCGGCTGTAATTTTGACTAATAATAAACTTTATTTAATATTAACTAGATTAACAAAACCATCGTTTAAATACTTACCCATCTGTTCAATGATTAATAAATGTCAGCGATTTTTCGTTTCGTCAAAATTAACGAATTTATGTAATTCGTGACGCTCGTCGCTCACCATAAGCATTCACAGTGACGTATGTATGTACACAAGTAGTATGATAGACGACGACGTCATCTCCGACGATATTGCCCTCTCCGCTGCAAATAGTCGTACATCTGCTACGTTTATACACGTAATTGTTAATTCCTGAAATTCTAATCGCATTATTCAGGTATAATATTATGTGTAGGTTTACTATTGAAACAGTAGCTATGAAAAAAATCACAAAATAAGTTTAAAATATTTGAAAATTTTGGGCTAGAAGTAGATTGGATATGTGCATTCAACATACTCGCTGACAATTATCTACTCTATGAGTTTAGGTGAGGTTCCCCCTGCAAGCCACCATAAATAGAATTTCACAAAGAACGAACATTATTTTGTCTGCTGTGCGAGTTGTACACGGGTTATTGCAAGAATCAATATTATAAAGTGGGTTTGCGGTTGGTCCACACGTATTATACATTTCTAATGGCGTTTACCTTGTAAGTAGTCGTTATAGAGAGGTCAGAGTACCCTTTTTTACTTTTAAAAACGACAGTAGGTACCTCGGGTGACCGTAAATAAAGGTTTCACTGTGTGCACGCGAAATAATAATATATATATAAGCATATTATTAATATGACTACGTAAAAAAAATGAAAAAAAAATGAAAAAAAAAATGAAACGTATATATAGATAGTAAAATATCATTACTGTTTGTTGTTAAGTACCTAAAATAATAATTAACTTATTGTATTTTATGTTAAGTTTATAATACTATAGTAATATTTATAACATTAAAAATTGTTCAGTTTGAATTATAATAACTATACCACCCATGTAAATATTATGGCATTAGGCTGTTATTAAGAATGTGATTTGTATAAATACGCCAATTTGTTGTGTTATTGTTTTGTTGTTTTATATATTAAATGTATAATCTATGAATGTATTTTGTGTAATTTATTAAGCACACAAAAAAAAAGTCATTAGGTTTAAACTATTTATTAAGTTTTCAGATTGTTACAAAAACGTTTTATTTCAATTGATTTGTTTGTTTTACTGAAAGTTTGTTGACGAAAAAAAAAAAAATTTCATATACAATCAAACGCCAACGATAAAGTTAACTTGATAACTTAATTTATGTTATACATATAATCAAGTTATAGAAAAATTATAATATATTATTATCAATGTTACCACAATAAATATCATGTTGTTTTGTTTTTTTTTTTTTTTGTTAAAATTGCATTTATTTTTATTATTTTTAATACCCGAGGTATTAACGTATACCCACAAAGAATGGGGAATGTACTCCTCGTACTGGATACATACTGGTAAAGAGTTAACGGGGACCTCAGTCTAAACAAGAGATCAACCCCATAGATTGATAAACATGAGACACGGTAATTCTTTAATAGTTTTGAATCTAGTGCATCACAATTTCAAATTTTTCACGTTCAATTTCTATTCTCAATCTACTTGATTTATTAATTCCACAACTGGAGCTATCGTGTCAATTTACAAGGTTTACAAACCATAATTTAAAAACTATATAGTATAATTCTTACCTAATGGGTTTTCATTGACTTCTTATATTATAACGATTGATTTTAACATTTTTGCTTTAATTCGATTTTGTTTGGCACTGGCACTGATTTAATCGTCTGGCTTAATAAAAATATGATTGATATTTAATAATATGTTAAAGGTGTCAGAGAGAAACCAAATTTCTAAACACAATAGTTGAACATAATATTATCATTGATTATATAACAGTATAATAGTATTTTAATTCTATCTAATCGGGCGTTACCCGACAAAGAAATTAAATGTAGCAACATAATGTTAAAATAAATTACTGTAAAAAATCTAATTTCATATAAAAAAATTAACTCTCTGGAAAACACTGAGAGCCGTGCGAGCTTGGGTCAATTGTTTTTGATTGCTTCATTAACATCAGATTAGTTTACAAAATGTCGTTCTCAATTTTTAATTTAACAATGTACTTTTAATTTTTTCATATTTAAAACCTTTGTGGCGTTATCCGAGCTTAAGTCCAAATCTGATAAATTGAATCAGCCAAAAATAATTTATTTCCTAGAGTACAAATCGTGTGCTAATAACAATTACGACCTACGTAAATCCTAATCCTTCTTAAATAACAAATTTTTATAAAATAATTATTAATCGACTTCAGTTTGCGATACAGCGAAGAACGTAAATAAAATTTTGTTCAGGTTTGTGTTTACTACGAGTTATATTGATTTATTAAAAATAATAGATTATATAAATGTGTAGAAATATAAAATATGATTTATTTTAAAATTTTACTGAAAAAAAATTTTTATTTTTATGACGTATAGGAGAGGCAGTTTTAAAAATATTGAAAATATCTAGAGCTGATCACAAGAAAAAACTAAAAAATATTATATTTATAACAATATAAAATATACCAATTATATTAGGATTGAGTACTAATAATTTCCTTAAAATCAGTTTAAAAAAACTTACATTAGATTGTTTATGATGTTATGAAATCAACAAATAAATATAAACGTTTTACTGGAGCAAATGAACAGATGATAATAATAAATTGAATTAATACAATAAAAACATCTTTTTTTCGAAACAAAAAATTATTTTAAGGAACTTGTTTTAATTAATTACAAAATGAGCAAAAAATTATGGAGTAATACAAGATGCAAACAATTTTAAAATAATAAACCTAAATGTAGATAAACACATAATTTATTTTTATGTTATTTAGTGCCTGTCTTTATTCATAAAAGTCGACACTGTTTTCTTCAAAAGTTTGGAAATTCTCAACTTATTCGGTTTCTAAATCTGATTGCTTGTCTTTGAATTGCCCTGAAATTATAAACAGATCTTATTAAAATTAAAATATTAACAAACAAACTAAAATGTCAACAATTATTATTATACATTTACTTACAAACAAATTTAGTAACTAAATATTAAAAAAGTATAAATGCACACACAAATATTTAATCAACAATTGAAATATTATAATATTATGAAAGCTTCATTATGAAAAAATCCAGTTTTGTTATACGGTTCCATAAATATTTTATTTGTGTTTTGAATCTAAACAAATCAACAACGTTATAAAAACATACGATAAATTAATACATTGGTGTAAAAATAATTAATTAAATTAAATGAGTTATAATACCTGGAGAAAAGATTTTACTAAAACGTAACGCTTTCTTTTTTAATTTTGACATAACAGTTTTATTTTTTTTAACTGAGATTTTATCACTATCAATTTTTGGAAGACTATGTTGCTCTGTCTTATCATCTTCACAAATAGAAGCTTGACAAATTTCCTGGTTCTTGTAAGAGCTCTTGAAAACAAATTAAATAATTAATTATTTAAAGCTATAAACATTTAACAATAATTGTAATTACCTTTTCAAGTAAGATTTTATCTTGTTCAATATTTTCATCAATAAAACTATAATATTCTTCTAGTCTTTTATTAACTATTTCTTTGACATCGAATTTTATCAATTCCATTAAAGTAGCATTTTTAAATAATTCATTCACTCGAGATTGCCCAAGTATTAATACAATTCGTATGCTGTCTACATAATCGGAACATGATAAAGACTCAGAATTGTCTTCACAAATATTATCGTTTATATTCATACGAGCCTCTAATCTCAATTTCTTTAATTCATAAAAATCTCTGTCAAAATTTACATCGCCATTTCCTCGACGAAATTCCGAATTTGTTTCATTAGTGTCTGGAATATCTATACTGCAAATCGCAATGTTTTCATTGCTCTGTTCTCCATCAATCTTTCTTGGTGGTCGTTTAGGAGAACATGCAACAGTTGTATTTTCTATTTGGTCTGTCTGTACAAATGTTGAGAATTTTTCAGTCTTACAGGAATCACTATTTTGATATTTATGGTTTACGGCTAAAACATATTTTACATGTTAATTAAAGCATTTTGTAAAATTATAATACATTATCAGAAATATTATTTGAGATGAGTTTTTAATCAATTGTTAAAATAACTGTAGTTCACAACAATGACAAATCAAACGACCTACACAACCTCATATAATGTTGATGACACATCATTAAAATATATTTTGATTTTATTTCAATTCAAACCCCAATCATTACACTATTGATTGGTTGAAAATGTTGAAATTTATTTTAGTTAAAATTTCTTTTTTAAAACTATGAATTTATTTTTATATTTTCCATTTGTCTATTTTCTTGTTTGCAGTTAATAAATAATTTTCATACTCTCAATAATAGAGAAAAACAATTGCTCATATTTTAAAATCTATAGGGATGAAAACGAGTACCTTTTTTTCAATTTTGTTACTAATAACTATAATTTAAGCAATTTCAGTAACAATAAAAATAAATAGAATTATGACTAATTAGGTATAAGATATTTTTGGGAAATTTAAAAGTTTTTAATAAAAGGTTAACGATCACATACATTTCTAAATTAATAAATTGAGAATAGAAAAATAACTTACTCTACTTTAAACAGCACTTTAACACCAAAGAATTAATATACCTATATCTAAATATTTACTAAAATAAGTTCATTTGGGGAAATATGTAAAATAAACTCTAAGCCATTTTACTAAGTATCATATTCTATCATATACAGCTATAATTCAATTAAAAATATTGTATTGTAATAAAAATATGTATTCCCTAATAATTACATAATATACATTTAAAACTAGTTGAAAATCATTCAATAAATAATTATGCTAGTTTCCAACGAGCCAATGAAATTATACAAGACCAATATAATATATAACTTATATTTACCAGTTGTATTTTTGGAAGCATTTTGGATTTTTTCATATTTATGTTTCAGAGTATTATAATTTTCTTCTAAATTATCATATTTTTGTTTCCAAAACATTTCTTGTGTCTGCATAGGGTTATCACCTGGCTGAGGTATTAACTAAAAAATGTAATTAAAATTATAAATGCAATGTAGTAGTGAAATTTTATAGGGGCCACAGAGGTTAAATTCCCGTAGAGTAAAATTGTTTTAAAAAAATTATAATAATTTAACTATTCATTTATAGCACCAATAATTAATACAATATAAAATACCAATTACTATTTTTATACTTTCTAAAGCCTATAACTATGATATGAGTAGGAGCTTATGATTGTGAAGTAAAATAATAAAATTCAATTTATATTATAAATTATAATAAAAGTATTACAAGTAAATGAATTAATAATGAGCATGATTACATATTTAAAGCAAAAATCAAAAAAATGTTTAGTATTCATGTACCAATTAAATAATGTAAAAAACAACAAACTAAATTAATTAATAGCTAACTTTAAAATTTAAAAAATCACATATTTACATATTTAGTCATAGATAATTGTAACTCACTATGAAACTGTTAAAGACTATATCAACTTTAATTATGTTTTTATGTAATGTTGTTTATGACCTAATTAAAATAGAATGTGGGTATCTATGAGCAACTATTATTTTTCTAACTTTTTATCAAACATCAGGTATTTATTATTTTCCTAGGTAATAAAACCAAGAATAAATTGTTTTTATATTTTCATATGATTATTATTTTTCTATCCTTCTCCCATTAAGATATCCTGACTATATCACTGATCTGATAAACAAATTATTAAAACATAAAGTGACTTACTTGGTATGATAATTTTTTTTTATGTACAGTATAACAATTATTAATGTGTTGTTCATCTGGTTGTGGTTTGGAAATCTAGAAACAAAATATAAAATATTTAATTTAATTTTAATTCAACGTAAAACAATTACAATTTTTAATTTTTTTAATTCACTTTACTTTTAATTTATTACGGAAACTTGACTTAATATTATTCGATTTGGTTTGGTGTTGAATAGCTTCAGACTTTAAACTCGCTCTGCGTTCATCTTTTGATGAACACAAATAATCACAAGAATTAAATGTGTGTTGTCGAAAACAATGATATCTTAAGAAATTAAAGTCCACAGTAATCTTTCCACACAACTCACAGAATTCTGTGGAACCTTTCTAGAAACATATAAATAGTATGTAAAGACAGTGTTATAATGAACAGCATTACAAAGCATACTTTATTGTCAAACTTGAAGATTGAATGTTTTTTATAATGCAATAGAAAGTCAATGATCAATTGTGAGAGACGAAACATTTTCTTAGAAGCACTCATCTTTTCGACATTATAACTGAGAACACTGGCTACAAGCGTTGATAAATTCTCGACATCGACGTCATTAACAATGTCACTAACAACAATGGCATCTATGCAAGGACATGAAAAAAAAAAAAAAAAGAGAGAATTTTAAATATAATACAATTATAACGGTTTTAGACAATATAAGTAATATAACAGTAAGTATATTAAAATATAATACCCAATTTTTCCCAGTCCACTGGCCCGCTGTATTGATTGAATCTAAACCCAGAGCTAGTTCCAACGAGTGCAAAATCCGAAGTCACTTCTCGTAGAAAATCATCCATGCCTAGTTCAATTTTCGAATAATAATCGAAGCCGAGTAGCTATTGTAATAGATTGACGAATGTACAATACGTTTACATTGTCGTAAACGTAAAATAGACCGGCTGTAAAACGTAATAGGAAATAAACGTCGTGGGGTACGTGTTACGCGAGTGAAAACAGTCGAGACCACGGAGGCGCGAAAAACAAAACGAAAATGATTGTCGGAGAAAGATTTCCGATGGAAATTTGAAATCCGACAATTTACGTTATCCCGTTATCGCGTCGGACAGTGGTAACGAGAGCGGGCGGTCGACTGATAAGCGAGCGGATACCGCGGTCGCGGTCCTCACCGCGGTCGACCGGGTCCCGGCTATCAGCCACATACACGTAAACAAGTTACACGAATTGACTGTACGGATTTCGCTGATTTCGAGTGATCAACATTCACACATTAATGATGAATTTTGTTCGATATTAAGGAATTGCAAAGTAAGTGTACGCCATTCATGTTATTCAAATATTGCTTGCGAGTTCGTGTTTGCTATCGATCGGATTTCCGCGAGTCGCCAGCCCGACGAACAAGTGGTCAATCGCCGAGCGGCATTTTGGGTGTGTGCCGTGTCTCTTCTCTGTCGCCGCAATGACGACGACTTTTTTTTTTCAATAATAAGATCCGAGATATATTTAATTGATAAACACTTGAATAAATAAATACGTATGCGTTGAAATCACCTTTTCGATTTAACCACTACTCGTATAAAACGTACGAGTAGTAGTAGTCTAGTTATCTGGTTAAATACATTATAAAACACTACCACATGCACTCGTCTGAAGATTTAATTCGATTTGTTTTGCTTACTTGCATATGGTCACGACTTGTAATGGCCATAAATTTGGAACTAATCTTACCTTTTTTGACCGATTCGAAATATTTTCAAGAACGTCTATGATAATGGTTGAATATTAGTTAACAATAAGTAAAATTTAACTCATTGTGTTACCTAGTCTTCTTAATAATACAATACGTTTGAGATTAAAAAAAAACTATCCACTTAATTCAAACTAATAGGTAGAAATTTATATTCTAATTAAAAAAAATATATATTAGTATATTGATTTTATTGTACCCAATTATAATAAAAAAAAAAAATCTCAATCTTAATTATAAAATGTAGCTATTACATTTATATCATAAAATGTATGATAATAACGTTAATAATTTAAAATAATTACACTTAATGTTTTTACAAATTATTTATAAATGAAAATGTTATGAAAGTAGTTTTTAATCTAATAGTTTTATACCTATACAGCTATACCAGTATTTATATATTATTACTATAATATAATTCACTGATTATTTTGATTATTTGTAAATTATTATTTATTACTTAATTGTTTATTTTGAATTACAGGTGATTTATAAATATGCTGACCAAATTTGAAACTAAATCTGCCCGTATCAAGGGCCTTACATTTCATTCAAAACGACCATGGATATTAGCCAGTCTTCATACAGGTGTTATCCAATTATGGGACTATCGTATGTGCACTTTATTGGATAAGTTTGATGAACATGATGGACCTGTGCGTGGAATCAGTTTCCATAGCCAGCAGCCTATATTTGTATCTGGTGGTGATGATTACAAAATTAAAGTTTGGAATTACACTCAACGGAGATGTATATTTACCTTACTTGGTCACTTGGATTATATTCGTTCTACAATGTTTCACCATGAGTATCCTTGGATATTAAGTGCATCTGATGATCAAACGATTAGAATTTGGAACTGGCAAAGCCGTGCTTGTATTTGTGTTCTCACTGGTGAGTTCATTACTCTTATGAATAATCTGTACTTCTTTTCTTCATTGATAACAATTTTGTATTACTTAATGACTTTTACGGTATACAATTTTAAACATTAACAATTGTTACTATACAATGTATTTAATTATAATTAGAGCAGAAGACTTGTAGCTCTAAAAAAACAAAAATATGCAAGCATTTATGTACTTAAAAACCCTATAATATTCACTTAACATTTTTTTTTTTAACAATTTAATTTAAAAGTAATAATAAAATAAAAAGCATTTAAAATAAGTCGAAACAATTACTTTATTTTATTTGTGTATGGTGTATGTTAGATCAAATGATTATCTTTCTATTAATAAAATTATTTATAGCAAATTGATATTATTGCCTTATCGGCAATCCTCGACAAAAAATAAATAAATCTTTATCCAAACATTTTGACTGTATTGTTTGAAATATAAAATTAATTTAAGTTAAATATGTCTCAAAAAGTGTAAAATATGTCCTAAAAACAAAAAAGACTCTAAATATGCATTTATATGCAAAATAGAATTTCAATACTATCTTTGTGAAAGCATGAAACATATTTGTTTCGTACTCTGCTATTTTTGTGACTGTGCAAAACAAATATGCAAATACTACGAGTCCTCTGCCCTAGTTGTAATATATTTTGCATCTATTATTTTGTATGTAATAAAGAATACTTAATAAATATATGTGTATTGTATAATGTATACTTACTAATAAACTATTTTTTTCAGGTCACAATCATTATGTTATGTGTGCTCAGTTCCACCCGTCAGAAGATTTAGTGGTTTCGGCATCTTTAGATCAGACTGTTCGTGTTTGGGACATTTCTGGTCTACGCAAAAAGAATGTTGCTCCTGGTCCCGGTGGACTAGATGATCACCTAAAGAACCCAAATGCTACAGATCTGTTTGGTCAAGCTGATGCCGTTGTTAAACATGTTCTTGAAGGCCATGACCGAGGTGTTAACTGGTGTTCGTTCCATCCTACTCTACCGCTTATTGTTTCTGGTGCCGATGATCGTCAAATAAAATTATGGAGAATGAATGATTCTAAAGCATGGGAAGTAGACACTTGTCGTGGACATTATAATAATGTATCTTGTGTAGTGTTTCATCCTAAACAAGAACTTATTCTTTCAAATTCAGAAGATAAAAGTATCCGTGTTTGGGATATGACCAAGAGAACTTGTCTCAATACATTCCGGCGTGAACATGAACGATTTTGGGTACTTGCTGCACATCCAACCTCCAATTTATTTGCCGCTGGACATGATTCGGGTATGGTTATATTCAAGTTAGAACGTGAAAGACCAGCATTTACTCAGTTTGGCAACTACTTATACTATGTAAAAGAAAGATTCTTACATCGTCTTGATTTCACTAATCATAAAGTGAACACTGTCATGCAATTGAGAGGCGGTGGACGCATACCTGCCTACAGTATCAGTTATAATCCAGCGATAAATGCATTACTCGTGTGTACAAGAAATTCAAATATTGAAAACAGCACTTATGATCTATACCAAATGCCCAAGGAAACAACAGACAGTAATGTTGTTGAGGCTCCTGACAGTAAACGATCTAGTGGTTTAATGGCTGTATGGATAGCCAGGAATCGGTTTGCTGTCCTAGACAAAACACATATGTTGGCTGTGAAAAATTTAAAAAATGAATTGACCAAAAAAAATGTTGGACCAAATAACATAGATGAAATTTTCTATGCCGGCACTGGTTTATTGTTACTTCGAGATCCCGAAAACCTGACATTATTTGATGTCACTCAAAAGAGAGTATTAGCCCAAGCTAAAATAGCTAAATGTCGGTATGTGGTGTGGGCAAATGATGGTTCATTACTGGCCGTTTTATGTAAACACAATATTTACATATGTAGTAGAAAATTAGAAATTTTGTGCACTATTCATGAAAATTCTAGAATCAAATCGGGTGCGTGGGACGATTGCGGTGCATTTATATACACTACAAGTAATCATATTAAGTATGCCTTGCCTGATGGAGGAGATTATGGAATCATACGTACATTAGACCTTCCCATTTACATTACAAAAGTCAGTGGCAACCAAGTCTTCTGTTTGGACAGGGAGTGTCGACCACGAGTTTTAAATATAGACACGACGGAATATAAATTTAAATTGGCACTTATTAAACGCAAATATGAAGAAGTTTTACACATTGTCAGAAACGATCGATTGATTGGACAATCTATAATCGCATACTTACAACAAAAAGGGTACCCAGAAGTAGCATTACATTTTGTTAAGGACAACAAAACAAGGTTTTCGTTAGCTCTAGAGTGCGGCAATATAGATATTGCTTTGGAAGCAGCAAGGACTTTAGATGACAAAACTTGTTGGGAACAATTGGGACAAGCTGCGTTGCTTCAAGGTAACCATCAAGTAGTCGAAATGTGTTATCAGAGGACAAAGAATTTTGATAAGCTATCGTTTTTGTATCTAATTACCGGTAATCTAGACAAGCTAAGAAAAATGATGAAAATTGCCGAGATACGTAAGGATGTGTCTGGTCATTACCAAGGAGCACTTCTTCTGGGAGATTGCCACGAAAGAATTAAAATTTTGAATGAACTTGGACACAAATCTCTAGCTTACCTAACAGCTACTACTCACGGTCTAGATTCTGAAGCCGAATCCATTAAAGAAGGATATGAGGGCAACCTACCAACAGTTAATCCTAATGCATTATTACTGAAACCACCTGCCCCCGTGAGCCAAGCTGAATCAAACTGGCCCCTATTAACTGTATCCAAAGGTTTCTTTGAAGGCGCTATATTGTCGGCTGGTAAAGCGTCAGGTCTTATTGACACGGCACTCGGTGAAGATATTGAAGAAGAAGGTTGGGGAGCAGAAGCTGACCTGGCTCTGGAAGGTCGTATATCACCAACACATTCTGAAGCTGAAGAAGAAGCCGCCGCGGCTGCAGCTGCCATAGTCGATGGAGAGGAAGGTTGGGACGTTGGCGATGAAGAAGTGGAATTACCCCCCGAGGTGCAGGTATCAAAACAAGACTCTGAATATTTCGTTGCTCCACAACCAGGCTCCAGTGCATCGCTCATTTGGTCAGCCAACAGTCAACTACCCATCGACCACGTCAAATCCGGTAACTTTGAGAGCGCATTCAAACTGCTCAACGAGCAGATAGGCGTGACCAACTTCCAACCCCTCAAAAGCCTGTTCATGGACTCGTATCTCAAGTCATATGCTTCATACACTCCGTTACCCACCCATCCATCGTTGTTTGTGTACCCAAACAGAAACTGGAAAGAAACCGCCAACAATAAGCCCGTGTTAGACATAAAACTTGAACATCTGCTCAACGAGCTTCAAGCGTGTTACCAGCTAACGACGGCTGGCAAGTTTCCAGAAACAATCGCCAAGTTCCGATCGATTCTACTGTCTGTGCCGTTGCTGTGCGTGGACACGAGACAAGAGGCGTCTGAGGTCACCCAGTTAGTACACATATGCAAAGAGTACCTAGTTGGCCTGATGATGGAGACTGCGCGAAAGGAGTACCCAAAGACCACGGCTGACGACCAAAAACGCATAGCCGAGATGGTTGCATACTTCACACACTGCGACCTGCAGATGACCCACAAGATCCTTACCCTGCGAACGGCCATCAATATATTCTACAAGATCGGCAACCTAAACACGGCCGCGTCGTTTGCCAAACGGCTACTGGAACTGGGTCCCCGGCCTGACGTGGCTCAACAGGCACGGAAAATGTTGCAGGCCTGCGACCTGAACCCGGTGAACAAACTGCAAGTGGCATATGACCAGCACAACCCGTTCTCCATATGCGCCTATTCTTTCGTGCCAATCTACAAGGGCAAGGAGGAGATCAAGTGTCCGTTCTGTTCTGCGTCGTATCAACCCGTGCACAGGGGCAAGGTGTGCAACATTTGTCAGATATCTTCGATTGGGGCACAGGCCACGGGGCTCAAAATTACTGCGGCACATTATCGGTAAAAAGAGAGCTGTAAGGCGGAAAAGAAAAAACTTTGGAAAATTTAATATTATGATAATGTTCCAGTTATGGTTTTCTTTTTATTTTCTACTTGATGTTTATATATTTATAGGTATATTCTATTTACAATAATAATATTATTATTAAAATATATGTAAATTATACTGCGATAATATTATTGTTTTATGTGTTTCTGTACGAAAAGTATTTTATTGATTAAATAAATGATAATATTGCAAATACTTGTGTTTAATTCATTTACTATTTGGACTAGAAATAGAGATGTACACGAAACATAAAACGGTATAAAACGCCGTTGACGACGGGTGTGTTCGTGATCCGAACAATATGAATTATTTGTTTTGAGTTTATTAAAAAAGCAATGAAACGTGACAACATATTATGTCATTTGACGCATTGGTTCAATACACTCGAGTATTTATTACGATAATTTCATTGAACTTTCTAACATCGAAACACATTTGACGTACAAACTATAATAACTGTCTCAAATGTCAAACGTGTTTGCCTAAATCCCAAGCCACTACCTAAAACCGTGTAAAAGTATTCGAGAAAATCACCTCGTGAGAATTGCGCCTGTATGGCATAGGGTTTAAAGGTCGGAAAGTTTTTTTTTCAATTAAGGAGATATTTCTCATTCCTGTTCAAATAGGAATATATATGTATGAACGAATAGTTTAAATCCAACATTGCTCGTCCGATGCGAAAGGCTTATTTTAGCGCGTGTTTGGAGGTATTTTTCAACGTAAAACGTGCGGATTGAAAACGCGCAAAGTTCGAAGTGTATAATATAGTTTGTAAATCTGGTTTTGATAAAGGAATTATTCATAAGCTCTGTGCGCGTCTAACAAAATTATTAAGATTATGTTATTCAGGAGTGCTTATGAGGGAATGTCGCGACGAAACTTTCGTCAGAGGAGATCGAACAACGCGAAAAAAAAACTCGAAGTGAAAACGCAGCGAGTCGGAATTTCCGCCGAGAACCGAAAAGTCTGGTCTCGAACGAAACGTTTTCTATACAGCCCCGTTTTATTCGGCTAGTATTTGGAAATAATTTTGCGCCTACGAACTCGATCTTTCCGAGTGCCGGTGATATCATCACACCAGGCTGAAATCACGGACGGGTGCGAGGAAAGGAATGAAATGGCATTTCGGACGGGCGGAAGGACGTGTTTTACCGCGCGTGCACGATTTGTATATGTATATAAATATAATAGAAATGATATAATCATAAAAAGTAACACGAGTAAATAATAATAATAATAAATAATAAATAATAATAAACGACGTCCGCGGCGCGTCGCAATTGGTTGGTATGCTGCGATCAGAATGTACCGGCGCTGATGTGCATTATGTCCGGGTTGATGATGCTCTGCTGTTGCATGCTGCCAGAGTTGCTTCTCATCTGCGGTTGGATTTGATGCAACTTGCACTTGCAATTGATCACCACTTTGATGACGTTGTTCACCGTGTTGCCGTCTCGGCACTGCAACTGCACGCGTTTCAACTTCACGTCGCCGTCGACGCAGTGCAACGCTTCAACCTGATGTTAAAAAAAAAAAAAACGCACACATTACTCACGACGTAATAATTCAAAACGCGTATTTGATAAATGGCAATTCGATCGGGTCGGCCGTATGGTAAACGATTCGAACGAATATCTTACGATCGTCGCCGGGAGGGACACGCCTTTTAATTAAATACACGAGCGCGTTCGACGAGATAAAATACCTGTTGGTTGGCCATCGGAGACGATCGTTGTCTGTGACTGCTGAACGGATGGGCCGAGGCGTACACCAGACAACGGTCGGCGCACACGGCTTCCACTACCGGCTTGGTGGTCACGCACTGTCCGTCGGAAATGTATTTGGTCGACCGCAAGTTGCAACTCATGTCTGTTAAAAAAAAAAAAAAAAAAACAAATTTGTTATTAAAACAGGTAAACGGTATAGAGTGAAAAACACTCAAATGAGATACGATAGAATTCGGACGAGATTTCGTAGGCGAGAAGATGGTTGACATGTCAATGATTTCTTAATATTCGTTTCTCGTGAAATTGAAACGAACGCGAGGAATGTCGTTTTCGAAAAACGATTGTGAGCGCGAAGGACAACGAGTGGGGAGATATTTCTATTCTATGCGGATAGAAACATTATTTGACGAGAAATAAATGACTAAATTAACGTACAGTAAAACAAAACGAAAAACCTTTGTTTTTCGTTTAAAATCTCGTCAGAATTCCTCCTGCAGTTATTAGTCATTGTACTTTCGATATTTTTTATTCGAAATCTAATAATTCGATATTTTTCAACACGAGTTTTTACCACGATCGGAATCAAATCACGAGCGACGGAAGTGTAAAATTATTATTAAATTAAACGATTCTCATACGATTTTTATGGGTACCTACACCACAACCAAACGTATACATTGCTCGTTCGTATTGAAATGAAATTGATTTTAATTCTCAGTCGATAGGGGGATCGATATGGTAATTTCAATTCGATAATTGCAGTATTTAGAATAACTTACAGGTAAATAGGTACACATTCATAGGTCATGTCGAGATCATTGGCCCCGTACGAAAGCGGTCGGATGTAATTAAAAGCAATTACCCATACGAGTGATTATAAAGAATTTTACAAATTCTCAGCCTGAGCATCACACCACGCGTATTTGAAACACGGAGTTGGTTATATTATTGAACTGACTTAGTTTTAGCGAATAGATATTTTTCATCTGCCTACTTTCTCCGCGCGATAAACGATTAAAATAAAACTACATTTCAGACTTCAGTCACTATACTGACACGTAGAATGCGTACTACGATTTTCAGCCCGGCATCACTCGAGTTCCAGGATTACATTTCAACAAAACCTTTACCGAGACTTCTGAAAATTATATTTTTTATATTTTTATTTTATTTACCTATTTGGATTCGTTCGTTTCGCCTTTCCTTAAAGGTTAGGTTAGCGTTATAAATTCAAATTACTTTAAATACTTAGGTCTTTCTCACGTGACACTTAATATCTAAAGCCTGAAAATAAATGTATATATACGAGTATATAAATAATGTATCGATGTAACTAAATTATATATATATATAAGATATAACCAACTGTGTCTAAAGGGAAGTAGGGTATTGTTATCTTTACATGCCACACTTAAAAAGTGATACTGTGTGCCACCATTGATTGAAAATTAAAATGTTATCTATTTTTAATTATAACATAACTTACAATTTTTGGATATATTTAACGAATTTTATCAAAAATTGAACTTTCGAGTGCTTATAAAAAGAATTATACTCATGTAGTTTTATATATTTATAGTAATATATATTATATTATATGTATAGCTATTAGCTAATATATAATATACATGACGTATGCTATATGGCACCTATTATAAATAATAACTACTACATATGATTTCTGGACATACAGATTTATGTAAATTTATAACATGTAAATCTATGTTATTATCGATTTTACAACACATTTTTGAAAATATACCTACTTTTAGTTTCATTTAAATTAGTGCACCTATACCAAAGTGGTTTTTATAAATAATTTTATCTGTTTCAATCATTAATTGAACCTTGTTATGGAAATGTCCATTTTAGATGAATACAATTAGCCTATCATTATTTAATTCGACTTGTTTAACCATTACCTACCCTAATCAAATATACTTAACCCACTAATACAAATAATAGTACAAGAACCTGAAGAGGAAATCATGTTATTCGCTGTAAAATCAATTAAATTGAATAGAATTATATTTAAATACCTACGGGTATTAAATAATGTAATGATTATAACTGCATCGATATGCACATAAATTAATTCACTATTCCTACACACCTACCTATTATCTCAGACTTAATAATTCTGTGCCAATAATAATACATCTATATACCTACCTACCTATTGGTATAGGGCAGGTAAAAATAAACATAAAATAACTATAGCCGTCGAATCGTGTAATTACCTAAACTTTTACTATGCGGAGCAGTGTAAATTACTACCAAGTTTGTAGTACAAACACTCCTTGAAATGCCAATGTTTGCATTAAAAATATGTGTAAATACACTTAATTTCTCTAAATAATCAATGTTTTATTAAGTAAATAGTTATACGTAAAATGAAAAGGTGACATGAACTCATCTCGAAATGAATCTCCCCCATCGAAATTATCACCCACGTGACGTCATATTCATATGCTACAGATAAATATTTACTCCCATTAGGGAGTTTAATATTATTTTGCTGTTTGTAATTTATAAATCAACTATACTTATGTAAAATAAAATGTTATAAACTTTCCAATTAAAATAGGTTCCGACCCGTCTTGTGTTTTTTTTTTTTTTATAAATACCTACCTCTATGACAGATCGATATAGTAGATAAATATTACTTGAATATTGAGTTAGACCCTTAATTACTTTTACAGTCGGTTTTATAAGTTATACATATAAATAAGATACGTTCAGTGTTTGTGTTAAAGAAACCGGCAAGTTGGCGTTTGGTTTGTGTATGGTTTTTCTTACTCGTTATTCTACTTAAAATGTTGAAGTGTTCAAAAACATAACACTGACCTACTATCCGATTAAAATATGAGATGTAATAAAGTAATAAAATCTGTACGATTTGTAGTTTGTTTCGTTTCTCAAAAATATTTTACTTCCAAACCGTTTACTAATAGTTAAAACATTCACAGACATAATATATTTTGGGGTTTAATTTGCATAACAAGTTTATTTATTATAAGTAATGTGCTAACTTGAAAATGCCAACTGTGATATAACTCATCGTAATATAAGTACCAATCTTCCAAATTTACACTCCGTTACTGACGCTATAATACAGGTAGATAGGTACTTTTCATTTGCCATCTTGCCCATTTGTCATTTTTAAACAGTCTTCCGAAATGCGATTAAAATTTAAAGAAATTGATCAGTATTATTATAGTGTATTCGTGTATTCTTTATTGTGCTTTACACATGAAATCTATAGTGCAGTGCGATCGATTATACATCATAATGAAAAAAGCATCTAGAGAAATAATTTTGTGTGGAATGCTTGAAAAAGTGAAAAAAATGCTTGTTCATATTCATATATGTACACACTTTAAAAACACGAATGCTTGCAATAGAAAACAGCAGACACTTTCTCCCGATAACTTTGAAAATAAGTTGATGATAATAAATCAACGACGAAGCAAAAGTGTGAGCGCGAATGAGATTCAGTGACGGAAAAATCTCTGAATTTATATTTAATTTATTACTCATCGACTATCTATAGGTAATAGGTAGAAACCGGATCTCCATGCACTGATAATTAATAAATATGTATGCAAATATGCACTTATAAAAGTAAAAAATATGCCGTGCAAAATCATTTGACAAGTTAAACGTTAGATAATTTAAAATAATACTGATAATGATAAAATGTATTAATTCCATACAATCAAAATGTCGAAGTTTAAATTAAAATATGTATTTTAAATTGTTAACCGTTATATAACATTTTATACCCATGATATACATAAAAATGCATTTCAAAAAAGAATATATTATACTGACGCTTGAAGTATGCAAAAATCTGCATTATAAAATTTTGTTATTCTATCGGCCAATCAATAATTTATGAAAACTCATTGACTGCATATAATATATATATATATATATATTATGATGTAGAAAATAACAACATGCATTTTATGCAAATTCTGGTCTGCAGGCGCCGCAAATAATATTATACTTATTCATACACCCCGTGCGGGCGCATTTGTTTACAAGAGGAAAGAATTTATGTAAATCATGTCACGCGTGGACCCAACATAATTGTAACCACTTACCAGACACCTCCTACACACTTTGACTTGAGCCTATGTTATGCATTAATATCGTTGTGGCGTTTAAGTATATAACAATGCACTGAGTTCAATCACACGTTAACGGGTGTCGGAAATTCGAGTGAAAAAACTAGGTGAACCAGTTTTAGTAAAACAAAAAAAACACGCACACTTACACACAACACCGTTACGAGTCAAATTGATACGGCAGCGGCGGCGAACTATGCCATATTCAAAGTCACTATCTCATCGTTCATCGAACATGTATAAAAAAAAACCGTTTTATTTAACACTGTTTTAGTATTTTTTACGAAAAGTATTGAGATTTCACTAGCGCCGACCTTTCACATTTTAATATACCACTAATAATTTATTATACTACTATTATATTTAAACATGCCAGAGACGATTTTCAAACAGGTACCCCGTCGCTTTGTCACCTAGTTAATAATTTTGGGGATTCTCGTATACAAAAATGTCGTTTTTTCGTGTTCCGTTAGTGCCCACTCGTCGTGGGACTAGTTCCATATGCGAACGTGTATAATATTAGCGTACATGCTGAAGGACCAGATTTATAAATTTTGTATTTATGAATATATATTTTAAGTAATAGGAATAAGATATACGCATTGTACAAATCGCGCCGGGTAAACTCGTTTACCGTTTGCGTTCGTTGTAAATATTATCAAAGATTAAGGTCTGTTATTATAAAAGATATGACATCGGTGGTACAAAAAAAGAATAATTTTTTTATAATTTTTAAAGGGAAATGGATCTCGTTTTCAAGAGTAAAACGTTTCCCGTTATTGCCAGTTATTAACTCCCACATGTCTGTAAATGTATGTGAATATTGACTACACGTCTTGATGTATTTACCTCAAGTACAATGAAATCACCGCTATAATTACTCTAATGCATATGTGTTGTCAGTGCCGAAACATAGTTTATATTGTTATAGAACAACGCGCAATACCACGATTATATTACTTTAGCATTTTGTGTCGCTTTGAAAGTTATAACACGGAAAAAACTATCACGGTTTCAATTTTAAATGTTTACAAAATTAATTGGCTCCTAAGCATACTGTATAAATTATTAATTTGATTTTGATAAATTAAATTGAAGATATTTTTAAAAACCAAAAAAAAATTATTAACGGTTAAAAAAAATCCCCCGATTAAAATTAAAATTATCAAAGCAACGAATGTCTTTCTCACAAAATAGTTTTGAATTATTCTTTACAGAGTAAGCATACCTTTAAATATAGTACTTTAAGAGAGTCATACATAAAATATTTGTACAGTGAAGTGGTCCGATTAATTTACATCTCACTGAAATGTTTTAAAGTTTACATTTCTTTTTAAATAATTTTATTTCCTAGAAGGTATTTGACACATTTAAATCAAAATTCCTTGAGACCGTTAACTCTATATACATATAATAGTAGTTAGTAGGTAATATAGTAGAGAGAAAGAGAGAGAGAGAGAGAGAGAGAGAGAGAGAGAGAGAGAGAGAGAGAGAGAGAGAGAGAGTATATGATATGCCAAAAGTTAGAAGTTATAAGTAATTTTATTGCCATTATTTTATATTCGGTTGTATAGTATTATACTTTAATAGCTCTGGTTTAATTTTTTGCTCCAATTATTATTTTATTATTATTATTTTACAACTGTAGGATCACGTTGAAGTTATAACTAACATCAGTTGTTACTCAAATATATATTAGATTTACATATTATTAAGTATATGTACTTGTACCTCGAGCAAAAGAATTATTAAATATAATATCAATGAAGAGGTTTTTTTTTTAATAATTATTTCTTAAAATATTGTTCCCGTTAAAATCCAACGGTAGTAATCATAATATTTTTTACTTTTGATAAAAGATATATTAAGAAATATTTTTGAATGTGAGCAAATACTCCAAATTTACCAAAATAATTTTAAAGTAGCTACTTAATAACATCTAATTATTACTTTATTTTCTAATTGGGTATCGATTTGTTAGTTCGGCTAATATACCTAAACGTTTTGTGTTATTACGGTTAGTAAAATTGATACTTAGCATAATCAAACACTATCTATAGGTATTATACTTAAATACATAATAACAAGTACAAAAGTGTAATACGAGTGTTACATCTTCACACCTGTTATTATAAAATAAAGTATAGTATTATAAAAAGCGCCAAGTTGTTTAGTCAATATGATTAAAGATACTTAAATGGAACAAACACGTATGCAAATAGCGAGAAATAAAACATAATTGGTTATAAATAGTTCAGCATCTCGAAAAATTGCCAAGTTTCAATAATATATCTAATATATAAGTTATCATAAATTATTAATAATAAGCTTATAACCCTGCAGGCTATCAGTCCGGTTTCGATGGCTACTGAGCGCGCACATTATTTTCTCTTCGTTATAAATGTTTGACCTATACGGTAAATATGTTATCGGTATCATCGGACACGGACCAAGATCATTCAATCAAACGCAGAATACAATTAATAACAAATAGAGCACAACTAAATCACTGAATTGGCATCACAAACGTCAAATATCATTGGAAAATGCAGTACATTTATCAATTTACCATCCTTTCATTCATCAAAAACTACAGCAAAAATAAAATTGTCTTTTTCGTTATACTTCAACCCCCCTCCCTCCCCTAATAGAATAGTTATCAGTTACACATAATCCGATTTCTATACCAGAGACTAGTTCTAATAATCTAACCTATCCCTATGGTTACTGTGAATTTTAATACATTTGTTTCTAAAATGAAACTACATTAATTATTATTATTATTTTAACTAACTCATATGCATAGATTGACATTTTACTCATAAACATTACATTTTAAGTAGTTCAAGTTATCTAGGTAATTTTTGAGTAGTTAGTAATGGTAGTATGAATGAAGTATATTTTATCCCTAACTTTTGGTCAATTTATAAAACAAGTTTGGGTCTGTTACAAATTACGAATCGTAATTTATATTAAACAAAATAAGGATCTCATCAATATTTTGTAATCACAATTATGATGGAATTAAAATGGGCGCCTTTAGTAATCTTCTAATTCCTGACATAACGTGTAATTAGTACAAGTATATACGTAGACTTAACAAATAATAATTATTGACTCACCTGTTTCTATGTCATAATTGTCCAAACTGAAATCTACGTTGGGTCGACTAGATTTGAAATACGAGTCGATGATTTCTTCCATGGTTGAGGGTAGAGTAGTAGAGGGTTTTGGTTTGACCTCACTTTGTTGTTTGGATTTCAGCATATCTCGAAAAAGTGATTTCAACACATCTTTTGGGTTCACGTCGCCTAACACAAATTCTGGACCGTTTGATGCCGTTTCTTGGTTCATCGGGGTGAAACGAGAAGGAGGGCTGGAGAACTCTTTGAACGCACTCGACTGTTTTTCCAACTCGAATGACGGTCCGACCGTTTCAATCGGCGACGGGCGCATATCGAATTTACCAGCTGAATTGTACGACGGATAGGACTTTACGTCTTTTGTCGGAATCTCGGTGGCCGGGTAGAACTCGCGAAACTTACCGGCAGATTGGCCGCTTTTACTGATGGATTGTTGTTCGTACTTGAACGTTTCTGGCGCTGCAAATCCATAATTCATTTCGTGTTTCGGGACGTCATATTCCGCGGGCTTACCGTAATTCGGAGTATCGTACATTACGACGTCGTGTTTGGGAATTTCGTATTTCTGAACATCGTGTTTCGAAATATCACGTGTCGGGACATCATACTTGTGGACGTCGTATTTCGGGACGTCGTATTTCGGAACGTCGTATTTTGGAACGTCGTATTTCGGAACGTCGTATTCCGGTTTACCGTACGTCGGGACGTCGTATTTTTGAACGTCGTATTTTGGCATGTCACGAGTGTGTACTTCGTACTTGGGCACGTCGTATGATTCCGGTTTGCCGTACCTCGGAGCGTCGTATTTCGGCGGGGCCTGGTGTTTCGGCTGCGCGTCGTGTCTCGACGTTTCCAATTTGGCGGGCGCGAACTTGACCTGGTCCGGCTTGAGCTTTTCGGTTTCCCGTCTGTCGGCGTATACGCCGTCCTGTCTGTTGTTGCCGACGGCGAAGCCGCGGTTCGCGTCGGAGACCGCGGCAGAGGCCGCCACCACGGACGCCTGATGGTCGCCGCCCGCGTGTTCACGCACCTTGTACGCGACCGACTTCTCGGCGAACCCGTAGTGTTTCGTCGGCTTCGGCGACACGCTCGCCGCCGTCTTGGCCTGCGCCGGCGCCTGCAGGTCGGACACTCTCCTGTTTTCCGACGCGATGCTGTTGGCGTCGATGGTCTGCTGCACTTTGTACGTGAACGACGGCGGCGGCGCGATCGGCCGGAACGACGAGTCCGGCAGCATGTCTCCCTCCAGCATTTGTTTGGGTACCAGTACCGTGGTGAACGGTTTAGACGCGGTGCTCGAGTTAACCTTGGTGGTTACCGCGAACGTGGTCATCGGTTCCCGCCGGACGACCGGCGGCGGCGGCGGCGGCGATTGCGTCGTGGCGTAGAGGAGCGGACGCGAGGAGGAGGACTGCGTGGCGGCGGTGACCGTTCGGTTTTGGGTCTTGGAGACGCGTCTCGTTTTGCTCGTGCCGTTGACACGCGGTCTGGGTCTCTTCGACCAGTCCTCGTCGACGACCGCGAAATCCGCATCCTTGTTGCCGTTGACGTCGCTCTGCGGCTGCTTCTGCTGAGGACGCGAATAGACGGGAGACTTGTTGCTGCTGCCGTCGCCGTTTACGACGCTCTTGGCGGTGACCAGGTACACTGTAGAAGTAGTGGACGACGACGACGACGACGTCGTCTTCGGGACGGGAGAAACGGTCGACGGCTGTTGGACGGCCGTCGAGGCCGGCTGCTGAAAGTCCTGTTTCCTTTTCCTCTCGGAGGCCGGAGTGACGAACACGCGCACCACGTCCCCGGACGACCCTGGAACGTCTGTCGCCGGTTTCGTTTGTTTGTCCGACGCTTGGGCGGACGGCTTTGCCGACGTGAATTCCTTCACGTTCGACAGGTTCGCATACACTTGCGCGGGATACACCGGATACTTGTGCATGGCCGCGGGCCTTGTTTCGTTCTTGGACAGCCGATGGTTTTTGTACTGCACATCGTCCGACTTGTTACGGTAATCCTCTGCACCGTTGCACCGAGCGACTATCATAAGACACGAAATCACTACTGCGGTCGACCACGACTTCATCGCGATGAGCTGAAACACGTTGTTATAATGTCATTTTATTAACTGATTAACATTAATGATACATAAATTATAAATATATTGTGTTTCCACTTAACACTATTTTTATTTGTACTGAGACTGTCTAAGAACTCAATTAGGTAATTTAAATCTTGAAAACCCGTCGTTTTAAACCTAATACTATTATAGAGAAATAAAACAAATGATATTTTGTCATTTTAATAAATGTCTTTCTTAATTTACCGTTCTTTTGAATCGAGAAAATTAAAAAGTAATATTCAAATACATATCTAATAGAAATATTTTATTTATTATTTTATAACGATTGCATTCCATAAAGCACAAAAATTCGTTTTATTGTACGCTCTTTATGCAGTAGAGATAGTCGTCAAGTAGTTTTTCTAAGAAGGTTAAATAGGTATCTTCTGTATTGCCGCTACCACTAGTACTACCACAGAATAGATACTACCTATTAAGTTACATCGCCATGCGCCATAAACTAATCTCTCTTTAAGATTTCTTCAATCATATTATTTCTAAAGATTATGTTTATAGAAAAACTACTTCTACTTTTTTACTATAGTGTTCATAGATACACGATTCTAAAACTGATCCTCTTTTAGCATGTAATTCTAGCTACAACCACTTTCGTTGTTTCACTACGATACAAAAAACAATGTCATTTTCTGCGTTCCACTTTTTGATTTATAAAAAAGAAAAACCGCCACCTCATATATCATATATCACTTTCATACTAGATTTAACTCGTCTCTTATGGTATTCGTAAATAGTATATTCTCAATTATATATTTTATAGTAGTAAAATGTATCTTACACAAAATACAATCTTTAATAACAATTTCTTTCGTTTGATAAGTAAATTTAAAAACAACAAAAATGTTTTAAGAATATAGCATATGTACCTAAGGAAGTATAACTGTGTTTCACATAAAACAACGTTGATAAATTTAAGTAAACTAAAATTATTGACATGACAAATCCCAAAAGAATGTAAATCGTAAGTTAAACTAACTGTTTAGATCTAAAAACCTAATCAAATGTATTACAAATTTCCAATCATACCGCGTTTGTATTCTTAATATTTAATAATTTTCCTCTATCCCTGGCCTATCATTAATTTGGACAAGACATAATATCGCCAATACATTGCTTCGGCAGGTTTTGTATTAACATAGTATAGCTTGAGTCGATAGTATGTTTTCTACGTCTATCTAAAATCACAAAAATAAAATGTCATGTATCCAATAGACCGAGTTTGTCGATAGATATAAATATTTTAATCCTGAAATTCGCAACATTTTGAATGGTAAAATTTCGTTAATAATTTGTTCCGGTCAATTTTTTTTCCATACAGATTTAGAATCTGAAACTACGTATAAAAGTAAAGCATATTTTCACGAATATTGCAACAATATATACGAATATCACTTGCCGTTTTCCGTTTAAAAAGTCCACAGTTGTGAGGAAGAACGAGTATACTGTTTTATCACGAGTGTAATAATACTTATATAATATTGTTCGATCCCGGCAAACGATAATTATTATAATAAAAGGTTTCTTGCGCATAATTAACGCGCGACGACATGACTTGTTTTACATTACGAGCACAAATAAAATAATATTATTATTTATTATAATAGGTATAGATGTACATTTTATATTTACCTCGTTGTCGGCGTGTTGGAGAAACAGTCGTTGCAAAATGGCGGAAAACGGCTTTTACGCGCCGAAAAGTCAATACTATCAACGAAATAACGATTGCGATATTATAGAGCGCCGCGGTTAACGGTGTGCGGCCGTCAAATCGCTGCAAACGGGCGAAAAGCGCTCGTCATTCCAAATGTAATCGAGAAGAAAAACAATTCATATTAAAACTGCAAACGATAATTATTCGAGTAAACTTTTTCGGGCATAGGTTCGAAATGCGAGCACACACACACACACACACACACAAACAAACACACCGGCTGACTGCGCGGTCTCGCAAAGTTCTGCGACACACGCCGCGACGACGCTGGGTAATAGTTAAGTGACCAGTTTCCCGGTAACCGCGGCCGGTCTAATTCCGCTAAACTGGTTGCCCCAAGTCGAGCGAATCAAAAACAAACCGGTCCCGGTCGCAGTGTTTCCTTTTCCGCGCGGCGGCGGCAGAGCACGCGGTTTACCGAAACGGAAACACCTATTTAGAAAACGTATCGCGCCGCGGGTCGGCCGTGCATTTTCGACGACGACGACGGCCTTTCCCCGTGCGGCTCGCGAGGTTCGGAGACGAAAACGCCAAGCTAAGGCAAATATAGAAGAAGCCAACGCGCGCGATAGAAAACGCTGTTTACGGGCGCAGAGAAATCAAAGTCGAACCGAGCGCGAAAATCGCGACAGGTAAGTGGAATTGTCGCGCACGGCGATTTATAGAAACGCGTTGAATTCAACACGTTTTTGTTTTCACTATTGTATTGAGTTAAAGGTACGAGCAGTGCCCGCCGTTATTGTCTTTGCCTATTGTCCAATCAAATCATACCCGCCACAGATGATATTTTTATTGTGTGACTATTCGTAGAAAGGTATCGTCACGTGATCGTGCCAGTTGATAGTCTCTGAATCGTGAGAGGGGGTGAAAGAGTCGGCTAATCTCGGAGAGAAACCGCTACGACCCCCTGAAACTATTCATCAATTTTAAAACGTATTATTAAAATATTAAAATATACTGTACATCAAATTTCAAATTAATTCAAATGATTTACTATACTCTCCGTAGGTACTCAACATAAAAAGGATGGTAATATTTTATGACTAATACAGTACTTAAAGTAAATAAAGTACCAAGAATTTTTTTACAGTTTTTCATTATTTGTTTGACGATTAATTGTTATATTTTAAGATGAAGCACTGAAAATTAAAAAGTCGGACCTTATCAATTCTTCTTTTAGATGACTGAAATGAAACAGGTAAATATAATAACATATACATATTATAATAAATAATTCATATTTTTTTTAATACATGAAATGTTTAAGTAATTTAAATTCTATTTTATCTCCGTGCAACTGAAATTTGGCCACATGTTTTTGGCACGCGTACCTTTTGGGTTCGCCATTCCATTAACTAATACGGTACTTAATGGTACTTAATAAGCGTAGTGATATAAACACTTTAAATAAACTAATAAATTCAGAGTGCAGAGACACCCATTGCACATAAAATGTATATAAAATAAGTGGGTAGACGATAATAATAATTCTCCATGTAAATAATTTGCGACTAGTGAAGATGTCTTATATACATAGATACTTATCCTAAAATTACGGCGGGCGCTTAAACATAATTAAAAAAGCCATATTGGGCGTAGGTTGAAGGTGACGATTATTATATTATAAATTATAATATTATATTGATGATCATTGGTGAATTAATAATTTCAATTTGAAACCGATGTAGGTATCTTGGCTTTCGAAAATACTATTCTGAGTGAAAGAGGACGGATGTATCAGTCTCTATTTCTATTTTCTATGGAAAGTTAATGACATTACCAACGATTTCTTTTGAAAATAGAATAACTTATATCGTTAAATCAAAATTCGTTAAAATAACTGATTTCGTTGAAATTTAATTTTCTAACGCCTATACAATTTTTTTGCGACTTTCCATTATATGTATTTGTCACTATAGAAAGAGAAACTTGTCTAGAACTTTGTATTACATTTCAAGCTTTCTGAATTAATATTGAAGTGCTTATTCATTTCGTGATTTTCTCGAGTCTTGTCAACATTTAAAAACATCAAACTTGAAAAAATTGTGGCCATAGATATTTTTTTACACAAGTAAAACACAATTTTAAGACTTTTTGTCAACTAAAATGACTTTATCATAGGGTTATACATAAAATAAATTATGAATATTCAAAAATTTCAAATGTCTTTAAACAAATTAAAAAAGTCAAAATCTTTTGAAATTATACCATATCTAGAGAATAGTAATATTTGGCGAAAATTTCTAGTCCTCTCGGTTATTACTGTTTGAATTACGATGAAAAAAATTAATTCAATTTTGTTAGAAATATCATAAAATTTGCCTTTTCTGTCATTTTTCATTTTTTTCACTTTAACATTTTTTGTAGCATTTTCATATTGTAGAAACATTTTTCAGTTGCATTATGGGTAACTTTTTAACGCCTTTACTGTAGGTTTTTAAAGCATCATTTTCTCAATTTAATTTCACTCAGAATCTAATACTGATTGTAATTGCCTATAATAGTACCTAGTAAGTAAAAGTGAAAAGCGGCTCGAGTGTCTACATTGTAAAATTTAATCTTTATTGATATTGTAGCTATCTTCTTATTTCAAACCATAGATATACAACTATCTATATATGTAGTCGTATATCTATGTTTCAAACAAACATAATGTCAATTTCTATTGATCGACATGTCTTACCAATAATTCAGATTTAAAAATCTCAACCTAGAAAAGAATTAGAATATTTCAATGATAAGTTATGTTAGGTTAGATTTGGTCGTTTTTGGACTCATGCCGCCTCTAAATAATTGTGTGCATTGTTGGTCAAAACACTTTATTGGTATCATGACCATTGACCATTAAATCAAAGCAAAAGTTGTTATTTTTTTCAAGTGCGCATTTGGTTTAGCTTTTCAATAAGTTCAAGTTAAAGCTTAATATGTACCTTCATAGAATAATTATCAATCTCGAGAATAGTTAAATTAGGATTTAAAAAAAATATAATAGAGAATATGGATAAAATTAAAAGAGTAATTCAATGTTATAGGTACTTACCTACATAGTAGCATTATAAAACATTTATGTGGATAATTGCTTTAGTCACTCAAATGTATTTTAAGGAGCTATACTGCAGATCAATTGTAATAAGGAAGCTAATTACAGTGATGTTTCAGCGATATAAGAAGTTGTGTTTGTACTGATAATTAACAACCGCCAGAGTTACATGGTCTTGTACCTCATCATAGTTATAATTTGTGTTAATTTCTTATTAGATTTTAAATAGCTTGTTCTAATATATGTTTTTACCTATAAATTTGTTCCCTAGTTATAACATACATAAACAGATCAAGAAAATAAGGAAATCCAATAATAATTATATTCGCAGTATTTTAACCAGTCAAGACAACAGTTGTTCAAAAACGATTGATGCATTGTGATAGAACATTGTGCCTATGAAAATAATATTTTAATTGATCATAAATGGTATTATTTTAGTTGATATTTATTAAATTATTTTAAGTACATACTAATTTTGAAGAACAAGCTTGTTGACTGTAATATTCTAATGAATTTGAACGAGTATTTAACATTAAATTGCTAACGTCTATCGTTTTTATTAATTACACAAGTCCATCCAATTAATGTATAAATTAAAAAAAAATAAATAAACACGAATAATGTGAAATCATTAAGCAACATATTTAGTTATTAAAAACTGATAAAAGTTCTCTAAAAATGTATGTACATTTTAAGTACTCTAATGTCTATAAATTATAACAAAATATATTATATTCACTATTATAATGATAAATATATTCGAAAATTCATTTTTCTTTAACACATTTATTGCATGTTCTTAAACCGGTAGTACTTTTTTCAGCTGGAAACTATTGCAAACAAATAGTAAATTATAAGACTAAAATAGAAAATATGAAAGTTGAAGCTATTCATTTTACCTAGTACAATATTGTAACTACTTACTCGGTTAGGTAACTTCCTTTCTGTTTGTTTTTCTATTTATTCATTAATTCAACTGTTTCAACATAAGTTAATGGGTTTACAGAATAATTTTAAATAAAAATTTGAATCAACATCAAAACGAATTCTTCGAGAGAGAGAGAGATTAAATCATTGCTCATTTTTTTTTTTGATAAAAGAATAAATATTTATCGTATAATTACATACAATCCACCCTAAGAATCGAAAAAGACTTACTTTGATAAAAATAATATTATTTTTTGTTGTTGTTTTACACGAATTAAAGAAAGAAATAATAATAAATGTATGTCTAATGAACTTCGAATTACTAATAGTACCGACTAACAGAGTACAAACATTCTTTAAAACGAAAGTTTAAAAAAAATTGTTTATTTAAAATAATTTATTTTTTATCATCCAAGTATAAAATGTAATTAAAATATTAATAACGGTTGACGGCAAATCATATTACTAAAAAAAAAAAATTGTTACTTTATTACATACATACACATACACACATTAAATTTCAACCTTAACTATTTCCAATTTCAGGTTAGATAATTCATAAGATTGTAATTCATTAATATTCTTATGTAACCTAGCTTAAATAAATAATCTACATTGTTTATATATTAAAATATTCGTGTTACTTTGTAGTTTAGAAATCGATATAAACATAATTGTTATGATACAACGCGTAACTTTATTTTCTTCAATTTTTTGGTAAATCGAGGTACTTGCTCGATAAGTACTCGATAAATCACCCTATTTTCATATTGGTTTTTATAAATACAAATTTATTTCGAAAAGTTAATAAATTTTATGAAAATTACAAAAACAAAATTAATTCACAAAACAATTTAAAACCCATTTTCAATGTTTTGATTACACGGTCTAATTTATGTTACAATTCCACAAATGAAGAACAGAAGTGTGTTTTTTTTTTTTTGTTTTTTTTTTAATAGTTGTATACAAAAAAATAAAAATATCTATATAAAATGTATGATGACAAAACATAATGAGCTTTATTTGATAACAAAAAAAAAAAAAAAAATCGAACATAACCTAATATTAAATGTTTTCGCATATTTCATTTGTCTGCATTCTGAGCGTTTACGAAACAACTTAGTAGATTACTTAAGAAAAAATATTGAACGTGGTACATGCAATAAACAGTTTGATGAATATGCTAGTTTAATGCTAGAAGTCCAACGACCAGGCCTGGCTCAAGGGGTACGCGACACGGGCTCGCGCATAGGGCAGCATTTGAAATTCACATACCATAGATCATTTTTAAAAATATAATAATTCCTAGCACCTACTTATTAATTAAATCGAGTAGAACATAAGAACCTATAAATCGTATCGTTATAAATTTATAATCAAATAAAACACTGAAATGTAGAATTTGTAACGATAAAAACGTTCTTTGATTTTGTACGCCGATAAATGGGCTAATGCTTTTCTATCAGTACAATAAACTGTAAATTTAAAACTGTTGAAAATAACCATGCGGCAGTGACATATATGTATGCAAAGGGCGGCAAAACTTAAGTTTCCCTAGGTGTGTTTAAACGCTTGAACCGGGCCTGCCAGCAACTTCAAAAGTTTGGTCGACTCAACTGGTTATTTCATTAAATTAATAAAACGCTAAACAATTTTAATCAAACTGAATAAACCTATAAAATAAAAGCTTGAAACTTAACGCTATCATAATGTTACTTAAAATTTTAATTATTAACATAAAAAAATATTAATAATAATAATAATGTCATAATAATAATACAAAAAATTCTTATCCCTATTATTCAATTAGAATTCTAAAAAATCTATCACTAACATTTAGGTATAAATATGTTACTTAAAAAAACATAAAACCAATACACTGTTTTAGTCAATTAGGTTAAATACAGATTCAATTCACGACCTTATTCTATTAGACAGCCATTCCAAGGGTTATATACAGTTAAACAAAAAAAATAAAATAAAAATAATAAGGTGGATTCCAATAATTCAAGAGTTAAATCATGACATAGAACTGCACGTTAAGCGAGGTGAACCCATTTGTGTAAGAACCCTGTCCAACCATTGCAATGGTCCGTTCAGATGTAGCTCAATCCAACAAGGTGTAGAAGTGACAGTCTGTCGCCTATAAATAAACGTCGATTAATAAAATCATTTGCAAAAAGTATATTAAAATGAAAACAAATAATCACCTGTACTCGGCTCCCCAGCCTTTCACAAAAGACATGCGTATTGTACACATACGAGTTAACTGATATACAGCTTCAAAACCTTGACTCACTGATTGAGATAAAAGGGATGCAAATTCTTGGTTGTTGAAAATTTTTAAATTGCATCCTAATTAACATATATAAGAAAAAAAATAAATAGTTTTATTAACTTAAATACTTAAAGACTATTTATGCAGATAAGCGATAAATTAATTCAAAAATAATTTTATTTTAATTTTATTACGGTTTGATTTTTATTTTATGGAAAATAATTACTCTCGGTATAATAAATTGAAGTACAGTTTTAAGTGAATAAAAGAAATGTTTTACTTATTATAGAAGTGATCAAATTAACTATTCATTTATAAAAGTTGTATTTGAATGATTTGTATAATTTATACTTTATTATACACATAATATGAAAAATATTCCATCAGCAATTGTGAAAAATAAAAAATCCATACAAGTTCATGTCAATATAACCATTTAAAGAAAACAGGTATTCTTTAATGAGTAAAAAAATAGAATATAAAACATTTATAGAATGTATAAACTAGGTTGTATTATAAACCAACAAGATTTTAGATATTAACTAAAAAAGAAATTTACTTGAGCCAATTTATAATAATTAGAATAAAATGTTAATTTTAAAATTAATAATGTCATCAATGCCGAATAATTTTTTCATTTTTTTTTTTTTTATGAACTTATCTATAATTTTTATTTAAATTATTATAAAACTATGGATATTTTATGAGACTATAGTTTAATAAATATTAATACAATAATTAAATTAAGAAGTTATTATCAAAAAAAATTAAATTAGACAGTAATGGCTTTTAATAATTTAAATTCTATAATAATTCTATTTGTTCTCTTACCAAAAATATGTTAGTTTTAAGTTTGATTTTATTATTTTATAAGTAATGTAGTTTATTTATAATTATCTATAAGCACATAACAAAATATAAATGGCAAGATAAAAAAAAATATTTGACGATAAATACTGTACATTTTATCAATTAATATAAACAATGTACAACATTATTATAGTATAATCAAAGTCATGGCTATCGATTATAAACTAAATTAAACCACTAGCTATATGAGATGGTTCACAAACATAATATGAATTGAATTTAGATATTTATGATTTAATAACATTAATGTACAGTTATAATCTCTAAAAATATATTATCTAAGATACAAATTAATCTGCCATATAAATTCATACTTGAATACTAATCAAAAAATATAATTTTTATTGATCACTTCTTGAATTTTTTTAATTTTTAAGGGCATATTATAAATAAATATTTTAGGAATCGTTAAATCATATTATAATACACATTTTGAGTAGTTGAAGAGGTATTAAATTGAAGTTCAGATTACGAGGAAAAAATCATTTAAAAAAAGCTAGTATAAATGTATCCCAATTATACGGTTTAATTCTTTAGCATTATCAAACAAATCAAGAGTGTATCAAAAAATAAGCTTATAAGTGCTTAGATAATTGCCCTAAAATTTCATCATGTAAAATAATTATAATTTACAACCTACAATTCATTGGGTTAGAACCCCTTCTACTGCACTCTGTGTGATAATATACTAATAACATTTTTTAAACACATACAAATTGCAACTATGAATTTTATATGGAAAATTAAAGAATAAATACCAAGGAGAAATCTATGAAAAAAGAGAGATAAATTGTCTATCGATAAAAATTGTTTAAAATGATATTTTTTTCACATACAAATATTATCATATAGATATTATTTTAAGACTTCAAATTAATTTTATCTCTAATTTTTTTTTATCAAAATAACTCTGTGTGAAAATATTTAAAACTTTTCAAATTAAAGAAATACATTTATTTTAAAAATTAGTAATTTCAAATTTATAAAACAGATAAATAAGTAAAATTTTAATTGGTTTTTAATTAAACTCGATAAGAATGTAGACATATTTTTGTCATCTCTTAGAAATCTAAAGAAATATTTTTATTTTAATAATTAGTAATTTCAAATTTATAAAATAGATAAATAAGTAAAAGTTTAATTGATTTATAATTAAACTCGATAAGAATGTAGACATATTTTTGTCGTGTTTTAGAAAATTAAACACTTTTAATTGAAAATTAAGATGTATTTTATTATTTATTTAAATGTACAATCAAACAATTATTATAGTGAAGAAATTTCACTTTTGATGTGGCATTTAACTATCATTTCAATGTGATGCTAATATTTGTTGTTATAATGTTTCTTTTAATCATAAAACAACTATTATCATAGTATAAATGCTTAAATCTACATAAATTGAAAACTACCAAGGAAAACATAAATCACATTTCAAGGTTAAACACAAAACACAAATTAAATATAATTTTTTGGTCTTCAGTAAAATAATATCAGATATTCTATAATATAGATCTCCTCAGTATTTATGAATATTTAATAACAGAATACTCAAAACCTCTAATTAATAAAATAAATACCTATGAATAATTACTTTACTATAAAATTTGTAATTTTCGATTCCACTGATATTTTTCATAATTTATTTTGTATATAATTTTGTAGTAATATATTGTTTTCATCAATTCGTCAAAGATTTATAGGACTATCTATAAATTTAATGTTTTTAACAGTCAGAGAATCCTAATAAATTATTTTAAATTTATATAATAGATAGATTCTATATTTTAACATACCTGGAGGTATTTTACAAACAGTGGCTGGGTGCCATCCGTATCTCTGATTACAATTAGGTGACTGTACAAAAATACTAGAATCGCTAAGACACTCTGCAAACACTTCTCCTCCAATATAATAAAGTCGTACACCTTTGCCGATGTGTCGTCTAATTTGTTCAACTACGTTTGTCCTATTGACATTGGACAACAAACCCAAGCAAAATCTTTCTGAATTACTAGGATCTGGAAAAAAAATGGTCAGTAATTTGTATTATTTACAGGATTAATCAATACATAATAATTTAATGGTTATAACAGTACCTGTAAAACCATCAACTGATATTGAAGGTTGAGAAGCGTGGAACGTCTCTCCGACCCTGGTATTGAGTTCGTAGTAGCTAATCGAACACCAAAACACGGGTTCACAATACAGGACGGGCTGCGTGTCAAGTACTCCCATCACTGTAGGGTTAGGACTCATACCTATAACGCAATGTCAAACTATTAAATGAGAATAAAAATCTCGACGAGTCGATAACATTCCCAACAGGGCTGTAATTACTGTGAGATTCGTTATTGTCGCCGTCTTCAGACATGTAGCCGGGCGGTGTGGTCGGCGAGTCCATCATCTCGACAGTCGTCGATGATTTCCTGCCGGCGCGCACTCAAGAGATCTACACGATCATCGCAACACACACAGACGTACCGTTAGCATCAATACGACAAGTGAATATTATTGAAAGCGACGTCGAGACTTACTGTGGCGGAGAGGACGCGGGCGCGGAACTGATAAATGACAATTCGGCGAACTTCGCGCCGGGTTCAGTAGCTTTTGCTGATAAACGACGCGCGCGATCGAGAACAACAATTCACCACAACACGCCGTGCCAGCGATTAGCAGACAATCATTCGAGCGGACGCGGAACGAAACGACGGCAAAACACTGATATTCGCAACGTGATCGCGAGACTGAAACGGAATCAACTGATCGGCTTGTATTCCGGTGTCGGTACCGCGGTGCAAATTTTTATTTTCTTCTCCTCACCCATGTATGTAATAGGTGAGATATGCGGATTTTCATTTATTTATTTATTTATTTGATTGCGCTTTTCAGAGAGCGTCATCACGGTCGGCGCACGGTAAAACACGGGCCGCACCGCGTACACGGCAGGTCCCGTGTTTATAGATGGCGCTTTTGGCGAAACGCGACGTTCAAAGTGTCTTTGTATTTTTTGGCAACATCAGCTCGTGGTGGCCCGGAGACACGGACTTATAGATATAGTGCACCGGCCACCAGCGTTTGATAACGTTACCCTAAAATTATATACGGCGGCGGTCTTCCGGGGGGTTACGCTTTTCGGCTACACTAGTGCTATCTAGGCGAATCGCTGTTTTCGCGGTTCTTTTTTCACGTTGCCGAAACCGTTTTTACTCGTACGATGCGTTATTGTATTTCAAATTTCTCCACGTCCATAAAAAATAGGTATCGATTAGGAGGGTATATTATAACGACTAACACGACCAGAAGCAGCACTCGCAATAATAATCTCAAGTCGAAAGGTTACCTTTTATATTATGCCGACAAACATTTTTTCAAACTTATCACAGCTATTTTCGAAGATGGATTCGTACAACAATATTTGCTCGATGTTTCCGACAAAACCGTCGATCATATTACAACTGAGCAATAAACATTTTGTCCTCTCAAAACTCTCTAAACTCAAATATTTTTGCATTAAAAAATCGCGATTTTTGCACCAGAAACGTATAACAATCGAACGGAACGAGACAAACCCGTAGCGTTCAAAATCAAAACTGGACAGGAAAAACCCGAAAAACCGTTATTTTTCGTCGTCGGGTTTTTCCCATACATATGTCGGTTGGGTTTTATCGTAGTCTACGGGGCCCGGGGGTGACACGGCCAATAAAAGCCAAGCTGCTCGCGCCACCCGGCCAATGACAGCCGAGTAGCGCGGGAAACCCAACGGATACCGATCGAGTGCAAATACAGCAGCTTGCCGATGCACAGTCTAGTGGCGACAGCGGTCCAGAAAGCTCTCTTTTCGATTTAAAACACGGCAGTTTTTATTTTTTCTCCGTAGTAATCAATAATGTTGTCGATTGTTATTATTTATCTCGTCAACGACCGATCAAACGTTTAACCGTCACTTTTGTATCTGTTGCTACTCACACAAGCCAATACGAACACCGACAAGGCCGTAAGTAAAGTACCGATTATATTTCATTACAGTTAGCGTTAGACTTGACTGGTTGATACCCCTGTAGACATAGGGGATACCGGATGGTTAGGTTAGGTTAATGGCTACGACCACTACTCCGCCATTTTTCACGAGACAGCAAAAACATATTTTTGCTACCCCACAAAAAAATCGTCATTTTCCACAAACGTATAACAATCGAACAGATCAGTTATTATAGTAGTAAGTCCCTACTTTATTATAAAGATATAAACTCTGTTTTTTTTATTGCTGTCGTAATTATTATTCGTTAACATCTCCGTCGAACTCATTTTTATTTAATAAAATATCTCAATTAAATTAAAATACGTATCTAATTATTTGTATTGGTTTATTAATTTTTTTAATTTTGTTTTAGTATTATTAATTATTTATCTATAACTAGTTTTTATCATTTAAAACAAGTTATTCAAGTTATTGAATAGTTTTAAATATGGCAATAATAGTTTATCTTTATTTATTCACAAAAATAAAATAATTATATCTTTAAACTCGACTTTGTCTCCACAGAAATGCGGATTTTCAACTAAAAAATAATTTTTAATTATACAATCAATATTATATAAACGTATATCAATATAATCAATATATTACTATAACTTGATAAATAATTTAAATTTTAAGCATACAAATGACAATAAATTGTCATTAATTTATGGTTAATCAAAATTTAATTGGAATATAAAAATCACTTTCAGCATAAAACATAAATAAAAATTATTTTTATCATTCTACCGTGGATAATTAAACAGCTGGAGGATTATAAGACTTCATAGCCTTTTGTAAAACTTTAGTTAGTGGATTCTTAGGGCCACAAATGCCACGGAAGTCGTCCAAATCTATAGCCCAAATCATTGCACCACCATACCCTTTGCTTTTGATATGATCCATCTTATACGATAAACTTTTTACATTTTCATATCCGACCCATTGATCACCTAATTATGATAAAAATTATGTTAAGCAAAATAATAAAACAAATTGAGTTATTTAAATTAATACCTTTATACATATATGGACACAACCCTACGGAATCCCACTTCTCAGTCCACCCATTTTTTCCCCCTTTCAACTGTTCACATATTTCAAAATAAGACATAAATCCAACATCCTGAGTATATTTTCCGGGTTTGCCACCTCCTGCTTTTTTGTTAATACTTGTACCAATATTGTAATTGGTATTACCGGCACTCAATGTAAACGATTTACCATAGAATGGAACTCCCATTACTAATTTACTTGGGGAACATCCGAGGTCCACCCACATTTGCATTCCATCAGCCTATAAAGATAACAATAAAATGTTTAAATGCTTAATAGAAGTATTATTTTTTAGAAATGTAAAATTTAACTTTTCAATTTTGATTTCATACCACGTTAAGCTTTTCGTATTCGCCATGATCTGTAGATCGTTTAAATAATGGACTATGGACGTCTGCAAATCCAACCCAATTTCCGCGAAAATCATAAGTCATTACATGTATCGCATCTGTTAAACTTTAAAATACAAAATAAATATTCATCAAATATTTTGATTTAATATATGAACGATGTGCTCCAAATAAATATTTTAAACAATCAAATTTATCATAGTAGGTAATTGACTTTTGAAATCAAAAGACATTTTTTTGAATTGTTTGATCGAAATTATTTTTATAGTTTTAAACATTGGACATATCGAACGTCAAATAATTTTTAATGAGAAATCATCAAAATATTTATTTTTACTCGACTTGAAAGCAATCGATATGCTAAGTATTGACAAATTTATCTAAACAGTTTACTTACTCTAAATAATTACAACTTACCGACATAATTCTGGTACTTTATAGCCTTTCATATAATATTTCACTGCCGACACTGCCATTGTAAGTTGCCACATAGTATTTCGTTTTTTAAATTCAGCTCTTAGCTCTTGTACGAAACGATAAAAGTTATCGCGATCTGCGTCAGTTCCTTCTCTGTCGACCGCCCCAGGATATTCCCAATCAAGATCAAGGCCATCGAAATTATATTGTTTGAGAAATTCTAATAACATTTGATTGTGAATGTGATATATCTATAAATTATTTGTATTAGAGTTAAATTATAAGAATTTATATCGAACCTATTGCACTTTTAATAAACGTCTTTCGTTTTGCTGGAGAAGACACTAAAGAAGAATATTTCCTGCCTCCCTCTGCTCCACCACCAAGAGCTACCATAAATTTAACATTCGGATGCTTTTTTCGTAGACCCGTAAATTTTTTGAAACCATTTTCAACTACGTCGATCTAAAATAAATTAACGTAACATGTAGGTAAATCTAGTTCATTAGTCATTAAAAATTTAAAAATTTAAATGTAAAATTACGTGAGGATTGAGAACTTTAATTTTCCAACTGTTGTCGTCAACTCCGATAAAAGAATAAATAACATGAGTGCAATCTTTGACCGGTATATTGTCTATGGTGTATCGGCCAATATCTGGTCGTTGAAGAGCCCAACTACTGAAATAGCAAACGACTTTCGCACAATCTAAAATCAAATATAAGGTCATTGTATTTTACAATACTACACTCATTATATTTTATAAGTATTCAAATATATTTATAAATTATTTACCTATATTTGAAGTCAGGTTTAAAATAACTAACGCCAAAAAAGATAGTATTCTTGGCTTCATAATTATTAAAGTTTGTTCGATGTTTTCAAGCAGTACTGATGTTATATCATTCGATTTCGTTTCTACCGACACAGTTTTCTTGCAGTAATGAAGTCGTCAGTCGTAACAGTTAATTTATAGTCTAGTCTAGTGGCGGCTGGAGGGGTTTAGAGGAGATAGAGTAGAAATATTTTACCTCTTTCCAAATAATTTATCTCAATTCATTAGTCATAACTCATAATAAATCAGGTTCATAGAAAAAAACATTTAATATATAGTTTATTAAATATATATATATATATCAAAATTAGTATGCCCTATTGAAACAATAAGTAAGTTCAAAAGTTAGTTTTAAATGATTAAACCCATCTCGTGGTAGCTATTATACATTATTTGAACGCAATGTTCATACCACGACAATTAAATCTCATTGAGTCGTATAACTAATGTATAATATTGCAAAATACCTACTAATATTTCTATAAATCAACGTTTATACAAACTTTTTTCATAATTTTTAGCGTTTACAATTAATAGACGTACTGGGATAACATAATCTACGTAATACTTATAACTATTTACTATAGAATTATTTTATAATCAATGGTATAACCTAACCTCACGATATAGCTCACGGGGTACTGGGCCTAAACCTAAGATAAATATCTTAATTGTCAAGTGGATTGTAAAATTGTATTAAAATTAAACTATTTGACCATTTGCCTAGGTACCTTTTGTGAAATGCCTGATATGACTAAATGCCTTCAACGTGTATAATATATATTAATCATTGATTTGTAGTTTGTACATAAATTTAGTGACGAACTGAAAAAGAGATGATTCATTTAGAAAAACCATATGCTGTCATGCAGATATCAAATTGTGCGAAATTATTTAATTTATATCTTATCCTAGGTATTGTCGAAATCGTTTGTGTCATGTCGGATATCTATTTTTTCCTTATGTATAATATAAAATTTATTTTTAAAAAAATCAGCTGTGGTCTGCCAAGAATTTTTTCTGCTTCCCGGTGGTCCAGTTCGCCTTTGTACATAGTGTACCTAATTAAGTTGCTTAGAATGTCGATAAATAGTCAAATGCATTTCGTTAGAAAGAAGAAACACGCACATCATAGGTACCTAATATAAACAAAAATACTTACAAAAAAGTATATTTACGGATGGAATTAGTGGATTGGAAATTAGTACTAAAAACTATTATATAATCTAATAATAATATAAATTAAAATTAAAATAAATTAAAAAATAAATAGGTCTTGCCTGGAGTATTGTAATAAAAAAGTGCAAGTATTAATTACGACCGGTTTCGAATAAAATTTATCATCAAGTATATTATTATATTATATACAATATTTGAACTTTTTTACTATAATACTCCAGGCAAGACTTATTTATTTTTATTTTATTTTTTACTACATTATTATTATTTATTAGAGATATTTAATAATTTTTAGTAAATTATTTTATACATTCAATTATTATATGAGTATTGCCCACTAAACATTATTTATTTTTTTATTAGTCAGTGCCATGCATTCTCGAAATTGATATTATGTCACTAATATGTCTCACATCTGTCATGAATCAAATTGACTGTGAAGGAAGTTCATCATAAAATTGTATGAATGTATAATGTCGGTAGATAGTAAGTAACTACATTTTTAATATAATAAAGCTAATAGAAACGATAATAATATATATTAGTGTATCTATTTACATTATTTTAATTTAATTTTCTTTTTATTCCATCAATTTACAATTTTAAATTTTCTACAAATATTACAGTATTATATACGTTAAATCTCGTTATAAAATCCGCCAGATCCAAAGGTCGGACTTCTACTAATAAAATAATTAACAAAATAATAATGTAATAAGAGTACATAATTATTTTGTATTCATTAAAACCAAGTACTCAACATTTCAACCTTATTTTGATTACAATTTAATGTTTTTAGCAAGGTGGATATATATTCACCTTGGTTTTTAGTTTTTTACAGTGATGATAACTATTATCAGTTTTTTCATGTTATCAATAATCATTTGTTTATATCTACAACCCATGCGATAGAACCATGCTGTCAAGAAGTCCATGCGACCATGCATAGTGAATAGAGATTAATGTTTACTATATTCTATGAAACAAAATTAAAATATTCTGATACTAATAATAAATTGATTGTTGCCTATTGTATTAGTTTTTGAAAAGTTTCTCGAGTTGACTTTTGATTTGATCGTTTTTTTCAATATAAAACTATATCATGAGTCAAGTGGAGACTTTAAAGGTATGATAATAAAATATTTGAACATTTATTTTTTTATATTTTATTATTTCATTTAACATTGTACCTAATTATTTTGTTTGAAAAATGGATAACTCAATTTTATGAAATTTTGTAGGCTGATGAAGCAGTAAACTGGTTTCAGAAGCGCTTAAGAAATGTTATAAATTATGGACTTTCTTCTGAAGAGCATAAATTGTTTGGTAAATATGAAGTTTAAGTAGAAAATTAATTAATTATTACTTTTCAATACTGTTTTAATAGTATATACAAATATTGTATCACATGTTATTCGTCAAATAATTCAATTTTTATTTTCATGTTATAAAGAAGTGTTATTTGTAAATAACATTTCAGCTAGATAATTATAACAACATTCACGGCTATGGCATAATACATCGATATCTACTGGCTCGATTTGAAAACAAAATCGATACTTGGAGATACGTTTAGAAAAACCATATTATTGTTATATTTGTTAGAATACAATAAGTATCAAATAATTCCAATTAAAAATAATATTCCTTATATCAATATCAACTATACTTAAAAATGGGTTTACTCAAAGAGAACCCAATGTTAACTATAGTTGACACTTTGCTGTGAACTTATTAATTTACAAACTTTAAGGTCTTTGTTCATTCTTCAATCTTAGATAAATCATATTGTACCATGTACTTTAATGATTATTATTTTATCTCTTTCTAACTTGGTTACAAAAAAAATAATAGTGTTAAAATTAAATATGTCATTAATAACTTTACTTATGCAAAAATAATTTTATGAAATTTTATAATACTATTTTTCAGATATTTTTATTACATCCACTTTAGCTGAAGTTGACATTAAAAAGCAAATAATCAATACGGTACTTCCATCTTTTTTTGAGACTTTAATTTCAAGAAAAGTCAATAAAAATGTAAGAATTATGAATTAATTTATTCTAATGACTAGGATTTGGATTTTATTATAACCTAAAATTGTTATCAAATTATACTAAATTTCTTATGAAATATAAAATATATTTCTTGTTTTATTTGTATTATGATAACTCGTCATAATACATGTTGTATGCTGTTACACAATTTGAATTTTTTGTAGTTATTAATGAAATCCGTTCCAAACTGATACCATTTTAAAATAATTTGAATAAAAATGTTTTTTATGTTAAACAAATTGGCTTCGATTTGTTTTATATTTTGGTTTTTTTAGACTATAGATGCACAAGCCGCAATTTTAAGATTATTCATGAAATACTATGGCAAATCTTGTAGTCAATTTAAGGTAAGATTTAATTTGTTTGTTGATAAATGTTAATTTGATTTATTCAGCATGTTCATTTATAAGAATTTTTATATGATTATAGAGTACAATAGATAAATTTACTTCTAAAATATTAAGCAACTGCTTTAAGGAAGATAATATTATACTCAAAGTGACCAAATATCTTGCTTTGTATTCTCAATGTGGTAGCAGCGGAATGCAAGGCATTATCCACGCTGAGGCGTGGACTAATCAATTCAATGATTATCTTAATGCTGGCAATTATTTTTTGAATCAACTTTACTCCAACGTTAATGTAAAGAACAATAATTTAATTTAATTCAAATAATTTACTTTGACATCTTAACATTTTAATATTTTACCATGAAAATTTTACAGTTCTTCATGGAAATTAATTCATCTGATACATATGAAGGCAAATTTGATATTTCAGTATTTAATCTATCAGAACTTGAACAAATGACTCCTAAAGAACGTTATGAAAAATTAACATCATTATTCATCTTTTTTAATACAGCTATACAATCAATGTTGTTGTAAGATTATTAAAAGATAATATTTTTTAGCTTATGTAGATTTTAAATTGTAATTTTATAATAATTTTAGGTCAGCATTTTCTACTGTAAAACATTTTGATTCCAACAACGTTATTCAATTTGCTCTAAGAACTTTATCAATTACTTCGCAGAAACTCAATGCCACAATGATAACTGAAGACACAATTGCATTGGATTCTGTTTTATGGAAATTACATTGCTCTGCCATCAAAACTATTTCAGCTCTTATTAAATGGTATATAGTTTGGATTACTTTTTGTTTAAAAATTAATCATTTTGTTTAAATATTATTAAATATCAATATGTTCTATTGATGTAAATTTGTAAAAAATGTGCATTTAGAAATAAGAATTATTTTTTACAGTTGTGGAAGAATTTTAATACCTCAAGGTACATTAATTTGTCGCATTTTATTGCAGTCTTTAAATATGACTCAGTTTGATTCGTCAAACTCCAGATATGGCACAACAAGATCCAAATTGCAAGTTTAATTTTAATTTTATTATTGAATCAATGTTACAAGTATTAACAAATGTGTTTTTTGGTTCATATAAAGGCAACAACGGGTATTAACATATCAAGTTATACGTTCTTGGCAAGCCGTAGCTGGTTCACAGAGTTCACTTGAAATGTTTAGTGAAAGCTTGATTTCTGGTATTTTATTTGATATCAAGTATGACAAACCAACTCTTAATTTAATTGTAAGTTTTTTAAATTTTATCGATTAAGGTGTTATTAATAGTGTTTTTAAAATATTTATTTTCTAGATTAATAAACAGACGGGTAATAAAAAAAGAAAGAGCGATGCTCTAGATAAAAAAATTATTAATCAACGGGATACAATTGTTATGCATGACAGACATGCTAATAAAACTGTATGTAATGAAGCTCACGCAACACTTCAATTGTTTTTGAATACTCTGTCTTCAAGTTTAAAACCATTGCAGTTTAAAGTATGTTTATAATAATAATTTCATCGTAAACATTGTTATAAAAATGTGTACCTCTATTTTTTTTAGATTTTTCAAAGTACAATAATGAGTTTGTTATTGGAGATTATAAGTTGTCAAAAACCTTATGATTATCCTCTACCCTACTACAACGATTTTTGTAGACATAATTTGTACAAATCATTGCTAGCAATAGTAATCTCACCACATCCACAATGTATTACACAAACTTCTGTAGCATTACGTATTTTCACTTCAGGCACTACAGATCATAACGAACAAGTATGTTACCGAGTATATTTATTTTTGTCATTGAATTTAATCGTTATGAATTATTTTATTTTATCCAGATAAAAGAAGTTTGCAGAACATCGTTAAGTAAACTTGAACATATAATTCGCCCACGTAATGATACATTATTTGTTCCTCTTGAAAATGATATAGAAATACCGCAAACTGTTCAAAATAGTTTGCCAGAAAACCAAACACATTTCTTAAATGAAAATCTGTTTAATCTGGAATCTGTTTTTTTCAACTATACAACACAAGATTCCAATACTGACAATACAAAACCAACCATAAAATCTCCAGAACCCTCCTCTCAAACAAATATTGGGGAATGTGATGGTGAAAATGAAAATACCCCTCAAGACCAAAATGTGATTGAAGAAAATCAAATTATTTCACCAACCATTGCTCAAATAAGCAATAAACTTTTAACTATGAATTCAATCAAAATTGATGAATCATTAAATCAAAATACCCCTCAAGACCAAAATGTGATTGAAGAAAATCAAATTATTTCACCAACCATTGCTCAAATAAGCAATAAACTTTTAACTATGAATTCAATCAAAATTGATGAATCATTAAATCAAAATACCCCTCAAGACCAAAATGTGATTGAAGAAAATCAAATTATTTCACCAACCATTGCTCAAATAAGCAATAAACTTTTAACTATGAATTCAATCAAAATTGATGAATCATTAAATCAACTTAATGAGGTGGAAGAATCTCATGCAAGTGACACCTTAGTAATGCTTGATGATTTTATTGAAGATTTAGATTAAAAATGATTTTTGTATTTTTAAAATATGAGAATAATTGGTTTCAGAAGCAAAATTATTTTATTTTATTTTTACTGCATAACTATATTATCAAATATATAACTCTATGTTTAAAAATAATACTTACACAGTGTAATTTTTTTTTATACCTTTATTTTATATTATTAATTGTTATGCAGATATTTTCAATTTAAATTAAATAATATAAATCTTCTATTCACTTACAGTGTGTTGCCTCTGCGGATGAAGTCTAGTCACTAGTGGCGGTGTGAACTTGTTCAGTCTTTGAAGCAAATGGTACATTGAGGATATTATTATTTATTTATTACACTATAGAGAGACTGCTACCCCTCCCCCACCCTCGAATACAAATTTAGGAGGAAAATTAATTTTTTTTATTAATTAAGAAATATATTAATTTTAGGTATTGAAAAGATGAAAAGGCAATTATTTGTTGGAGAAGTTTAATTTGATTGGGAAGAAAAATATATAATGTTAAAACTATATGATGCTGTTTATAATGCATTAAAAATGACTATTTAAAAAAAAAAAACATATATCCTCAAAAACAAAACTATAAAATTCAAAATTACATATTAAAATCTTAATTTTTCTCTGATTTTATAATAGGTTTATAAATTTATAACATATATACCTATTTTTTGTAACAAATTTTATGAAAAAGCATCGTGTCGGAGCTCTTACTGAAAAAATTCAATTTTTATTATATCCGCTTAAGAAATAATCTATTATCAGAAAAGTGGGACAACTGAATTAATTAGTAAGTTAATTTTAACAGGATTGCATTTAGTTCATCATAGACGGCAAAAATTAGTTTTGGCGACAATGTTTCCTAAATTTATAATTAATTAAAGGAAAAAAAAATTATGAATAAGTAAAATGTATTTGTAAATTCAGGCCACTGTTGCTACTGATAAGCTAAGAAGAGCATTAGTTACTCAGAAAATACAAGCGAGACAACGCTTCACTTGCTTTACCCTTATCCAATGTCGCCAGTAATTACCTATATTGTTTTAAGTTGATGGGATATATTATATCATAAGGTAATCCATATTTATTATTTAAATTTTTTATTACTTTAAATTTGGTTTTGGTCTTGTGGAGCTTTACTATGTTTAGAAATATTTTACTTTGTCTCACACATTCGTTTCTCATTTTTGGTGTTACTTGACCTTAATTAGGGTTAATAACGTTTTTTATTTTACTGTTTTTTCGTGTTCAAAACTCGGTTGTAGGTGAATTTTCGAAATTTCTAAAACTCCCGAGCTACGAAATACGGATGGCAACAAATAAGAACCTAAATTGGTGATTAGACAATTGGATTGCCGAAATACTGGTAAGTAGTGGATTGTTTATCCAGTTGTAATCTATTCAATATATATTCATAGAGACACGAAATTAGACACCACAATTATTTGTGTAAAGAATTTTGCATTTTGTTTTAAATATAATGGCCTATGGTGGATTTGATGGTCGTTTAGTCGGCAAAAGGGAGGCCTTCTTAAATTGTGTATTGGATATTGGAGCCCACCAAAAATTTTAGTTAATTTTTATAAATTTTACCACAGTTATGAAAATTATATTAATTTTAATAACAAAATAATTTAAATACACAGGAATAGTTTGAATACTTCAAAAGTAGAAAAAGATTTTTATAAAAAAAAGAAAATACATGGGTAAATCCAAGTTATTCCACTACCATTGATTATAGATTTTCTAAATAATTTCTATGTGTGAACAATGATTTATCATCGGTTTTGCTGCATTAAGAGCGAATCTTTTACAAGGGCCCCTCTTATGGATTTGCCAACTTAATTTCAACCCTTAAATTCGTCTCTAAATATTCTAATATTTCACTAATGTTATGTTATCTACGCGTTACCTATGCGATCTATAAAATGATACTATTTAGTTAATTTGACCTATGGCTGAAAACTCTTCAATTTAATTTGTGTTTGTAAAATATATTTTTGTAAGAATTAAGTAGATTAAGCAGGTCCCACCTACCTCGTGGTAGGTACTATAACTATACTATTATACTCCTATAGTGGAAAAATTAAAAATAATTTAAAAAACGATTTTCAGTGAATCATTCAATGACTTTTGATAATTTGATGACGTGGGTATCTATTATTTAAATTTGTTTTGCCAATTATTGGGTTAGTATTCAAACTGTTTTCGATTTTTAAATCCGTTATTTTGTCGATGAAAAATATATTTATTTTGATCAAATAGAGTTTAGAGCATACCTATAAAAAAAAAAAATAAACGGCAGTGATTTAAGTCTAACGACACTGTAATGATTTTATAAAAACATACAGTGTTCGAATGTTCGACGTTGAAAGAATAAGAAAGTATGTACTCAAGTACATGTATAAAAGTCAATAGTTTGAACTCTAAAATTTGCATCGTTACTTAAAACGTACAATCGACTTTATTTGGCAATATTACACAGACGTAGTTACCTACTGTCAAATATAGCATATACGATTTTATCGATTTTACCTAAATGGCTAGAAGCCAACGTACAATTCTCAAACGTTATTATTTTAATGGCCACGTTTAAAGTTCACGAATTTTGTACTTTTGTTTCATTTATAGTCTCATACACAGGTAACTATCGCCATTATAACAAATTATAATAGATACCTGTAATTATTAATATTACATAGGGCATAGGCAAATGACTAGATGAAATAAAAAAACTATAACCTTTGTACCGATAATAGGAAAGACAGGCGAGAAACGATAGACTCAGAATTTTGATAGTCGTTGTTAATTTGTTACTTCGTTTCATTAACTCGCAGTTATTATACTCATAATAATAATAATAATACAAATAGGTAATTGAAAGCCATAAAAATTTACATATATTTATATGGGTAATTAATTCTTTTGTGATAAGGCTTGTTGGTTGTATTCATAGAGTCGTTTATACGTATTGTACATTTTATTCCGCATTTGTGTTCGGCAATCTACCATTATTATTTACGTGGGATTAAATCATTATTTCGTGTGCACAATATGAAATGATAATTTTAATTAAAATTATATTTTTACAATGTAAACGTGGAATAAACAAAACAATCCCGATCGGCACCTGGCGGGGATGAGATAAGATATAATTTCGGCATATATTATATAATACACACACACATATATATATACAATATGTTTTAATATGCAATATTATTATAATTATTATATCTATTATTTCATGTTTTCGCAATAATATGTTATCTATAGTGGGCCAACACTACGAGAGCGCGCGCCTTGTCCGTCAGTCGGTCAGAGCGAGAAGTCAAATTAATACGTTACGCATCCGTCTCATATTGTTTCAACGGATGCACCGAAATACGATTATATCACTCGTCCCCGGCACATTCGAACGATTATTGATTTCCGAGAAATATTCATTACCTTGTCACCAGTTTAGCGATTGATTATTGTGTATTTCATTAAAAAAAAAAAACGTCCCGTCAAAAATATTCGCCGCCGAGCTCTTCTCCAACGTGTAACGCGGAAACATGCTCGAAAACTTGGAAATGCCGGCGCCCATCATGTTGGCGACCAACAAACGGTATTTCCTCGAAGACAAATTCCTCATCGTGGACTGTTTCTACGATCGAAAGGTAAGTGCTGCGTTTGGCTATTGTTAATCGACTCTGTTCGGCGTGTTGTGTCGTACATAAAGTTGCTAGTTGCCAGGTTTTGTACGATTTACAGTAGGGTTTACTCTTCAGTTCCCAGAATTGATCGATTTTTTAACCATTTCTTCTCTTTATTTATTATACCCACTTATTTTCATCCGATTTAAATCGTGCAACGTTAAATGAAATCACTTACTAAATGAGAATAATCCAAGACCGCCGATTAAATAAAACCAATATCAAATACGTAGGACATCTTTTTTGGACCGTTATTACATAAACTGTTATTTATTATCCAGAGTGCATCTAGTATCTGTGCTAAGCCATTAGTTAATAAAAATCAACTATTTTAGATATATTTTTATTTCATAACAATTATATATAACATCATAAATCTACTGTCGTTATGTCTCATTAAATCAGGCATCAGTCATGTATAAAAACGAAAGATATTAATCTATTGGAAGTTAAGCTCCAGCTATAACATTTTATGGTAGTAACCTCAAAGCCCTTTTGTTCTTATTGCCTATAAATGTACGACAGAATATGATATTTGGGGGTTTGGTTGTGTGTCGAAAACCATATTTCAATTTATCTAATGAATTATTTCAACTTATTTTATGTCCGTTTTGTTTGCAGAAAATTAGACCGTTACTTAAAGATTGGATTGGACTGTACCCGTGCGAAAACGTTAAATTGTACGATCCATTGATTTTTGAATATGTTATGGACCATCCAAGAATGGATAATTTTGGTTTTAAAATTAGATTTATATCACAACTCTTTGCCAAATCAATCCATTGTTCTAGTAAATACCAGTTAGTGTATGTGGATTCCTATTCCAAGGTAAATATATATAAATTAATTTTTATTTTATTGTTGCCCATTGATGATATTTTCAAATAAAGTATATTATCTCTAATAATTATTTTAAGTATTATTATTAATGGAAGTTTTTATAAGTTTCTATGGTTCTATGGTAAAATACTAGTAGTAAAAGAAGCTAATAATGTTAATTCATTTGGGCTTTTAATTTAAAATGTTTTCAAATAGTGTATCCTATATACAATATTAAAATTGTTTTCTTAATTATCATTGATATTTTATGTATTGACTAAAATTAAAGATTTGATCGATTATTATGTAATAATACATTTAATTTGTAGATAATTGCAACTAGTGATCCAATCGAATTTGTGCATAAGAATGATTGTAACTGTATTAGTGCACTTGGTCATACAAACTATATGAATCACATGAAATTGGGACAGGTTAGTAAGACAGTTCATAAGTTATTCAAATTTTATATTAAAAATACAGAGTGGTACTAGGACATGTGGTTTTTAAAGTAGATATAGCTAGTGCAATTTGGATGAATTTAGGTAGTTATAATATTAATTTAACAAAAGCACCATACCATTAAACTTTAATGTTAGATTATTTGTTATTCTAGAATCTAGAGGAACGATTCTCAAACTGTGCTCTGCGGAGTCCTTGGGTTCCGCGAGAGTAATCTAGGGACCATTACATATATTTTGTTTATATATACGACATGCATTATAAAAAAATTAATTGAAAAGTAAATCATCGATGTATCATTTTTTTTTATGAGTTGTGATTAGTGGTTTAAGATTGGCATTCCTAGTTTTTGGTACTCCGGGAAGGTTAGTTAAGTTTTTTTAACATCTTAAAGGTCCTGCGAACAAGAAAGTTTGAGAATCGTTATTCTAGAGCCATCCCTAGTCGTGAATACAAAATGTAAGTCTAATTATACTTTGTACCTTATAGACAATCTCTTAAAGTGTTAACAGCTTAAAAATATATTGTTTAGTTAGTTTAAAGCATTGTTTCTTTACTGGTAGTCTGTGGTTTCAAATGATTTTGTTTACATAATTTGTAAATAGAGTTCTATTAATCTACTAACATACCATGTATAAACCATAGTTTGTATTAATTGTAATAGATGAATACTTTGTCCTAAGAGTTCTAGAAATTGTATGTAATTGTAATTTTTCAGGATATCAATGTTGTTATTCAACGATTAAAATGTCTTGAAGCAAGATTGCTCGATTACGAAGAAGGGAAAAAAGAAGCAATACAACTTAATGAACAGTTATTTAAAAAATTGAAAGCATGTGAAATGCTTCGTTCTAGAGGTGAACAATTTATTGATGGACTATATAAAGCACTTGATTTAGGAAAACCAGTGAAGTTAACAAATTCTAAAGGACATACTGTAAGATTTTATATAAATATTTTTGCTAACATATTTTTCTGGAACATTTTGATAAACTTGTTTTTGAATTTCATATTCGCTTCTAATTTGTAAACTGTTTTTGCAAAAGTACTGAATTATATAATAATGAAATACTGTGACCCTATTTTGGTAAATATTATTTTTGAGCGGTAAACTTTTAGTATTATAATTCATTATACCTAGATATTATTTACTATTTCGTATTTATAATCAATAGTAATATATTTTGACTTTTTAATGACACTTTATTTCTTTATAAAAACTAATGATTTTATTTTATTAAAGTTTTAAGTAGGTATTTGATTATTTTAACCATTAGTCTATATTTTTTAAGTTTGAAAATTAGCTGCCTGTAGGAAAAATAATTTAAATTAATTTCAGGGATGACATTATTATAAAAATTATGTAAAATAATGAAGAGTATTAATTAGGTTTCGTATTATGTTCTTTTCACTTTGGTTACTGTAACTTTTAAAATATTTTATTTTTATTTTACTTTTTTTCAGTGTTGGATCAAGCGTATACGCACGTCTGAAATAAAAAACCCTATTATGTCTATTAGAACAATCAGAAACGATTTATTTTTAACAGCAATTATAAATACTCAAGAACAAGAACTACAGAAATTAAATGCTATTAATAATGAACTTAAAATTAAACTTTCTGAGTACAATGTAAGTATTTATTCATGATATTGTACTTGCTTATGTATACAATTTAACAAAACATTACATTTAGAAACAAAAGATGAACATTTCTGAACCAAAGATTGAAGAAACTGCAACTAAACAAGAAAAATCTTTTACCATCGAAACAATTTCTTCTACAGTAGTCAAATTTATCGATGACTCGGAGTTAAGTGATGACTACTGTGAGTAAATGTTCTAATCTATAGACATTTTTCTACTTCTATTTTTTTATCGACATTTATTATTCCTGTTACTGATTTTACATTTTAGTTCTAATACAGTATTATTATTATAATAAATAGATTTTTATTTACGCATGATGTTGCCGGATTTTATTATTTTTACTGTATATACTTACTGAAATTATACGTAGGTACAGTTGAAATAATTGTATGGGTTATTGATCAGGTATGTTCGATCGTATTAACTGATGTCACTGAGACTAATTTTTTTCAAAGTTATTTAAGGATATTTATTTTTCTATAATAGCTTATTAAATTCTCAATAAATATTAATCGTTTTACTCATTCAAAACATTTAAAATTCATTTTTGCCTTCCATATTGTATTACTTTCTGTAAAAATATTTCATTTTAAATGTATTTTTTTCCATAAGAAACTCAACTTCTTATCATTTGTGAATAAATATAAACTGTATTATGTATTTATGATATTTTTGTTGTACCTACTTATTATTATTTATTATTAGTTGTGTAATATTTTAAGATTAATTAATTTTTACTGCCACATGTGTTCATCATATAATTCATTAAATAACTTTTCTGATTACCTACTTTTTTGTTTGCATTTTAAAAATAAGTTTATCTACTTTTAGTTATAGTATACAATTTGACGAATTTAGCAACTAAAACAAAACCAATGGATTATTATAAAATACTGATTTGAATGAATTAAAAACCCGCCACATGCCAGTCGAAAAGGTAAGTTTTGTTGATGTAAAGTTTTCCCTGCTATTGCTTAAACTAGATGTGGCCAGACGGATGCATTAATCGAAAAACTATTGCTTGCAAATGACAATTTTTAGCAAAATGTTATTTTATTTTTTTTTTAAATTATTATAGTTTTAAAGATTATTTTACAATTGATTTTAATATTTTGAACTCCTCAATGATATTAATAATTGGCTGATGTAAGATTTTGTTCCATAAAATCACCTACTTAGAATCCAGTCTCTCTTATTTCGTTCTATACTTAATTTTGGTTATATAATGTTTAATTTTGAAGATTGATATTTTGTATAGTACTTACTTTTTCTTTTTAGACAGACTTTTGTTTCATGCAGTTATAGTTTGAATTTCATGTTAGTTTATATCGATAACTCAGTATCTTAAAAGTTTTGTTTTGGTTATAATCTATAGATATTTTATTTTTTTAGATGTTGCTGCCGCCAACAGCAACACAGATTTGGATACACTGAATCGACATGCGACCTCCGCTCAGTGAAATTGCAGGACCAGATCAGTGTTCCATACAGGTTTGATTAGTTAAGGTTTTCATTTTAAGTATATAAGTTAGATATTAATATTGTCAACATCTACGGAATGAAACATTTTATAGTGGGTGTTCTTATGTTTCATTCGTTAACTTACATCATTATGTGTGATGAATGATGATAGTTCTTAATCACACGGTTCTCAACAATTTCCCCAATTAAAAATGACTAACTATTTATTACTTAATTTAATTTTTTTAATTCTATCAACCCAAAAAAAATTCTTAACATGAAATTGTTGTCATCTGTTGAATAATTACATATTATATTTCTAAACCGTGTTCAGCTTACAGGGTAATTAAATAATATTAGTCACACATACATATAGTCTTTTACGCATAATTTATATCGTGTGTGTTATGATTGATTAGTATCTTAATTTTTATTTCAATATCACATACACCTTATACAATTATACTGGTTATAGAATAAAGATCTACTTTTATTTTTACTTCACTATTTTGGTCGGGCATCACGAAAAAAATAAAAACGCAGAAACAATAATTATGATTAATTTTTTGGTTTAATGTATTAAAAACAGTACGATTTAATATTACAATAGATTTAAAGTTAAAATGCAGTCAGAGGTATAAATTCGTTCACATATAGATAATAATAATAATAATAAATATTAAATAATAATTATAAATTATAATTATAATAATAAATACATTATTAAATTAATAAACCTAAGTCGTAATCACAGTAGATAAAAAATGTATAAAGAAACATTCTATGGTTGAATTTCTGTTCGAAAACAAGTTAAAAATTTTTATACCAATTTATACAGTACTCTCTTAACGTAATAATTCAAGTACGGTTTCTTTTCTAGCTTTTAACTAACTCAACAATGAATTTTATTTTATTATGAAAGGCCTAACATGTACGAGTATCTACTACACAATATAATACCTATAATAACCTTATACATTTACATAAATATCATAATAATTAGTTATAATATATAATATATATTTCATATACCTTACATCTAGTAACAACTATAAATTAATGGCAGTATTGAGTCTGAATTAAAGAGCCAGTATTCAATTCACAACAACATCACACACATACTATTAGGCACAAATTACGTAACACAATCAAATTTGTTTAGTTTATTGAATTTAAGTTCATTAACAAGAACGACTGTTCCTAAGAATATAAAGAATAGAGAGAATATATATATAGCTATATATATATAATAGGAAGACAAATATTAAAATTATCTGATTTTTTTTTTTAAACTTTGAATGTGTTGCTTTTTATTTAAATTGATTTTAGGCCGTTTTGTTGAAAGTAAACATATAATAATAAACAATACTATCTTTGTTCAGTCGTTTGTCAAAGAGTTAAAATAAATAATTCTTTTTTAGTGTTCGAATGAGTGCAATTCAACTCTGACAATATTAATTACTTAAATTTATTTGTATAATTTATACAATATTGATTGTTATAAGAAATTACTTTTAATGTAAGTGCTGGTTTAGTAATTTCAAAAATATGGTGTTAGTAATGTTTATTTAATCAAATTAAAAAACAAAGATTCTAAGGTTTAGGATGATGTGAAAATTATTTTAAACTCTATTGATACTCATCAAATACATTATATCTGTTTTGTCAGTTGGATGAAAAAAAAGACAGTAAAACAAGTAATTTAATGAACTTTCAGTATATAATATTTTATTCATTTTTTTTTTTTTTTTAAAAATTTCAATCGATGATTTATGTTTTTTATTGTTAATGTAGAAACCAATTTAAATCCGGAACTTATTTGAAATTTTTATTTTCAAGAATAATTTATGAAAATAAAATTTAGTTTAGTTAGTTATAGCTAAAAATTTAACTTTTAACTTTAGTTTACACACTTATTATACACCAAATGACAACTAGCAAAAAAACAAAACAATTATTATATTAGAATTAGTACAGTGATACAATTAGACTTCTTTTTTTTTTTTTTTAACAAGGATGCCATTAAAGAAGTTAATCATAAATACTTGTATATTTTATCATTAATATTTTTTTCGAGTACATAAAATTATTTAACGAAAAAATGCTCTCGAGACAAGTATGTATGTTCTGACTAATCATATTTCTATATCCCTAATTACATCACTGCAGTTTAAAATATACAATGTTAATCTAATAGTATTATATAGAAAATTTGAGTCTATGTTTTATTTCTCAGATATAGAACTGAATTAAAATTTTATTTTTTTTAACATCTAATTTGATTTTAAATAAGAAAATTAAATATAATTATACTATTAATAGTTATATAATTATATTTCAATATTGAAAATTAATGATTAAATTTGAACAATGAGCTAGGATATACACCATAACACCATATAAAAATGTACACCATAAAAAACAATAGTTGCTTAACTAATATACATTTATCTATAATAATAATGACATATTTGGACTCGCTTTTGTCTTGTATGACAAATTTAAAGGTCTGTTAACCGTGTTTAAATTATAATTTTTTTTCAAATTTAATACTTGCATGTAGTGTTTTAAATAGTCCACACCTGAACCTTCTCGGCTATGACACACCAGTTTGATTGGTCATAATATGAAGATATTATGTGTAGATTATCCGCATGTTTTTCGATCAGTTGATCTAATTCACCTTCCCTGAATACATGATAGTACCTGTGGAATGTTATTGACCCACCTCCATTTTCAGATAACGATTCTTGCGAAGTAGATAAACTCGTATCGTCACTTTTCTCAGTTTCCTGAGGTTCTACTTCTGCGTGCTGACGGACTAAGACCGCGGCTCGCCGTGGGTCTGTTTCTTCTGACGACGAGCGACCATCACAGCGCGCTTGTCTTCTGTCCGCAAACCTTGTGTCTTTGCTACAATCACTCCACGACGTTAACGATGTCGTGCTCTGAGTAGTAGTGTGCGTATCTGCTGTGTCATTGGATTCTAACGAATTTCCAGGGCGGAGAAGTGAAGCTTGGCTACTGGAAACTGTGTCACGTCTCGAATCACTCTCCAATTCCAATGACGCGTGTCGGTCTTCCGCTGAGTCCACAGACATCCGGTAATGACGTGATCTAAAACCCTCGCGACTCCTCAGAACTTTATCAACGGAATCCTGTGTTTCAATAGAAATACTGGGCCTACGAGGTGCTTCTGATCCAGCCAATATTTCTATTCGATGATAGTCTAACGGTTCATCTTCAAACTGTCCATCGGAAGATGATGGATCTGACAGTATTTCTTCTGGGCGCATTAATTTATGCAAATATTGCATTAGCTCAACTTTTTCAGGAGCATCTATTATTTCTTCGTGTTCGTTGTTTGAGTCCTCTGCCGACTCCATGCCTATTGCAGCTCGCAGTTCTTTGTTTAATCTGTGGGGGAATCGGTTATTATATTAATTATTATTTGAAGAATTGTATATTATTTTCCATGTACATATTGTCGCTATCTCGTTTGTCCATCGACGAATATAGCGCTAATGAATATTTACATTTTCAGTATGAGCAACGAGATAGCGACAAAAGAGTCAGTCACTCCGGGCCTGTCGTTAATCTAGCATAATTATCATTACGATTATTATTGTCATGCATTATTTTTATATAAAATATGTTATATGGTGGATTCGCAATTATTAATGATTATCGATATTGTATTAATATTAAGTACCCCATGCATAACCCATAAATCTTTCCAACAAAAATTGATTGTCTCGAAAACATATTAAAATAATAATTGTGAAAACTTACCTTTCAGCAAAGTCTACTAGATGCTTTTGACATTCTTCATCCCAAGTTTCTGGTAAATCCGAAAGCTCATCTTTAGAACATTTACTGGTCCTCTTGTGTTTCGGTATGGAACCAAGACTAGGACTGTTTCTAACTGGCGTCCCCTTATTTGGATGTTCTTGCAGACTCCATCGGTTTGTAGGATTTGGTTGATCTTTAGGGTTTGGATTTTCTTGAGGATTAAGACTTTCTCTAGGTTCAGGGTCTTCTCTAGAGGCGGTGTCTTCCTTAGGGTCGGGATGTTCTTTAGGGGTAGTATCTTCTCTAGAATTATGATCTTCTTTATGATAATGATCACTTTTAGGATAAGGATGTTCTTTGCGGTTTGAATCTTCTTTAATCACGGCAGAATCTGAATGAAAGGATTTATCCGAATCGGAACATTCTGTGGGGTCAGCTAGTGTTTCCATTCCAGTTGGTTCGTCAAACTCAGTATCTATAATAATATTAATTATTACATCAATATTTAAGAGGTACAATTTGGGAAAGAAAAATGTAAGTATTTTAATTTTAATTAAATACATAAAACAAATAGAAACCTGTAATTTTTCGTTCGTCTTCCACAACTACACTTATGACACTACTAACTGAATCGGATGACGACGATTCAAAATCACTATCTATATCATCTATTTCTGGATGGAATGTTTCTTCTACTGTTTTGATAAAGTGTCTTCCTCGTAAACCGGAAAATGTTCGATCCGCTTTAGGCAATCGATTTCTTCCAGTAACTAAAGAAAAGCCGAATTCATTTTTTAAATTTAATAACTACAAAGGTATTGAATATATCTTGTATGCATACCTGGTTTAGTGTTTAGTAAAAGATCTTGAATTTGTTTCAGTCTTTCTGCACTTATTCTTTCTTTAGGCCTTGTGTTCTGATCACCTCCTTCACAAATATGATCTCTACGTACTAATTCTTGATCTTTTTCTTGTTCTCTTTTGAGTTTCATTTCTATTGCCGTTTTAACTGGTGATAATTTAATGGGTTTTAAAATATCATCTACTGGTTGTTCTGTCGATAAATTTAACTGATATGGTTCATTTCCATTTTGTGAACTGAACCGAGCTGGTAACCTGAAATGTGATGGATGAATGGGTGCCGTTTTCGGTGTATTAGGATGTGAAGATGACCTGTATTGGCTTTGAGATTTTGCCGTTGGCGTACATGGAGCTGTCCGCGCTTGTTGTTCGACTAAAGGCGGTGAACATGTCTTATCAGACCCCCCGGTTGCATTTACAAAAATAACAGATGCTAAACTACTTAAACTGTCTTCAGAGTCAACACTAGCATCGCTCTGTAAACTATCTTTTGACGAATCTTCGGAAGAACCGTCTTCGCGAGAACTTCTACGTCCATCACAGCATGTTGTTGTCACTAATGCGGGAACAGGCATTTCTATTTTTTTCTCATCATTAACCTTGTCTTCACTACCTTCCTTATATCCTAGCATTCTACTTAGTCCGTTTTTAATGTTATCAGATACCTGACTAGATGGATTCTTGAACGTTTTTGTGAATCCAGTTTTGAGCAATTGTAATGTATCCTTAATCGATTCCAAGGTACGAGTTCTATACATGAGCTCTTCATTTAACGAGGCCTGTCTCTGAATGTTTTTTTGTACAATTTCTTTTTCCTTGAGTCTTTCTACCGACATGAGCTCTTCATTCATCGATCTTTGTTTTATTTCATTGCTTTTATATCTATATCTCCTAGAGCCGCTACCGACATCGAATTGAGGCAATTTATTTACTAAGTCTTTCATATCAGTAGCTTTATCTCTATCTTCTTCTGCATCCTCATCACATAACGATTGTTTTTGTTTAACTAATTTAGGCTTTGAAATATTTAATGGCATTGATTTTTCTAATTCAGGTATACTCGATCTAGACCGAACCATTCGTTTTTCTGCAGTGCTTTTGATGTCAGTCAAACTTTTTGATTTGTGTGTAGAAGTTCGTTTGAATAATGGTATCAAGTCCGGTGATTCTTCCATCCGTCTTAGTTCAATAGGAACATTTTGTACATCTTCATTGCAAGTCTCGCATCCTTCAGGATCTGACCGTAACACTGATGGCAATTCATTACCATAAAGTGATGTCCAAGAACTGACAAACCATGGTTTTGATGCAACTTTACCTCGCTTGGTTGAACCGGCAAGCTTCTGTAACAAAGCCAATAAATGTTAAACGCAAACATGGTATATTAAAACAATTGTAATAACAATTAACCTGTATCGCCTTCCGAACAAAGCTATAACAAGTTTCATTCGCTGGACTCGACAAACTAGAACTACTGGGAGAGCTAGTTATTCCTTTTCTCCAGTTTGATTGTTCCTTACGCCTATTTTTTCTTTCACAACACACTTTGGCACTCCTGTAAATAAATTAATTAATTAATGTCAAATCAAAAACATTTATTATGAGGCACTTATGCAATCACTAACGTTATTGAATCAGAATTTGATTTTTTCCTCGTGCTAATGTATTCTTCGTCCGAGGTGGTTGTTGTTGTAGAAAATTCTGTTGATTCACTTTCTAAATTTCTACAGGGTTTGTGCCAGGGCATTAAAACATCTTGAGATTCGAACTATGGGGGAAAAAAAAAAAAATCATTATTCTGTAAATCAATTGAGTTTTTAAATATAATTTATTCGAATTACTTTTCTATGGCGTCGTTCCATGGCCCATACTGTGATTATAATACGACCACCAATCCTAAGTACCCTGGCTAGTTCTCTTAAGGCACATACACGTCTCTCGGTCGTCGAAAAATGATGAATAACAGCTATAGATAATACAGCATCTAAACTACAGTCCTTGAATGGCAAGGTTAGATTGTCACACACCAACACCTATTTTAATTGAACGATAGTTATTTATTATTGGTCGCTAACAAACAAAATCAATTGAATAATAATATTGTTTTATTATAGTTTCAGAGAACGCAAAGCTAAAATATTCACCTCGCTGTCTTTACTTCTGGCTATTTCAGTTAACCTCAGGCAACGATCAACGCCTACTTTGAACACATGCGGGTTGGTCGATAAATATTTTCCTGTACCACAACCTAAAGTTAAATAATAACAATATTTTAGACAATATTTAATACTTATAAAGTTTTTCGATTGAAATAATTTCTTCGGCAGCCTGTACTAGACTTCTTGAAATTCATTAATATTTTTAGGAGGGCTAAAATACATTACTCGTTTCGTTTGTCGCTTCTCATAAATACAGTAGTGTTGCGATAACTCAAACCTCGACATTTTTGTTACCTAACTCGATATCCTAGACTGTTTGATATTTATATTTAATGTTATTTCGATTATGTTAATAATCAAAACCACTTTTTTTTTTAAATATTATTCAACAATTGGACTCTGCTAATAGAATGCATCGCAAACTTTTATATTTTCACTTTCTTAGAGGAGGGAAGAATTTTCATTGGTTTTACAATGATTTGTTTGGAACTACTTTTTGCAGTAACATATAATTTTTTTTTCATACAACTTTTTTATTTATTGGAAATTCAATATGGATGGTCATTTAAAATTCATTTAAAGAACGTTTTAATAATTTTCCATAAAATGGTGAAGACCATTATAAAATTTTAAATTTAAATTAGTTAAAATTGTGAATATATATTAAAAATATAGGTTAATATTTTATTCTGTATCTAGGTGAACAACAGTGCGATCTCATGTACTGTTTTTATCTAAATTAACCATTTTATCAATGTAATATTTGAAAGGGAAATTATTAAGAACTTCTTTCATAACGCTATAGTAATAACTGTCAGATTTTCTTGATTTTCGAATACTTCTAGTAATTTATATCGGAAACGCAGTCAATCTTGTTTTAGTAATTTATAAGTTTAAAAAAAGTAGTTATACCAATAAAGAGAAATGGGCAATTTAATGATAGAAAAAATAGCGAACAATAAAATAAAAATCGTATTCTATGAACGTCTCATTAGTTATTGTCAAATAGAAATCGTTTGGTCTTAACTTTAAAGACGTGTCGCTTGAACATTATTTGTTACTTTTGACAACATAAAAGCCTAAAAAATCACGTTCCACACTATGCCGCGGAGTTAATTTTCAGTTTTAAGACTTGAATTTCAGTTAATTAAATCTCAAAAGTTAATTAAATTTAACGTTACAATAAACTCGGGTTATATTAATCCTATATAATCCTTTCATTGTTTTTTGGTTCTACGATGCGGTTTTTTTGTCACACCGTCGCATTATAGCACTCGTAGCAGAGACCAAACAAGGAAAGTTAGAAAACGGAGGGCCGTGGCCGGAATTTTAGTTGTTTCTAACTAAATTACTTCAACTATTTCGAAAACACTGACATTTATTTTATTTTTTTTGTTTCTAAATACATACAGGACGGTCAAGACAAAGTCAACAAACACCCAGTACGGGCTTATGACCTGAACATTTTTTTAGAGCAGAGGACAGGGCAAACTCTGTTTGATACATATAAAATATGCATACCGTCAACTTAAAACGGTATAATCAGTGACGGCTTTGACGGTGTGGAAAAATAGGTGATGTGTCACGTGAATATTGGAGTCACAAATGTTCTGTAAGTACCTATTCTTTTTAGTTCATTTTGATTGCCCAAATATTTTACCTATTCACAATTATTTGTTTTTTGACCGGATTTAAAAATATGTTTCAAGCGTATCACTGACTAGAGCGATATGCATTTTAGGACATATTAATCGTGAGAACTTGGTTCGTCTATGATGCCGAAATAGATGTCAACGTGTTTAAAGTTCAAACAAAATGAATTCTGTTGTAATTATTGTTATAGTTAATTTAGCAAGACAATGGTACATAGAGTCGAGGTAAAAGTGTGAAATCGATTGGGACGAAAGTCGTCGGTTTTTTTTTTCAATTAATATGTATGGTTTTAGTCTTGTTCGAACCGCTGTCGTCGTTTGAAATATTTTGTTAATTTGTTCGCCGTCGCATGCGTGCGTCGTAATTTTTTAACTAAGCTTATCCAATTTATTTCTTTTGTTATAAGAACGTTGAACGTCTAAATCAAACTGTCATAAATAATCCAGTTATGATGGAAACCACAGTTGTGTATCGTTGCAAACGCCGTTGAAAATCCAGTAAAATTAGGTAGGCAAATCTAATTCTATTTCGTCGTTTTACGATATCGAAATAATCGCGCAATTATTTTAATTAAATCTTTTTAAAGTGTCCGAGAACAGACGTTATTTACATAATATATAATATTTGTTTGTAATCTAAATTGTTTTAACGAGTAATTTGTACTATAATAAGTCACCTAATCCAAAGAATACAGGTATACATAGTATAAAACAGTAATATATATGATTAAATCGTAAATTGAATAATCGAGTTTTTTTTTAATTAAAACTTAAAACATGCAATTATTCAATTGTTTTGTATAATTAGTTGTTTTGATTCCTACATAAGTTATAACGCTTATAACTATATGTAGTGGATTTAAATGCAAATTGAATTTCTCTGTAAGAGCTACAATGCTTTTCAAGTACGTTGACTTTATACATCATGGAATTATAAAAAACAATTGAAATTTTATAAAGGCATGATAATGTATTCTTATTTTTAGTTTTAGAGATTAAAAGACATTTTAATGTATTAAAATCTATGCCTTGGCTATAGCTTTATATTTTTCAAAATACAATTAAATGACTCCAACAATATAACAAATAGTTGCCTTTTTGTTAATATCAATTTGTTTTTTTTTTTTTGCAAAAACGTCAAGAGGCCACGAGCATCTCTAGAATTTCCACAGGAGAAAATCACCCTCTTTCACCCTCCGCCAGTTTACGTCTTTGGATCCTGATATACGAGTATGTATTATAAAATTTATATTTATTCATTAATTAGTGTGTAGAGAAATCGTGAATAATCTTCAACGAAGGGCATTTTTTCCTAATAATAGTGAAAGTTTCAACATGCGTATCATACTCGACAAGCGCATCTGTATCATCTTTATTACATTTTCTCCCGACTAACCAGACGTAGGTTTAATGTAGGTATATAGACAGCATTAAGGGTTGCGAAATCCAAATTTTATATGAAAAAAAAATACAATTAAAATATTAGTGTATTAATATCAAAGCAAATAACGAACGAATATATTACTCGCCATTATAAAAACGATCTACACAATATCGGAATGTGTTTTAAAACTAATTTTTTTTCCGCGTCGACCTACAGGAGGTGTAGAACTATAACAAAAGTACAGTATGTGTGTACCTACGTGCCGCGGTTACACGCGAGTATATAATATTGAGTAGATAAACAGTAGGTCAGTGGCGCACCCAGGGAGGATTCGCCCAGGAGGCGAATTTGGGGCTAAAGCCCGGACTATTTTCATAGTACGCTAATTGATAATATTATATTGTTTGTATGATAATGACTAGGAAGAATAAAAAGATTTTCAAAGCATATTGTACGCGCACCCGGGAGGATGGATAAGTCACGCCGTGTCCCAAGTAAATACGAGCGAATGCGGCGGGGACATAATAATATTATCAAATCTATCAATAGAAATACAAGTGTCCAACGTACGCGGTAAATACGGGAAATCCGATAACGCACGCGACGATTGTTTTCGACAGACGATCACCGACTACGGTTTATCCGTCGAACTTTTGGAGACGCTATTCGCCCGGAATCAGTGGCGTATTTTACTTGGGCCCTTTTTTTTTCTACCGATATGTATAATAATGTTATATATTACGGAAACACAGAACGAAATGACATTATGTTTGCCAACGTATTTGCCCCCGCTTGACAAAATCGTAAATACGCCGCCGCCCGGAATATCGTATCCGCGGGACACGGCGGCGGACCGGAAACGGAATCCGTCCGAAAGGAAACGCCGAGCGCGCCCGTTGTTATCCCACACCGTCCTCTCGACAGGTACTCACCGATGTCGCACACGAGCGATCCCGGCTCCAAGTCGTGCAGGAACTGCGTCACCTTCGGCCACGGTTTGGTCTTGTGCGCGGGATGATACATCTCCTGGTAGGTGTCGTGCACGTAGGCCTTCTCCAATTCCAAGCTGCGGGCTAGACGGTCGGCCCTGTCCATGGCCCCGGCCCGGCGCGCCACCGAACCACGTCTGCAAACGCGACGAGAACAGTGTCACTGGCGGCGGCGGCGGCGCAAAGGCAAACGGTCCGACAACAAACACCTGGCGCATGCGCGAGCTCAGACACACACGCGCGCGCCAGCACACACACGCACACGCGCGCTCAAAGTAAACCGCCGCCGCCGCCGCCGCCGATCATTATTCATCCCGGTGACCCGGTCACGGCGGCTATGTAATGACGTCACGTGTCGCACGTGACCTGACGTCACGGCCGCGCGCCGCAAACCCCTGGACCGCGCGCGTATTGATCAATCTCTCTCTCTCGTCGCGTGCGCAAATCCCTGCGCGCCGCCCTTCGTCCCTGACGCCCACGCCGCCGGACGAGACGCCCCCGTACGTCCCCCGCGAAACGCTTACGTAATAACTTGTTACACCGACGACGACGACGACGAATATGTATATTTATAATTTTTAATTCGCGAAACGTCACGTCAAGACCCCACCGCGGCGACCGACGACGGGATTTTTCGCGATAACACGGTGCCGCCGCCGTCGGTCGGGTGCCCGTCGTCGTCACGCGTTCCCACACTCGTCCCCCCGGGTATTGATTCTGAGAAAAGAGAACGGTTTCGCGGCGCGCGCGTAATAATAATAAAACGACGATGATAACAACAACAACAACAACAACAACAATAATAATATATTAATTATATACGTCGTGACACACGTCGTATAGTTTCGCCCCGATCGTTTTCGTACTCACTTGGAGTTATAATGACGCTTTTCGTTTCGCCGTCGCGGCCGCCATCTGCGCGGGGACTCGTCGAACGTTTTTTTCCGTCCTCTCTCTCCTCTCTCTCTTCCGAAAAATCCGAGCGACCGATATGAGAGATGATTATTACCTACCGGCTCTAAAATTGACTTGCTTTCGGTTCACCACAACGGTGGTGGTGATGGTGGTGGTGGTGGTTGTTTATCACATCGTCGTCGTTTTCCCGCGGCAGTGAGGAGAGTTGTAGTAGACACTCTATAGAGACTAGGCAGGCAGTCCGGCCGCGCGCGATTTTGCGCGTTTTGCCGAGAGGAAAAAGGAAAAAGGAAAATAAAAAAAAACGATAACGAAAACGAAAAAAACGGAAAAAATGAAAAATAAAAATAAAAAAATAATAAAAAAAATAAATGCTCCGAGGCGCGGCGACGAACGTCGGACGCCTCGTTCCAGACGGATTATGGAAACAAACGGGCACCGCGGCACGTCGAGCGAGCATGCGCCGTGTCTGCCGTGTACGCGCGGGGGCCGGCCTGGCGCAACGATGATGTCGATCGAACACGCGCCGTAGTGGGAGGAGGGCATCACTATTACAACGCGTATGCCCCGACGACGTACGTACGTGTACCGCGGTAAGCAATATTATTTTTTCACAATCCGATAAATAAATAACGACGCATACGTTTGAGTGGCCGGCGAAATTGAAAACCCAAAAGACCCCCCCCCCACCCCTCCGGACGGGGGGGGGACGGCGTTTTGTAAAATTCATATCTGATAATTACGAATTTACGTTTCGCGTGTGTACCTACCACCCCGCCTGCAGCGTGTATTACCTAACCGTTATCGTGTGCGGTGTGTTTAGCATCCGCGTAGAGAAACGTCTAGAAACGAAATAACATCGCAAACGGCGGTGGATTTATCGTATCGCACGAGTATGTGTCCTTTAGGAAGGCCGGGATTAATTATGCGATAAAAAAATGAGTTTAAAATATGAGTTTTTTAAACGTGCAAAATTATGCTTGAAATAAAAAACAAAAATAGTTTTTTCACGAATAATAATATATTGTCTTTTAAGTCGGGTTTGAGAATTTCGGTAAAAATTCTTCAACAAATTAATGTCCTGCAATCAATTCGAGTTTGAAGTTGACGAGGTTTTTTGAATTCGTTTCTAAAAACGACTCGTTTATCGTGGATAATTCACATCATAGTGGCGGCAACACGACTTTAAAATACGATTTTTAAATCTTGGTATTTTGCCGTACTTGCATGCGACCGCGTCGATTTGTGGTATACTTGAAAACTCGCGATTATATTTGCATTTTGAAAAAAAAACATCAAAATTATTCTATTTGATTGGGAACGACCTAAATCGTGGAGACGTCGTCGCCCGAAAACCGATTGATTAAAATAAAAACCACATATTGTAAACGCATAGAAATCTTAGCCCTCTATAATCATCGTCACAAATCTTTTGTAAGGATTGCTAGTATTAATTTGTTACCTATTGTATTTATTTATCATACGCTCAATCGGTTTAATAACTGTAATTTATCACTACTATTAATATACACATTACTCATAAGTACCCGCGAGAGTTAAATAATTATATTCGCACTGTTCGCGGCGAGTCGTTATTCATCTACGTGTGACTCACGAACTCACGACACCACCCCATCAATATAACGTTGAACAATACCACGTTATTATGAATTAAGAAGAATTATAGAAAGAATTATAGTAAACAAAACGGGACCTCTCCAACTCCAGCAGTGCCATCATAGTAAAAGAAATATTTTTCATATCGTTAAGTATAGGCGTTGTAAATATTAATAAAAATGTATTCTATTGTTTTGTGTTTCACCCCGTTCTATACTATGCAGTGTTCACGTCAAATAATAATTTCATATTATATAATATGAGCTTCGGTAATTTTCTTGACAATTATTGATTTTTGTCTCTGCGGTATTTAATAATTTTTTTTTTAAGGGATGACGTCAAGCGCGCTTCGGCATGTTAATAAATATTACGCTATACTACCCACACTACGTATATTATATTCTATGCTAGGTTTATCGTTCGTAAAGAGACGCGATGGATATTTTATTTATTCTTTTATTTTCTCTCGTGATAATCAACTACTCGTTTGTTATTATTTTATAAATTATCATTTTAGGGTTCGAGCGCATTGCGTTGGACGCGAAACGGCAGTCAAGCTGGGAAAACGCGAGCGTCCAGTGAGCCGACGACGACGTATAAATTATGAAGTCGGCAAGCCCAGTTGATTAATCATTACGCCGAGCAAACACTCCAGGAAGAAATTACGGAAATAAAACAAATCGAGTAAATATCATCACGATGAAAACACGAGACGGCGTACCTACGTTTATAATTGGTACTGGATACCAATTATTACAGAAAACAGAAGCCCAATTATAAAAAAAAAAAAAAAAAAAAACAATGGAATTATTTAAAAAAGTTGTTTACAGGTTATCGAGTCGGTCTTCCGACGAGCTTTCTTTTCGCCTTAATTAGTTTTTTTTTTCGTTTTATTTAGTTTTGGATTTTCCACTGTTTCCTGGAGATTTGACGTTGCAGAAGGCACCGAATAAAAACGCGGAAATGTCCACAATCGCCACGATCCTTTATGATCGCGGCTGTTTTTCCAGCTCCGACGAGGCTCGCGCGGAGATTATTATCTTTATAAATTAACGTCAATATCGCCATTATACTTGTTTACGAAATTAAGTTATTCAGCTATTACCGCACGTGAAATGTTTAATATTTCCTAACCGTTATTGAACAATATGGCAAATCGGATATTTAAATGTTATAGACATTAGTGTGCGCGCCACAATACGTTTTAAATCAATAATATAAAAATAAACGCGTATAATTACCGCGATTTAATTACATATGTAGGTACATCAGATTATAATGCGATGCATAATATTCAATTTAAGATGTTTTCAAACACACACACACACAAAAAAAAACCGATTTCGACATTATAACGCGTGCGTGGTAATTTTAGAAATCCAATTATTTGATTAAATACGGTTTAATGATTATCGTAGGCGACTAGGTAAGTCCTGGTTACAAACGCACGACATGCAAATACTACGTCGCGCATCGTACGAAATGAGAATTGTTTTGGAACTTTTGTAAAGTCTGTAAAGTTTGAAAATTATTCGGGAAAACTTCGGAACGCACGAACGAAACTATACGGAGTGTATGTTAAAAAAAAACACATCAATGCTCTTAACGTGTCTCCGAAATTAAAAAAAAAAAACAAGCCCGGCAAAGAAAAACAAGACCCACGAACGTTTTCCAATTGTTTTTGACGTTTTAAAATATTACCACGCGCTTTAGAACGATCGAGATCTTATAATACGTCGTCGTCGGTGTCATAACGGGAGAGAATTTTATTTTCGGCTCGTTATAGAACAACTGAAAATCAAACGATTCGTAATACGACGATGTCGTCCGACTCGCAGGTACACATAATAAAGTCGTAATAATAATAATAATGTGTCGGCGCGATTTTCAACGTTTCCGATATCGTCCTTGCGTTTCAAACGTATTTTTACCACACTTTATTACTCATATTATAATTTATTGTTTAGCACGCGCACGCTACGATCATAAATTAGGTAGCCTCCTGTCCTTACCCCGTGCCGCTGCGATTTGCGATACCCGCTCGAAAAGTCGTTCCGGTCGGTTCGTCACGCTGCACCGGGCTAACAACGCGCGCGCGCGGGAGGGGCCACTGTTATTCCGCCGATTTTCAAGTAGTCCACTTGAGGTCGGGTATTTAAAACGCGTAAATTCCACTGGGTTTTTTTGTTTGTTTTTTTTTTTACCGATAAAAAAACGCGAATTCCACACGTTATGCACATTCTATCCGAGTTGTCGGCCCGAGGTGGGTTTTCGCAACGAATCGTGGAACTATACTTGGATTCGAGTTTCTTCGTGGCGGCGAGCTCGCCCATCAATCGACGATGCCCCGAAGGTCCGCCGCCGCTTCCTCGGTCATCTCTCGACGGATTTTCTAGTTCGTCGACGGCGCGGCGCTCGTCGATAGGAATTTCAAAATTTTTTTGATTTGTCCCAGGTACCGACGGAATTCACCCGTAGAAGGGTTCAAAAGGGTCGAGGAATTTACTCGCCCCCCCCCCGCTATAGCGTCGACGACCCGTGTTGAAACGTTTCACACTGTATTATATACCGTCCGTTTATACCCCGTACGACGACGGTCGACGATTTTCTCCTAACCCTTCCGCCGTTTAATACGATATTAAATCCTGCGCGGGCGCAGGACTTAACCGGCTTGTCCGTACATCACGTGTATCGAACTCGATCGGTTTTTTAAATAGCTTCACACCCGCGGTAGCACTATATATACTGTTCACGACAGCCAGTGGTTTTCCAGAGTTTTCAAAGTGTTAAATAAAATTTGCCATGTTCGCGCTCGGGACCACCGATAAAAAGTGTGCGACCGATACACTCGAGGATGGCCGCCACCGGACTCACCTAATAATGACAAACGTATCTGTTTACGCCTGGAAGTACCCGCGCGCACGCGAATGTAGCACACCGTCTTGTAACTATATATAATCGTTCATATAGTGCGCTGCGAGTATAAAATACGCATTATTCGCTAGGGATTTCAGGAGAATTTCAAATAATACGCACTGGTATTGTTGGCTTTTCACGTTTTGTACGCCAGTAATAATCTTTTCGATAGCGATCGCGTAGAAAATCGATTGTTTTTCGATTTAGTCACGCCATCCTCACAATACGATATACTAATATTAACATGACGCGCTGATATACGCGCGTGTAAAGTATTTGATTCGCCGGGTGGTTATGGGCGGTTTGATTTGCAATATTGTTTCTCGCGATTTACGCCGTTACAGAGGTGTTACACTATCTCTACGGAAAAAAAAAACACTTCGTCGATTCCGCAATAATATCCTTGGATTTCGGTTACTTTAAGACAATGTTGTGTCGACGGAGCCCGCGGGTTGCGTGCATATTATATAGTTTGTTTATCCTATCGAATGGTTTTAGTGTCGAACCATCGCGTTTTGTTACGTTGCCGCGACATGTGTATTATTGTGTTTGTGTTGTTCGGCGATTTCGAAAAAATCCGAAAGAAAAAAAAGTTCACAAATTTAAAAACATTTAAAAAACAACAACGCACAACGCCCAATGGATCTTTTTTTACAAAAAAAATATATCATAAACCGATATCGATGACTACGTTTTCCGGTTTATAGAAACATACCAAACACAGAATCTTTTCAAACCGAGAAATCATATATATCTCATACGGTGTAAATATGAATCTGTCTATTTCGATAGTCAACACCGCGGTTTCACAATAAACAACTTTAAAAGCGATAGATCCTACGGGCTAGAAATTATTACACAATTTATCTGGCTTCGAGAATCAAACGGCATTTCTTTTTGTAATTTCTGCGGGTGTACACCTACTTATTTACAGTCAATGAAATCGATCAATTAGTCGTTATGGATTTTATAATTCAACTACCTACTTTGAATAGTTTAATTAAAATTAACACATTAGTCGATCGAGCTCGAAAATGCTCGCGAGCGACACACGCGGAATATACGTCATTACAAACAATGGGTACATTTAAAAACAAAAAAAAACGTTACAAATCGTAAGCCGAAAAGAAAATTCTGAATAAATGAAGAGATCGCGAAAGAAGTACACTGTGAGAATAGCGAGAATCTTTGAGCAGCAATTGTAGTTAGCACATAAAATATTCCAGAGGTCATAAATTTAACATGGGCGTTTGTCCGGAGAAAAAGTAATTTTTATATTCCTTAAAATATTGAATTTCCGTGTTCCCCGTAAATGTTTTATTTTAATACCTATTTACGCGTTCCGAAGACACGATAAGAATGTAAAATTCAAATTTACAGGGTAAATAATAAATGCTCAAGTCGCAAATAGAACTTACTTTTTTTTAGTGTTTATAAAGGTACTGTGCGGAGCGCAACGAGTGCTATCCGAGGGCCGATGTTCATCGTTTTATTTCTGTCAGTATTTAAAATAGTCAAATCTCCAGTAGCGATGTATTTTCAAATAAAATGTGCGCGCACACATTGCACGCTGAAATTAAAGTATTTCTTTATTGAGCGTTGCAGTGGTATTAACATTTTGCATCATAAAATTTAATGACTAAAAAAAAAAAATGCACATAGTTTAAAACAAATTCAATTCATAAAGGTAATACAAAAATCACATTTAAAAAGTATTATGAAAAAAAATTAAAGCTTATTATTTAAACCGAGTACGAAAAGATTATCCAAATCATACATGTGCCAAGGTCTTCAACAAAACACTTCATTCCAACTCGGTTCATATATATTAACCGGTTCGACGAATAGTTTGATAAATTTGGATTAGGTACGATATCAAGTTATTTAAAGCAATTTTTTTTTGTATTATATAACTTAACATATTCAAAAACCGTTTTATTACACTATGTGATATTTTCGAACGAAAACGGCTAACTCGTCGCGGCCTCGCGCGGATGATATTTCATATTTGAAATGACTATTTTTAATTTATAAAGTAAAAGTCCGACCGAAACGAATATGACGTTTAACCCGATTTCCTCGCTATATATTATGTTACGCGCTCGAAATTGAAATACAAATTCAAACGTTTTGTATAATAATACACGACACATACATATTGTACTCGTTGCACATTCGGTATTCATCCCCGCGGGCACACTATATGTATTGTTCCGTTTTTCTTTTCGGCAAATCGCAATATTATGCACGACTACTGTGTCCAAGTTAAATATTGAACTTTGGGTTTCCGTCGTACGCTGCAGTATTTGTATTGCGGTGGATTTAACCGTCGCATCTGTATTATATTCGAAGTATAACGATCTGCGGTGAACGAAACTCGCGGAGAGTTTAAAAAGATAATGTTCCGCCGTTATCTATTGAAATCGGTATAGAAAAACACTGCGGCCCGTGTGTTTATTATTTGAGTTTCCGTGTTCAACATCGACTGTACTGAAGTCCTTGTACACGTGTAATAGTACACCGCGATTTCGATATCCCAGGATATATTATCGTACGTAATAATTATAATACACTATCACACGAAATCGAATGACATTTAAATATTCCTCATAGATAACGTCCAAACTATATGTCATAACACTCATAACTAATAACTATCCGAGGCGTGTTATTTTTTATTCGAATCCTGGCACGTGATCTCGCAGAGTAAATTATCACCCAAACACTTTGCGCGCACAGTATGAGTTTATTATAAGGATATAAATAGTTTAAAGATTTAATATAATCAATGTTGTCGCCGCGCGGCAATGGTTTGTAATTGAAATATATATATATTTATACGTTAGGTATATCGACAAACTTCCTATTCCATTAATCGCAGTATGTGGGTCAAGTTTGCGGAAGGAACTCTACTGGTTTTAAACGCTAATACAATGATACAGTTTCTCGAGGCTATAAATTCTAATTTGTCGACAAAACCAATTAAAAGAAACGGCACACTGTTACAAATGAATATACAATAATTTCATATATAGTAAGTCTGTAGCGTTATTGTTTATTTCTCATAGCCTAAAGATAATTATTTGCAAACGGGTACGAATCACCGAACGTACGAAATATGTGTGATCGCACTCTCGAGTATTATTAGTATAAGTATTTCAGACATGATTTATGAGTTGAAAAAAAAAAATTAAATAATAATTTACGACGTTATAAATAAAATACACCACGTTGTTGCTTCGATTAACTCGTATAATAATAAATCTATTACATTTAACATTTTTTTTTTTGTGTTTTCTACAGTAAAAGTTTGCATGCAGATTTGCAAAAGCGGAAAAGTACACCGCAAACCAACAGTTTCTATGTTTGAGTATTATTTTCAATTTGCATAAAATTTACAATTGATTCGGTGTTGAAATATTTTAGCAATAACGTTATTGTTTGATCGGATTAAGTGTATATAATATTATGTTCATTAATTTAATTACACTGTGTCTTATTGGTTTCTTCTTTAGTGGAAGAGAGCGATCGAAGCATATGGTTTTTCGTATCAAAGTAACAATATAAAACGAACAATATTTTGCCGTATAAATTTACAACAATTCAAACAATGATTAATAACTATTGCGTTTCACCGCTGCCTCGTTCAACTCACCTGAATACGTCCGACGGCCAACACCGGAGGATGTTTGGAGGGCGATTGCGGTCAGTATTGGCGGTTGTTTTAAATTACCCGCAATATTATACATAATTACATTTAATTTATATATTATTAATTTATGTTTAATTTAGGACCGTGACGGTCTACCGAGTTACGCCAAAACAAACCCGCGCCAGTACCGTTTTCGGCGATTTTAATTTGTTTTGGAAAAAGTTTGTTCAACCGACTGAACTAAGAAATCATTACAATAGAAGTTGATCCATCCGTCCCCTTGAATTTCATTCGAGTTTTTTAAGTCACCTGTTTTCAAAATAGTAATTATTCATTTATAATATACATACTTTCAAATGTCAAATTATAATAGTCGATAAAGATTGCAAGCCTTTCAAATCTCTAAAGAATGATAATAGGTAATCTGTGAAAAATTTATATTATTCCTGTTTGAGTAACGATGAAAACAAATTGGTTTTGTAATTTTTTATCTTCTCAATTATTAGAAAAATTGTTGAGAAGATTTCAAAATTTACCTCTAAAAACACCAACTGGATAACATTTGCCTTCAGACACTAATTGTGAAGTTGAAAATTGAACCAATTCAGAAAATTCTTCCAGTCAAAAACGCGATGACAGACACAAAATTAAATCAATAAGTAAATAAAAATACAATAAGTAAAACAACAAATATACATTCCTCGCATGATTCAGGATCTAAAAGTAAATAATTTTAAGGGTACCTATTTTTACCGTTCTTACTTTTTTATAAATTGATTTTTTTAAAGAAATTTTTGTGGGTTTATAGAACATTTTTTCGTGTTTATTAGACGACAAATGAATTTTTTAGGACATTTTTACACGTTTTTTCAGGCATCAGTCCAAATAGTAGATAATTGACAATTTTAGTCATCCGATAGAATCTAGTTGGAAAATGTTCGCACCGTTCTAATGTTATTATTAAAAAATAACAATAGAATATCGCACCCATAATTCAATTTCGCATAATAATATAATTCGATCTTTATATTTTAACGGCAGACTGTTTTCTTTTTAGTATTTTTCAACGCGTTGAAAATCGTTAAATTTAGTTACCATATACCGGTTCGGCGTTTATAATAATTTATGTACATAATTTTTTTTTCTTTTTTTCGTTACTCGAAAGAAAGTAACCAATAACAATTCGGAGTACCCTATTTTACTAAACGCGGTTACACATTCGCAATTTGTCTTACACCACCATAAAATATAATAAAAATATATCAGTCACGATTGATGCGTGTTTTTGATAAGTAGTTATAAATATTAGCGTAAATAACCCGCGACCGTTGTTTCGAGTACGCCTTACGTGTACGCCTGCCCGATCGAGTACATAAATCTCCCGAACGAATAATTATTCCGAGATTTCCTGGGCGGAATCGGATTTCCACATCGGCTCTGGGTCGCAAACGCGTATCGCGACGCAAGTTTCTACGGGCCAACAGTCGGTTTCCCAACGGAAAAATAAAATTTCAAGCTTAGATTTTAACCGTCTATACACGCAGCACTCGGTGTGTCTTATTTATAATAATCACGTTACCGGTAATGACCTTATATAGCGCTACCGCGTCGAGCGTAGGACTTATAATAATAATATACAATACAAGTGTTTATATATATATATATATACGTTCGATATTGTTATATAAATACCGCGCCGAGCGTATATTTCGAAATTGCCGTTTCGACAACGCCCGTTCAATTCAATTAACAAAATACGCAGTCCGGTACCGAGTTCAAGCTCATTTTGACGACGACGCCGCCGCCGTTAAGATGGAAGATAAAAAAAATAATACGTAACGCAGAACAAATGCGTCGTGATCGTTTTAAACTCGACCGGATCGACGGATAAAACCTATTGGGCTTTGCGAAATCGAATTAGACGTCAAAACACAACGGGCGCGCATAAAAATCGAAAAATAATTGCCACGCGCATCCTGTCGCGGTCTTATTCCATTATATCGTGACAATAGTCGACTCGCGGCTTACGATCGCGCCGCACGTCTGGTGTGACGGACACCCGCAGAGCTGCAGTGCACGACGCGATTCCTTCCACGCGAATAATAATATAAAGGCTTTACTTATTTATAAGAACGCGAGTGACCACAGATACAAATCTAAACGTTCTCGACTCGTCTTCTATACTCCAATTTAGAAATAATTTATTGCATCGTTGATACTCACAAATTTAAAATGGGTTTTTTTTTTTTTTACGATTAAAAACAAAAAGTAAAATCACCATTGCTATTTATTCAAACAAGTGACAAGACGTTTTCTCAAACGACTTTAAAAAGTATAAAAGACTGATTTTAAAATATATGTACACAAAATGTTAATACTATTGTTTTTTATTTTTATTTCAAATACAAATTTGAAAAATTCCAGTGAACATTTTACTCTACAGACATTTCAAATGTGATTTCCAAACACCTAGTGTAAACAATATGAAACCGACATTTGAATTCCACAATCGCGTCGGGGGATTCCAACAGTCAAAGCAATAGAAAAAAAGAAATTCACAAACGAAACGTTTGCGACGACAAAATTAGTCGGGTACATCATTAGGCGCGGTTATTATATTATGTTATTATATATTCGAGTGTCTCGTGTGAACGAAAAAGTTCACGGAATATGACAGAAATCGCCAAGTCTTATATCTATATATCGTGTGTGATTTGTTCGCAGATACATCACACAAGAATCGGCCTGTATACAATATGTAAATCTACGGAAATAATAAGTGATTCCGAGCATGACGGGAACCGCGGGCGTCCGTCCGTGTGTGTGTATAGGTATAATACACGCGAGTAAAACGAAAACCGTCCGACCGCTGCGGGTATATTATGTACACCGCGGTACTATTATAGACGTGCGGCGTACCTCGTGCTCGCGTACATTAGAGGTATGATTTATATTGTATTGTGTACTTTCACTCGTAATATTCTAATCGATATATACAGATCTCGACGGACTAGTAATAGGTAATTAATAACGAAAGCGGCAAATATAACGACGACAAACAATAGCGCGACCGGCGCGCATATACGGTATATATTTGTGTGTGTGTGTGTGTGTTGCACAAAACGTTCGTCGACGTCGTCGTTTCTGTTGTTGTTCATTGTGCGCACGTATATAATGAAAATAATACGTACGCGTGTCTTACGTCCACCGCGCTTAAAATGCGAAGACTGTAGAAATAATAGCCGTGTATATAGATGCGATTTCGTTCCGGACGGCGATCGCCACTTTTGGGTACGTTTATATTATATTACTACGCCGTGTGTAGTACGCGTGTGCACGAGGGCGCGCTCAAAGGAACACTGTCCGAAATATAGAACGATAGACGTGATTCGCAATTTACAATTATCATTATTATCGTACGAGTCGAAAACTATGTCGCGTTACGATTACTTCGATTCCGTTCTTTATCGAGCCCCCTCCCCCCCGTCGAGGGTAAATAAATAAATAAAAGAAACCATTCGTCAAACTACTATGTGGACAAATCTCGAGCTGTGCGGGATGCCTCTGCCTCTGCGCGGGCGCGAGCGTATTTCTCAGGACACACGGTTTATTATAATATTACGTCGTCTAATTCGAGCCATCAATCCGAGCGTTTCAATTAACGCCAGTATATCATAATATAAAATGCGTATTGATTTACACGGGGCTTATAATACAACGGCCGTCACTGTTGTCGCTATTACAAAAATGCATTGTTCGAACTGTGCTTTTTCGCGCTCGCACAAAATAGCTGGCGCGTACATTTTGTTTTGTTCTTAAACGCTCGGGTTGATAATCATAGTAGTAATAATCGTGATTATAATGTGTCGGTCGCGATTGCCCTTTACGTCGGTCGTGCGTTTTGTTTATACGTGCAAACTGTAAATCACGGGACTAAGTGGTCTACTATAGTGTTCACCTATAAAATATATTATATAGTCGAGTACATGATTATGGGTTATTATTATTTTTTTTTTTTTTACTTTCGACTCGTACCGCAGGTACACAAGCTTTATTTTATTAATAATAAAACAAAAACAACGTTTACTGCTACTTACTTTTTTTTGATAAATAGTATAACTACCCATTAGTTTTGTACGATATCGTATGTACATGCGGATAAAACACTTTTTTCTTAAATAAAGTCTTAAACGGTGCTGTGATAAATATAAGTGTTTCGGTTTTCGGGGCGACTTATTTTAGCCTTCGCAGTAGATACTGCGTGTATCGAGCGTCCCCGACTCGGAAAGCGCCAACTGTTTTTCGTAGAGATGACTATAATATATAATTTTTTATTGATCGGCAGAACTGCAAGACCTTTGTGGTGTTACTATGAATCATTTCCAACGGCGAACCAAGGTGCGTCAGTGATCGTGTGAAGTATTTCAAAAGGTATACGAGTATTTCATAATTTAAACATTTGTATATTATAATTGCCGGTGGTGTAGTATCAGAGAGGGCACGTATCGACACGGGCGTCGTCGTCGTGTTTTGTCACACCGTCGAGAAAATAATTACCGTCCGTGATGGTAAAACCGTCATCGGAGAAGACGGGTAAAAAAAATAAAAAAAATACAAAACGAGTGTGGCGAGTTCTTCCACCGCACTGGCGACGGTGGCCGCGGTGGTCACTGGTCAGGTGTACCGACATAAATATACATACATATATAGGTAGGTATTATACCCATTTTGTATTAAAAAAAAAAAACAAGAGCGGCCTTGACCGATTTTCACGGTTCGCAACCGTATGCCGAGCACCGAGACATAATTGCGTTTTGTTGCCGTCGGTTATACGATTAAAACCGCGATTTCACGTGTATTTAGAATGACCGACCGTTTAATATACATAATAACACAGTATAATGGAAATGCATAATTTTATTCTGCACGTTCTTTTTTTTTTTCCTCCTCATTGTTTTCGCACACGTCGCGAATCGGCCGAGAACGACCCGAAGACAAATACCTCCCCCGAGTATATAAACACGGTAGTATATAATATTATATATGTCCAGCCGTTTTACACCTATTTCACTGATGCGGCGATTGGTTTTACACGCGCGGGCGCACCTCCGGGTCCGCGCGTTCCGTAGCCGAGGGCGTTGTGGTTTTACGTTATATTATTATACAGGGTGTTCCGCGAGGAATTAGGCACTGTTTTCAAACACCTTAGTTTGAACCTCCCCCCCCACCGCCCTCTAAAAAAAATTAGCGAATTATCCTGTATACCTTTTTTTATAATACATAATATAGAATCAGCCAACTTCGAGTGGTGGGCAAATGGGAGTTTTCGTTATTATTATTGTCATATAGTCTCAAAGCGGCCGCGAACCTCGTGGGACATCTCGTATTTTATACGAGAGAATGCGAGATCGGTCACATTGAGAATCTCGCAGTGATCGATAGGCATTCCGTGCTTTTTTGCGGAGGCCGCCGCCGTGACGTAAAAGAACGGCGACAGTTATTATAGCCACGGGACGAAACGTTTGCACATCCGAACGCGGTAAAATAACATAGAGTATAACATAACATCGGCGCAAGTTTCACGGCGTAGCTATTTCAATTATTTTACTTTGCATCGCATATTTCTGATATTTCATCATGTCAAGGCGTATTCTGACGTTTTCGACGAATATTGGTCGACAGATTGGTTTTTATTTTTCATAAATAAGACCATGATCTGCCGAATAATGTCATTTTAAATACATATTTGAACTGTTTGTTTTAATTTTTTTTTTCAGAACGATTTCTCGTCGTCGTTTTGGTCTAATTCAAAATAAAAAAACAATCGATTGGGTAATTATATCTTCATTTCTTTTAACATTTTTCGTTTAAAAATGTTGTCCATGTTGATTTTCTTTTAAATTTTTTTAATGTATTTAAGGCGATGCAAAATGTAATATATGTTAATGCGCTCGGTATTAAGAAAGTATTATGAAAATGTCTTTCAGTGCATAGTTTTGTTTTTAAGACCACATAAAAGCGCATATTTGATTGTTTTTTAGTGCTCCGAGTCCCAAACCATGACTCATGGCCGTCGTTTCATCAACTATAACTCGAATAAGCAATAAAACTACACGTTTTTTCGTATAGGATTTCGAATAGTTTCAAATTCATTTAAAATCTATACGTTAAACGTAGAACGTGCCGCATTGCGGTGAAGCTTTGTTTAAAACAATTGACCGAGACAGTCGATTAATATTGTTATACAGTAGTGACTGTTGATTACATCGCCCATAAATATGCGATCGAATCGCACCGTAGAAAGAACTCATTTCTAACACTGTTTTTGAAACTTTTCATTAAATTTTTCAATGTAAACAGTGGTTTTTGTAATCTGACGGTTTTTTTTTTTTTAATTCAAAGTAAAAGTACGATTTCGTCACAGCAATCGTTTTTAACACGATTTGTTCTTTTTATAACTCACTATGCAATAGTAAATGTAAAATCAAATATAGGTATGCAAATTGCACAAAATGCGTTTTAAATTAGATACATAATATACTTTGGGTGGTGTACGTACCATCACTATAACCAATGATAATTTAAAATTTAACCTCGGCGTCGAATATCGTATAGTTATAGAGTCTAGTGTGTGTGTGTGTTTTTTTTTTTAGATACTTTAAGATAAGAAATAAATCACAAGCCATTTACATCGTATCCGTTTAAAATTAATATAATTTCCAGCCTTGACTGGCGTTTTCATACGTTATTATATTAATCAGTATTTAAGAATACGCCCACGCCGCCGATATGCACTTGATCTTTATCTTTGGTCTAGCGAGTTCACTCTTCGGTTTTAAATGATAGGTACGTATATTATACACGTTAATAGCTATGCAAATCGTATTTCCCATGCTATTATTTTGTCTCGGCGTTAAAAACGTATCGATAATAATAATAATACTAACCAATACGACATAATAATATTATAAGAGAAAAGTAAACTGATTTTTGATCGTAGAAAATCTATTCGAATTTCATCGTAACAGGTGGACGTGTAATGTGCAGCGCACTGATATTAAGTTAGAAAGTTTACCGTTTCGATTACAATACATCGAAAGTAAAATTTTGCCGTGTTACGCGTGGTATAGGAGACAATTATTACAGCAAAACGTTCGGCGTCCCCTCATTAACGATTCCGGCAGCGTATTTATTCTATATTAATAATAATAAAAATATAATATGAGCAATGTTCCAAACGCAGACAATGGTCGTGTATCGTACAAACAATAAAATACGTTATTTATTTTTTTTTATTCATACGCACCGGGTTTATATATGGGACTTATTGTTGTTGCGAGTCTGTTATTAAAATGGTTTTATGAAATAAAACGGAAAATATTTTTACAAGTCATTTTGGAATTCAGCGCGATGAATGTGTATCGCACGTTGTGCAATATCAAAATGGTAAAGAATAAAAACGATTCGAATAACGCGCAACGTTTTCCATTCGTCCGTTGTTTTATACGCGTTTCGTCGGATTTAATTGTAACGGATTTCTCACGAGCTCGGGCAGTTTGTTTTAATCGTTGGATATATATTTTACCGCGAAGAAATGACGAAAGACTCTGTGTTTCTGTTCTCGACGATTGTTTCGTTATTTATTTCTGTTTGAATGGGCTTTCAAACCGTCAACGTTACGCGACTCGGCTACAAGCTTTTATATATTATATTCGTCTAATTTTTAATCTCGTTTCCTCCACGGCGGCGTTAATTAATAATAATCACCGCGTCTCTTACGGCACACTTTTCGCGTCCGAAATATTCTCGGAATCTCAACTGAACGTATAGAACGTCCACGGGCAGATAAAACTTTAACTATTTTATCGTATTTTTCAGGGATATTGTAGTAATAACACTCGTAACGATTGTCATTGCAGAATTTTGTACACATATACATTTCAAAGTTCTTGAAATAATATCACTATAAACGTCCTTTTGTCGTCGACTGGTCGAGAAGCATTATTATAACTGCAGCGAATTTCGAATTGTCAAGAATATCCCCTTTTACTTTTTATAATAATATATTCTGCTTTTCGGTTGTCGACGACACATAAATAGACATTAATAAAAAATAAAAATCATCAAATGGACGTGCACAATACGTATATCATGTGCATAATGCATAATACATAATTATTATTTAAATCGTTGAGACGATTTTTTTTATTTGTATTATAATTGTTCGTCTTACTACACTACACGCGAGTCGATTTAATATCGATTTAACAATGATCTAAATACTAATATTCAAAAAAGTCTAGATTATTATACACATCGACATCGATATTTAACAAAATTTTTGAAATCTTTATTAATTAAGCCTATTAAATGTGCAACGTCTCACTAATGAGTTACAGACACACGTTTATATATATATAATTAATGATTTATTTCTTCTAATTGTTCTTATTTACTACAAGTTAACATCGGTGGACTAAACTTATCGAACTATATAAAGTTAATGATAGTAAAATTGTACACGGTATACATTGTATACGCATGGGTTTTCTGTATTTACGAGAAAACATTGAAATACCTATTTAATAATTTTTCGAATCGACATGTTTAAATCGATAATTTGAAAATGCTAATTTAATATTTACATTAAACGTTAGTAATGAAACCGAAAACAAAAGGAGAGAAAATAAACGGCGACGATTTTGATTTTATGTTGATAATATGAAAAAAATTGTAATAAATATCACGCCACGAGATCATCTCAATTTCGATTAAAATTTAATGTTTTAAATTCTAAAGTATTGACTTAATTTTTTTTTTCAATTTAATTTAAATTGTTACAGCCGAATAGGTACTATAATATTATACTTGGTTATTATTTTATTAGATTTATATATACGACATGTATAAATTAAGTATTTATTTGATGTTCGAGACAAAATTTATCTTTGCGTTTAATAAAAAAACAACACTATATATGGAAGGGAAATATTAACGATTCAAATATTTAAATGTAATCGATTAATTAATTATTTAAATGTTTATGTAAATACCCAATAATAATCGATAAAAAGACGTATGGAAAAAACACAAAAACTGCCACCGCGGTCATTTTGTCGCGAGTTTTAAAACCTTGAAAACAAACATTTAATATGTTTGCCTTATATACGTTATAACCTTTACAAATGAGTGTTTTCATTAGTTATGACGTATTGTGTACCCGCTCAAGTGTAGTGTGACAGATACTATTAAGCCGAAGAACACTATTATTGTATTATAAAGGTGTTCTTAGAGATCACGCGAAAGTCCTTGGGTTATTAGCCGATACTCATGCGATAGTGTATACGCACTGGTAATAGTTGGATATGAAAATTCAGAGCGAGGTTAGGATATATCGATATCCACATGCGTCTCTTGTGTTTTCAAGCACACGGAATCCACACATAACAACAGTCATAACATAAATCACTGGTCCGTTAACCTCTAGAATAACATTTGATATTTTTCTTTTGAACTATACGAATACACGTACATTGGAACATGTGCCTATAAGTATATTATGTCTATGACATCGATTGTAAGCTTCCCAAGTAGTGTAAATGCGAAAAAAAAAATAATAATAACAAAACTCATTTGCCTCCCGAGATAAATGGTCGATGATAATTCCTTAATTGCCGGACAATTATATAATTATTATAAATCAATGTTATTCGTAACTGCTCGGCAATTATATATATATTATAGTGGCGCCGTTTTTCCAATGGGATTATGTTAATTTGCATTCAATAAGTTTTCGTTCTAGTTTCCTTGTAGTTTTATTTGATTTTAAAATTTCTCGAGCACATTGCTTACAAACTTTTTTGCATCTTATCGAACACGTGTGAACGATAGTATCGTAACTCGAACTCGTGATATCCGATATTAATATTTCGCTTACGTAATGTGGTATATAATACCACGTTATATACCTGATATAATATATGGTATGGTTTGGCTTGTACACACCCAAGTGTAATTTGTTTTTAATGAAAATAATCGAAGGAGACCGTTCAAGTGTCGACAAATGGCGAATTTGAACACATCGTGCATAGATAATAACGTGGTCTCAAATTCAAATTAATCTCGATAAAGAAATTTGAATAAAACGAATGAAAAAAAAAAAGTTGCTCGCGTGTTTACTTTAAACGTAAAATATTACATTATACGTATAGGCACTCTGTAATGCGTTCTATCACATTCCGGTGAATATTTTAAAATGACCACTTCAAATTCAACACAACTATATATTTTATAACAATACTAAACAACGTGTAATGTATTCGTGTAAAGTTATCATAAATCGAAACTCGCGGATTTCCATTATATTGTGTACGGCATCAATATTTCATATTTCACTCGAAATTCTTACACTTTTATGCGTGCAATCTTTACACGAGACGTAGATTTTCAAATGTCTATCGAATATATTATTTAAAAGTTATTCAAATTTCGAAAGAAAAAAAACCATATTCGTATCGAAATAACTTTAAATCGATATAGTTTTCTTCCATATCACTTCTGAACAAATATTATATTAAAAACCGTGATTGATTTTTTTTCTGTTCTGTTTCTAAAAGTTCAATTATTCCAAATAAATACAACAAAACTATAATGTAGTTTTGATAAATACAAACGTTTAGACTCGTTTTATGGTCGTCACTTGTCTGAGTAATAGATATTATAGTTAAAATTTTAATTTTATAGCAACATAAAAAAATCACGCATATTTATTTTTTAAACGTATTTACATGTAAATTTTACTCGGTAATATACTACAAGGCATTTTATATAATAGGAACATTATCAATACGAAATTGTGTGTTCTATTTCTATATTATGCTATTACCGAGTTTTTTTTTTTTTTTTAAATTGGCCTTGCTTACGGGAACGACAGGGATTCGAATTAATTACCAAATACCGATCGATTCACATGATTACGAAATACCCATCCCAGATGCTATCTCATGCTATCGGACACAACTATCTATATACAGGTTTATTTTATTCAAGTTTAATCAATTACGCAACTGGAAAACAAAACAAAAATGTTAATGTGGAAAAAACCAACCGCTACCGGTGTTCACACGACAGTCATAACATGCATATTATTATCATCATGTTATATCAGGCGATCGAAACGATGCACATGCCATTGATATTTAACGGTCTTCGGGTCTCACTAAATATTTATTCATCGGAATGTTTTGAAAATAAATTGAACATGTAACACAAAACGAACCGTAAATATGTATTAGGTAACGTAAAAAGAATGTAATTATCAATACGTTATGTTTAATCGACTACATTATATATAATGTATTCCACTTATTTGCGTACACATATTTGGTTTGTACTTGAAAATAATACAACACGGTGACATAATTTCGTATATTTTTTTGTTTTGAAAAAAGTCGTTTTGTTTTTGTTTTCTTACGCGACGACGGTTTCGCTGCATTCGGACAAAACATATAAAATACGTATATACTACGTGTCCGTTTGATGGGTTTTTCTTTATTTTAAAATAGGTAAAACGGGGCCCTTTGGAATACTACTAGCAGCACGTCAATTTATAATAATTAAAACTATAATTCATACGGAGAGTGAAGTGTACCTCCTACTTTCTACTTCGGAAACCGAGCATAAAACGCGCCACAAGGCGCGGCGGCGGCTAAACGAAGCGTTCGTGTGTGTGTGTGTCTTATAGACATTTTCAAATAAATGAAAACCCTTTCGTTCGCGGAAGGAAACCGTCAGTTCGCCCAGAGACGGCGCCCAGAGCCTTGGGGGTAAAATTCAAGGTTTATAATTATTATCGTCGTGTGTGTTTCGTGCGAAATTATGATCAAGGTTGTCAATCATTATTAATACATATTTTTTTCCTATTTATTATAATTAAATGATAGATCGAAAACACGGTCAGTTGCACTTTGATAATTCTTCCACGCGCGTCTTCGCGCACACTTCCGTGCGTTATTATGCGGTGGCGATTACGTACGTAATTTTCCCCGTTAATTTTCGAATCGTCGGCAACGCATGCAAGCGGTATCTGAATCAAAACATCGTGTCTGTCGCAGTCGTCGTCCGAGCCCCCAAGTACGCGCAGCCGTCAGCGCTGCCGTAACCTTTTATTATTTATTTTTTCTCCTGTAAAACACTTCTAAATTTGTCCGTACTTCGGTCGTACGTATATAACCGGTCAGAAGGAAGGCAAAGAAAAAAATAAAATAAATAAATAAAAACGACAATTTTATTCAGGTCGTGGCGACCGAAGTGAAAGTGGTCTTAAAAACCGTCCCACGAGCGAGCCTGTTTAATAATAATGACGTAAAAATATATAACACGAAACACAAACGCATAGATGTAAATTAATTTTTTCACTTATTATAATTTTTTATTTTTTTTTTATCATTACAAAAATAATATACGCTCACAGATAATAAATATTTTCACGAAGGCGGTTCGCGAGATGATGAACACTTATTTTCTCCATTCAACTGTACAGTACAGTACAATCGTTTTGGTTTGTTTTTTTTTATTTCAATGTATATTATTGTGCAAAATATATGATAAATTAATCATAACAATTCGGTCTCCCGTGATATTAGCTGCTTTTTAAATGTTTTTTTTTTTTTTTTTTTAGGTTTTTTCTTCTCGGCGAACTAAATAAGCCATTGGATTATTGCCAAAACTCAAAACTTCTTGTCATTAGCCTTTTGTAGCCTGATTGTCGAGGCTAAACAAGTGAACGTGTATTATACGACGATGATGGCACGTATAACAATATGCATTAAGACAAACCAGTTCTCACTTTTTCAACTCCAGGTTACGTAGTCCCATGTCGTTACACATAGTACATATACATACACATACATAGATACAAAAAAAACCATAATATTAAAATAATACGCGCGCTATTTAAATAATATCGGTATATGTATAAATAATAAACACGAATATTGTAATAAATATAACACGATCGTCGATCACAAATATTCACGTGGCAAAACCCAAGATTATCGGTAACAAGATTTACATTTCACGTTAAATTATTATACATCTTGGTAGGCAAAAGGTTTTTTTTATTATTTCGTGTGAGCGGTATGAATAAAATATTATTCCTATTTTTTTCTTTACGCACGCCGACGAAACGAAACAACACGGCGGACCTTGAGCCGACGACTTAATAAATATAACACACATTACGCGCTGTATAATCGATACGATAATGATAGATATAGTTGGGTATTTCTCGAAATTAACAAAATAATAATGAACTATAATACGGATGGGGACGTCTGTATAATAGACGTTAATTACAATTATGAATTCGTTTTTTATTTCGTAACGTTCGTAACCTTCTCCGTGGACCGATATAGTCAGTATAGCTCGTTTTCTCATTGCTTAATTGATGATAATATTTAAAAAATAAAAAAATAAATCGACTCTATATTGTGTAGCCGCGTTGAAATCACTCGTCGGACCGTTAACGATTTTCAAACGACTTGTTTCAGAAAATTGTTTGAAAAAAAAAAAGCGTCCGAGTGCCCTCGGGAATATTGTCCTCTTTTAATTTTATAATGGGCGTTTTTATTCTAAAACCAAAATTAAGCGCGAGTTATTTTCAGTCTGCGTAATTTTACCAATGAAAATCACCGGCGCTACTAAACGTATTGCCGTCGTGATATTATATTTCACGAGTTTATGACGCAAAGACTGGAGACAGTATTCGTAATCGATTGATTTATTAATGTTTATTTAGAGCTATTATATTGTAGCGATCGCGACCGTCCGTCAGTCGCACAGAAACCGCGCGCAGGAGTTGTTGGCTTTTCGTGTATTCCGGAATAGGGAACGTTTGATTGATTTTTTTTTTTTTTTTAACGCCGAACGCGTATTATATATAGACGTGCTGCTGGATATAATTATATTAATACATAATCGACAAATAATTATAATTGATTACAAATCTGATATTAATGTTAACGCTGACGATTACGTGAAACCGTCGTCGGGGCACAAGCGATTCGCGCGCGCGTTAAGGTAATAATGTAGCACGATAAATATTATAAAATAAATTACAAAACCAGTTCGGGTCTCGTATATAGTTGTGTATGATATTATATGTAACGCGTAAAAGCGTTCTCGTCGGCACGGGGATAAACGAAAGGAGTTTTGTCGGGCAAGTGAAATTGAACCAAAATCAGACGAACACAAATCGCGCCGGGCGACGACGACGGTTCATACGAATCGGACGCACGGTGACCGAATATTCGATACGTATTATCTTTAGGGCCGTCTGCACGCGACACGTAAACGCGCCGTTACTAGCCGAGAACCATTCGACGGCGAACGCAACGGTCCCCGGGAAAACACCGAAAGACTTTTAAAAATTCGATTTCTCACAACCTTTAATTCCAATAAAACGCTTTTTTTTTTACGATAATATCGTCTGCCGTTCGACGTCTGGTGCGAAATAAAGATTACCGTCGTAACGGTACCTAGTAATAATAATATATCAAACAGTGTGCCACGAATTCACTCGTCGCGTTGTGCTCGCCCGGCGTACACCACAATCAATATTATTATCACGGTCTTAGACTCTGAGCGAAGCGAGAGCGATTCGCCTAGCCCTCGTGTCGGTTTGAAAACGATTTTTTTTTTTCCAAAATATAGGTGTTTATAGTTTTAGAGGCATAAGAAATCTGTTGCGACAGGCTCTCGATCGCGAATATTTGTTTGGGAAATCAAACTTTGTTTCGCGTATATGCGATAATAACAAATGGTATACATCGTATACAAACTGAAAACAATCAAATCGGCGGTGACGAGGCGAGAGTTCGTCGACGTTTCATTTGAACATTTTCGATTAAATAACATTTTCCATACGAAAAATTTTTAGTCTCAAGATTGGACACTGGCTAGTGATTTTCAGGTTTACAATGGTCTCTCTAAATGTGAGAAAAAAAAAAAAAACTGAAAAACTTGAAAGTATTATAACTCTTATATTTTGTTCGGCAACTGTTTTTCATTATTCTTTTTGGAAAACAAGTAATTTTGTATTTCATGGTTATAAACATGATGATTATATAATGCCGCCATAAGATTTCATACTTTTATGAACAATTTTCGGAAGTTTGAATTACAACAAAAACAACTGTGTTTTTATTGTATTGGTCTTTTATGGCTTTTTTTCAACACTTTATTTTAAAATTTGAACATTTTGTTTTGTAAAATTATATACACTTATTATTAATTAAGTTATAACTAATTACGTTATTTTATTATGTGATAATAACGTTTGATATAGACCTAATATGATGGACGGTGAAATTATTTGAGAAATAACAAATAGGTACCTTCACAGCTTCTATAATATGTAATATATTATAGTTGTGTATAATAATTATGACAGTTATGAAGATGAATCAATAAATATTTAACACGTTGACCTTCGCTCAATATAGTATTTCGAATGCGAGCGATTAATCATTGCATTTATATTTACACGAGATAAATACGAATAATGACACGATGAACGAACACTCGAAATCAGAAGCTTGCGAACATTTGATCAAATTGCGCTACTTCTGGTGGTTAAATACTTAAACATTGATTATTTTTTTTTTAAATTTGATTGGCCAGAATAGTTGTGTTTGAGGATTTTTACAACAACATCGGTGTGGTTTTCTTCATTTCAGCACACTTCTACTGTCTAACGACGAGTCCGGGTCGTTAGAGTTGAAGTTTGTATTACTCAGTGTTAATTATATTTCAAACATTCAATCAGAATAATTATGTTACAATTTAATAACGATATGTCGGGTGAACGCGAAGAAATGTATTTCTCTAACATCGGGACGCCGTGGCATAATCCCGCAGACATTTCCTATGCAAGGACGGATTCAAAATTTTTCATTTTGTGGTTTGGCGTCGACGTGTCACTATCGTCTACTTATTTCCTTTTTATTCCATTTACTCTGATGTTTCGATTGCTCCGCGTGTACCATTTGTAGTTCATTTATAATTATTTCTTTAATAAATATATATTTCTTTTTTTGTATATCATCGTGTGATGTTAATAATAATAATATTGTTCTATTAAAGGTGATTCAGCGCATTAGTTGTGGCAATTGAAACCTTTAATCGCAACTATTATCATTATTGTTATTATTATTGTTATTATTATTGTTATTATTATCTCTCGCATTCTCTGCTCGCAGTCTGGTATTATGTATCTGCGCGCCACCATCAATATTATTGTAACGATAATAGAAGCCGACTATATACGAAATATGGGACAATGCGCGCGCGGGTACTCGTAGCCTCGTGGGTACACGCAGCTGACAAATCGGTTGACACATATTATTATTATTGTCTAACACGCGTCTTTTTTAAAAATTATTTTCGTGTTTATGTGTGCGATTCGTCACAGACGTAACGAACACAATGTAATCGAATAACGTGCGTTATTGAAACACGCGAATATCAATCTAGTTTTAAAAGCGAATTGAAAAGAGAACGTGCACGGCCGATGATTAAACGACGCGGCGGCGAGTGGAAGAAGACGAACACACCGATTATAATTTAATTTTTTTTTTTCTTTCGATTCTCTGCGTGGTTATGGTAATTTTACGAGTTTGCCAGTAGAATGCGAGGGATTCCAAGGTCGCGAAGAAGCCCGACAGATCGATATTGTTAACCGTGGACGTTGTTTAAATTAAATTTAACAATATTGTATACGTACACACACTCACGCGCGCCTATATACTCGTATATATATATATATATATATATTTCTTCAACATTAATAATAAAAAAAAAAAATAAGCGACTCGTTTTTGTATTAAATTTCGTACACGAGCCGAGACGAAACATGTCAACTAACGAGTCGTAAACGTGCGGTTCGACGTTGCGGACTTAACATATTATTATAATGTGTACAGAGATAATTTACGTTTTATCACATTTACGTGCGTCTCGCCAAATATTGTACGAGTATAGGAGGTATGCTTTATGTATCCGTTTGCGATCGTCAACGTCATCGTCCCATTACTACGACCACCGACCCACCGTGCATATATACGTACACAACCGTGAATCACAAACGACATATTATTATTCTGATCCGTAATGAAGTTTTGGCTCTCGTGTTTTTCCGTGTTTTTTTTTTTTTTGTATTTTTTCGCGCGAAATCAAACTCGCTAATATAGTACCAACGGCTTCGGATAAGCACCGCGTCCGTCTGGATCGGTTTAATAATATCTTACGTAATCCATACGTCACTCACAATATAATAATGTATACTATATACATATATAGTCGTTAATGTGATGTGGTTTGAACGTATATTTATAACGAGACGGAATATAATAAGTATCGTGTGTGTATCTACGGAATACACTTGCACACAAACACACACACACAAATCGCCACCCGCGCGTGAGACCGTGGCCTTTGGGAATCGTTGTGAAACTTTTCTCGAGTTCTTGCGCGGCGGCGCCCACTTAATATTGCACGTATTATAATAATTCTTTTCGGAATTTTTCAAAATTATAAAACGAATTTTGTAACATTTCAAATGACAAAAAAGAAAAACGCTCTGAAGCCAGTCTCACGAGCTTCCACTATAAGACGACTTTGGTACACATTTTAGCTTTTGTAGTGAAACGTATATAATCCTAGAACATACATTTCGGAGCACGGGGAAAATAGACAAAACACGTACCGCACGCGCGTTATTAGCGTAAGACGTGTAGATAGCATATTGGTTTTCTCGATATAATTATTATTATTAACCACTATTATTGACGCGTGTGTTATTATGTACGTATAATATTATACATCAAATTGCACGCGCTGTGTACCTATCGATAGCTAGTTTTGTTCGCGAGTTTTTCGTATACCTACCGACGACCGATATATCGAGTAACGTTCGTTTTTTCTTTTTCTTTTTTAATTCGAAACGCGTGCACTGAACTGCAGTGTACTGCGGACTTTAAAGTATATATTTTATCGTGTGTACGTAAATTACATTTGTAATGACGTAATAATATTATTACGTACAATTGGTACGGTTTTTTTCTCTCTTTCAAATCATAATATTTCGTAGCTATAAAATCCTATAAGTATACGTTTTGTTATCATCGACAACTGTTAGTTTGTCCGAAGGGTAGAACGAAGGATGAAAGATGATAATTTCTCGAAATTCAATAACACGCGTTTTAACGAAGCGCTGTTTACGTGTTGCCTATCGTATAAACTTTTGTCGTTGTAGAAACATATTTTTAGTTTCCTGCGCGATTTAATAATGTTTTACGTGCGTTTTTAGTTTCACAACGTGTCTGAAGATTGCTTCAATGAACATTTCAATTTCAACTAACACATAAGGCGAATCTAGTAACGCACGGCAAATTGTTTCCGTCGCCATGGTGGGCGATATACTATATATTTTCAGAAACCGAGTGACATTGATTTTTAACTGAAAAAAATATACCGCGAGTACATTATTATAATTTAGTCGTCCGAGAGGTATGTAGATACGATCGGTTTTTTTGTTTTCCATAATATCTATCAGAAACAGAACAATATACTCGTATAATACGTAAAACGGGGTATTTAAAACTAAACATTTTACAAAAAATAGCAGTAGACATGTCAACAAAAACAATTATTTTAATTATTTGTATTATTTATGTTTCTTTTTCTTCTTCTAATAATATATTATTAATTAACAAAAGTATATTTAATGTTAATTTAAAGTAATTTTAATTTTAATTATTGATTCAAGTGCCCATTAAATAGCGTACTATGTTATTATGATTCATTGAAAAAGTTAAAAATATAAATACGTTTAAAATAGGTTTAGTCACACGCTATATGTATTGCTGCAATGAAAGGATTTTTCATACAATCATACCATATTATATCTTCTAGAATAATTAAATAGGTAATCGAGATGGTATTATTGGTAAGTAATGTAACTGTCAACTGGTAATAGTTCTCATTAAATAGAGTTAATACATCGTTTTACAAAATTTAAATCAGTAATGATTACAATAATGATCACTATTGATAAAGTCTTATTTTTTAAATACATTTCTCCCGGTAAAATTTCTTTAAAATATCCACTGGTCTAAATTAGTATTATGCAACTTCCTTTACCTTTAAACTCAAGATCTCGAGTCAATTTGTAAGTAATCTAGTTCGAATTTCAATGTAACCGAATGAATGAGAAAATTTTCAACAGAGAAAGGAAAAACTCTGTATTTACTTAATCAATAATTAACAATAATTACGTGTGTAATAGCTTTTACTGTATTGTTAACCATATTTAATAAATTAAATAGTTTAAACAAAAAGAAAGGAGATTATCTGTAAGCACATATTGATATTGCGGTTCATAAAGCGTCAAAGTGTCTATAATGCGGTGCTTACAAACTTATCATCACGTATGCCAATTATAATTTGAACTCGGGCCATCACAACATCAATAATCAGGTAATAATTTAATATATTTTCCTTATATATTCATAACATATTTCATAAATAAAATCTCATGAATCTATAATGATTGTTTTTTTTTTGCGAAAAACATTTCTGTGTTTACTAATTGCTAGTATGGAAAGTTAAAAAATTCGACGATGAAATTTGCATTTTTCCCGTAAAATAACGGCAATATTCAGTTACAATAATAATAATTTCTATGGCGTTTCGTCAAATAAAAAAACAACGTCACATGTCATTTTCACAACATACGTATTCACACCGGCGAATATTACACGCGTGCAATTAGAAACGGAATTAGACGGAACACGGGTTTTCTATAGAATATTTAAGTGATCGGCTTGTCATAAATAACAATATACGTAAGGTATATTGTGTTGGATATCTAGGTATAACTACAAAGACGCGACTAGAGGAAGACCTCGGATAAAACCTAACACGCTTTATTCTTAAATTTATACACGGACTCGTTGTTATAATAATTTCTACGTTTGTACGAATCGACGACGTGTCGCATGACGCCTAACGCCGAGAATAATGAATACTCTAAATGTTTTCAGAAACGTCGCGTTGCGTCCATCTCCAATGTGAAATAATATATCGTCCGAGGCTATAGCCCCTCCGAGAATTTCGACCCGAGTCGCGCCCGTGTTGTCCAAGTCGAAACGTGGCACTCGCAAACGTATTTTATAATATATCTTTTATGTAATTTATATACGACGACGCGTAAAAGACGAGTGCGTTTAGTTTTGTCGTCGAGTAAATAACACAGGACCAGCACAAGTGTGTGGCTCCGGGGTGAGCGAAAGGAAATCGCGAGCGCGGTTTCCCCGCAGGCTAACGACGACAACCGCGATTCATATTATAAGAGCGATAAGTAATTTACGCGCATTAAAAATAAAGTACGCGTAATCGTGGCAATTTAAAATTTAAAATCCAAGGATAAGTCCGTTAGCGAGAAAGGCGCGCGCGCGCGACAATGGTGCGAATCATCGCGGCGGTCATCGCGATCAATACGCGCAAGTATAAAGATAATACGCTGTTACAGCTGTATTACAATATATTTGTCGGTCGGCAGACGGGTGTGCGCGTTTTTTTTCCCTCTCGATCCTCCTCCAGCGAGATACAACACCAGAAACCGGTCGGATCCGAGCGCGAACCTCTGGCGAAAAAATATGAGAAAAGAAGCGCGCGCGCGTCTACGACGAAAAAAAAAAAAACCATCGTGGGACCAAGGACTTTTGTTGTTTTCGGAATTTTCGCCAGAAAACTCATTTCGCGAGCGAAGGTGTCGGCGGCGGCGGCGGAAAGACGGGGCAACGCCGTCGAGGGGGTCTTCGAACCAGTCCGCGGACGGGCGCGCGCACACGCTTCGCCGCCGCCGCCGCCGCCGCCGCCACCGTCGCCGCAGTCGGTCGGAGCGCACATCCAAGACAGTCCGCCGGTCACAGTCGTCGCGAACGCTTCTCCGGTCTCTCAGTAAACCATCTGCGCGCGCGTATTCATTCATATTATTATACGAAAAAGCGTCCGCGACCCAAACACAGCCGGCCGGAGGACAATGTGCGTGAATGTAACGTAGTTATTGAACATCGTCATCGCACATCAGGAACCACAGGAGAGGAGTACATGCTCTGCAACGTCGATCCATATTAACGCGCGGTCCACCTTTTTGGCGCGACCATGAGCGTTTGAACCGGCCGAAGACGGAACGAGAGACGCGGGCACCAAACCCCGGACAGACCGAACGACACCCGCGGCTATTGCATCGAGAGGATTGCACATCTATCGCCCGGACTCGTGCACGACACCAGGTAACCAACGACCCCCCGGGGGCCTTGCAGAGCGGGCAGGGCCCCGAAATCGGGTGTTTTTTTTTTTTTTCTATTTTTTTTCGAAAAAAATCCAAAGGCGATCGGTATAATCAATGTTTTAATGAGATTCAATTGAATAATATACGTATGTGTTATTGTTTCGTTAAAATACGCGAAGACTATGCGTTTAATAAAATTATAAATTTCCCGCGCGCGAGATCTGCCGACAAATTTTCGGAATTTACCTTTTTTTTTTTTCGGTCCACTGATACCGTCGAAAAGTCTTAATAAAACAAAAGTTATAGTCATCAACGTATATTATATATAGTTTTTAATTTCAGCGTATTATACTTGGGTATTAATAATTTGTCGCGTCTGTATTAGGCAGCTGCCTATTTAGCTTTCACGTTGGCCCGACTAAGTAGGGTCTAGTTAGGCTCGTGGGTGCTTTCTAGATACATTTGGTCTGTTTTTCAACTTTATGTCCCGGGTGGAACGGGACGAATTCGATTTAGAGTTTTCTGCGTCTGCCTCATTATTCGTTCTTTTCCAGTAATATTGTGATCTCGAAAAATGTTTAGTAAAATAAAACCACTTGTATGCACAAACTAAATTTGCTTTCGGTAACAAAATTAATTATTAGATTATGTTTATTACAGTGAGCGTATTATACGTTATATATTTGAGCCGCGATAACATAAAAAAAAAAAAAAAAAATCTCGTAGAAAAAAATGTTTGTTGTTTTTCTTTTTTCATCATATAGTATACGTAGACTATAGCGTACGTCGTTTATTGTAGATTTTTTCTTGCGATTGTTATCGGATTTTTTCCTTGGACGCGATCGATAAATACAAAGACGTGTACCGAAAATCCGTCGCCCGAACATGATGATAACACAATGCAAGTCGAACCGACGACGGCGTATTTGCATCACATCCGGCGTCCGTCCACACGTCGTCGTTTAACGAGGAATATAAGGATATTTATACTACCTCTCTATCTTTATTTCCGTTCGGTTTTTTTTTTATGAATTTTACAACGCGCGCGTGTATAACGCAACTGCCATAATATCGGAGAAGAATGCAAAAAAAAATTCACATATCATCCTGTATAATACACGCGACCAGAAGAGTTGATTTTACGATATCACAAACGTGCCCGAGAGTCCGTTGCTTTCTACGCGCACCGTGTATTATACATTTACGAGTATAATAATATAATACAAATGCACGCTTTTATGTGAATGAAAATGACCGGATTTCGGTGGAAATTCCACGGAAAACATTCTACGTCTGATCGCTATTTTTTTCTTTTACACGCGCGAGTATGTTGTGTTTTGTGTGCGCGTATCCGTTAAGTATGATTTTTTTTCACTCACTGTGGGTTTTCTTTTCGCGCGAGTGGGAAGGATTTCGGTCGAGAAAGTTTTTCACTTTTTGGATATCCTTTAAATGCGTCGAGCGATACCCGTGACGTGGGTCACGTATATACGCTTGCTCCGCGGGCGTGTAGGTGGTTTACTTTTTTTTTTGAAATGCGCGCGCCCGTTCATTTTCATTCGAGTGATTTTCAACGAGCATTTTAATTAAATCATTTAATTTATAAACGACAGTCGCTTTGCGACTGTCTGGAGAATATTTGATATCTTAAAACGTTTCAATTATAAACGATTTTCGAAATTAATTATTATTTTCGATTACTTTCGTCGGCTAATGACTATTGAAAACTCGATCGAAACGTGTCAGCAATCCTCGAGGGAAAAACTTTTTACATTAGTAAAACTTTGTAAACCGCGTTTAATTGACGAGTGTAGTTGTTAAATCGAAAGATATCTCCGCCACCGGATTCTTAGTCCATTAGGTTTCGAAACAATGAGAAACGATTTACCCATCTGTGGTTTACGGGAGCCGACTATAAATTATATATATACACACACATACGTGTTGTGTAAAACTTGTTTATATATATATTGGTTTGACCGAAATCAAATTTTTCAGTGACTTTTCGACATTTTACGAATTTTTATCATTTTTTATTGCTAATTTGCAACGTATAATATTTACAAATGACATTTTTAAGTTTTCGTTTTCGTTTTTATTTATTTTTATTTTTTATCTTCCTGTGAATTTATAAAACGTTATAAATTTGATTAGCATTTATTTAATATGGTCTTCTTTACATTTCTCATCTATTAGTTACCTAATAGTGGAATTACATTTCTCAACGGTATCTATTTTTGACTTTCAGTTTCACTTTTTTGTACTAAAAAATAAATGCATAATTTGTGTGACCTTCAAAAGTAGAAAACCGGTTAAATGTGATAATTTGGTTTTTATGAACACATAAACACTCGTTAGATAACTGAATCGATAATTTTTTAATTATTTTGTCATTTTATTATAAAAACATTAATTATGTTGATATATTACTAAATTAAGATGAAACTTTCAATTATCGTTTTTTAATTTTTATTATAATTCGAAAAACTTCCGTACAGTTTTATTCAGTTATATAAATCTTTACTCAGTTTGATATCGCAAAAATTTTAAAATCATCGATAAACCATAGAGGACTAGATTTTTAACTATTAAATGTCATGTTGTGAATTAATTATCGCAATAAATAGTATTATTACCGTTATTAGTTGGTTATTCATTAACATTACTGTCGTAAATTTCTACTATAGAACCATACACATTACACACGGTATTCAAGTTAGTTGTGCAAGTTCTTATAATTACTTAATAATTATTAATTGAGAAATAATTATACCGGGTTCATTTAAATTCATAAATAATACGACTCAAAATACTCACTGTTTATTTTAAGTGAAAATGATATTTAATAATTATAATTAAAATTTAAGTATATTTGTTTACCAATTGTCCAAACTTTCTAAATATATGGAGCCACGGAGGTGGCTTTCTTCAAATTTCATAATCAATATAATCATACTTATGACACGAGTAGGTAGGTACGTATTTCGTATAGGTAGATGCAACTCGAATACCCATAAAAATACAGTCATTGAATGATTGAGTAGCATGAAATAAGTTTATTTAATATTGTATGCAATAATAATATACCTTTATATTATTCAAATAACCATTCCCCGAGAAGCATGATTGATTTACATATTACGTAGTAAATGCACAAAATAGTTAACTGCGAAATAAAATCATAGATATAATATATTATTACCCGAGAGGCTTATAAAACGTATTGATTTTAAACATTTTTATGACATTTAATGTATTATCGATTCGTGATATTTATTTTCATAGAAAACGTTATTGTTGATAAAATAATGTCACTTGTACATATATATATATACACGTTTATATCATTCGATGTATGAATATGACGTGTGTATTTATTTATGTATAAATTATTGTACATACCTGTGTAATGGCGTTGCTTTTACAAATATTAAATTTTCCTAGACAATGGACCGAAAACTGTGTAATTAATTTTAGACTGTTTTTGTTGTGTTCGCAGACATACAATATGGCAGTTTTTCAATGGATTACTGCGTTAACGGTGTTTCAACTGCTGACAAACAGTTTTTGTCTGGAAAACGGTTTAGCCAGGACACCTCCAATGGGATGGTTGTCATGGGAGAGATTCAGATGCAACACCGATTGTAAAAACGACCCCGACAACTGTATCAGGTAATTACACCCGACTTTACTTAGATTTTAATATTTTATATACAATATAAAATAAGTACGTTACTGTTTCGAAACAAATCGCACGTGTTATGTAAGTTATTCTGGTCGATGGTGTGTATACTTTGCGCATGTATGCATGTAAAAAGTCTATAATATTTTGCATAAAGAGAAGTATTCGATTACTCGGTAGGTTTCTTTCCGGAAATTCATTTGCATTACATAAAAAATAGTCGACGATTCGAACGGTTATTTAAAATTAGTTTCCGAATTGAAAAGGTGTGCGGGAAAACAAACTATTAAACGCGTTCTCCAAACGAGGCAATCTAATTGTCAACTACAGGATTCAGCTATCAACGATAATGATATGGTTAGCTTTTTACGAATTTCGTTTTGTCCGTTTTCGGGTTTGCAAACACGATAATTTTCTGTACTTTCCAAACGGAAATTTCTCATTAGAAACCAATACAGTTTTCGTTGTGGTGATCTCCGGCCGGTCTGGAACAAACCACGAACTCCGAGAGAGGAGACATTGGTTTTTTGCACAGTAGTTTTTACACGTCCACGCGTACAGATCTCGACCGCAACGTTTCATTATACGTTTACGGACACGCGCGGAGTTTTACGCGGAGTGAAATAATTGTCCGCCGTTGTATAGCCGAAAACCCAGCAGAACCGCGATCGCTCGACGCAACCTCGTAGATTTGTAAAACAGTCGAAAATCAAACGCGATCATTAATGTCAAGGGTACGGCGGACGTACGAGATATATAATTTATGTGTAAAAATCGTACGGTCTGTGTGTAGCCGAGTGGCGAGGATGTACAGAGTACGAATCAAGTACAAGAGCGCATTAGAACGATAACAATGTGTTCATGACATTCGTCCTCGGGAATTCGGTAAATTGTTAATTTTGTAATTACGGACTGAAGATAATTTGAATTAATGAGTTATTATTATACGGTGTCAAAAGCGCGTTTTTTCGGCACATCCTCGTTCGTGCGAGGCTAAAATGTAGTGCACTTAAAAAAAATAAATAAAAAAAATAACAATGCCTCGTAATTCGACGCTAGTCCAGCGGCTCGTGTACATTTTATATAATTACTACCGAAAGATGTCGTTGCTGGTTTTTTCGCCGCGATAATTAGCCTAGATTTTGTCATCAGATTTTTTTTTTTTCCTGTCCAATTTGTCAAGGTATGCAAATCGTCGTGTAACGATTACACGGCAGACGAAGGAAACAATCGCGATCTGCTAAATATTCTTCGGTTATGCAACGTTTTAGAATCAATACGACGGCGCGGCGACAACACAAGCGGAATCGATTGTTCTGCTGTGCGATCTGGCCCAGAAAACTGGTATTGCAGTATATAAACCTCCCGCGAGTTATCGATAGATAAAAAAAAAAAATACTTATCTATTATTACTTATATATATATACGGCATATGCGTGTACGTTAATACGTAATTTTATAATAATATATCGACATCGGTTTGACGTCACGATTTTTAGTGGGCTAAAAAAAGAGATCACGACAGAAAAGAGCGTGGGCAAATATATATTTATAAAAGTATGTGCGCGTTTTAAAACGCGCCTCCGTTCTGTTTATGGGCGAACCATTGTACGTGATTCCGTCGTAATGGACATCGTCAACTGAAAGCGAGATTTTTCATCGAGCCGTCGTCGCTCGCCGTATAATTTCGGTCGAAAACAGATGAGATGTAGTAACGATTGTCTACGACGAGCAGATCGGTATTTTCTGTGCTTTGCTGTGGTAGTAACGTTGTGATCGTATACGCGCGTGCATGACAACTCATTGGCAGGAGGAGGAGCAGGCTCACGAGAGTAGAACAGTGACTATGTTTCGCCGCGGTCTCGTGGAATTGAACGGCGCGCGTATGGAACGCCGATCACAGTTGATTACGTTTTGACAATAGCGACGACGACGATAATATTCCAAACGCAAAAACCCGCGGCGGTTTGGCGTCGGCGGAATCCTTATATTCGGAATGGACCGAATTTAATTCCAACACGAATTCTCTACGTTCAGGTGTTACGTGTTCCGCCGCCGTGATCATTTCGGACGGAGACCTTTCTGATCGGTATTATAGACGGAACAAAAAAAACAAAAAACAAAACAAAACGTTACCAGTCACGATTCGATACCGCACATCGGTTGAATGCCGCCACTCCCGGTAGACGAAAACAAAGTTTTTTTTCCCCCTTCGTTTCCTACACGAAAAGGGCAACGGAATAACGCCGCCGCCGCCGTAGCGATATTATATCGTGGCACTTAATCGTCGTCGTAGAGCCGAACTTTGTCCTTGAACCGGACTGGATAATATGCGCGGAGTGGAGTGCTTTTATATTCTACTTTTACAATAAATTATAATAATAACGCTCGTGTCCTCCTTATTGATTGTTACAGTGACAGGAAAATGGTCTGCGCATTATTGAAATTATTACGGACGGAATATGTTTTCGCGGTTCTAGGTCGTCGCTACACTAGATTAATTTTGTGTATCGTACGGAAACGTTGAACATAAGTGACAGCAACGACGACACTCTCGCGCTCGAAAATAAACTCGTAAAAATGGATTTTAATGAAACGACAATACGTCAGCCGAGAAACAATATTATAAAAAATATATTACAATAATCGCATTACTATACTGCTAGCAGCTATATCGTGTATGCGTTCAATCATACGAATGATTTTCCGTTTGATAAGAAATATTTTTTCTCCATTAATCCCACGTTAATTACGTTTAGATAGGACAATCAACAGTTTTTTTTTTCCTACCAATTATTATAATATGATTTGTTGATGTATGTACAAGGATACATGTGTCACGCGAAAACGATGTTTGTTTTGTAAATTCGCGCTGATGTTTTATGTCTTCTACGATTACAATAATCACTCTTGGCAATTTATTATAGCGAAATAAATTATTACGTTTTTTTTCCCCCCACAGTCTCGCATTACCGCGGTGGTCGTGAACACAGTTGAATTTTAACTCTGGCGTTTAAATCGATTCAACGCGGATTTTAAACTTGTGGAACGAATAAAGAAAATAAATACAAACCGTTTCACATGCAAGTAAAATTAAATTAATCGAGGAGCAATCAGTCTTAACTGCCCTTCATAACGTTTACACTGCAGCATATACTTATAAATCGTATTATATTGTATTGTATGGGTACTTACGCCGTATAAGTACTGTATACGGTACTTTACAGTTTGAGAGAAGCCAATCGCCGTGTGCCGATAGAAAAACCGACGACACATTATTAATTATATGTATTTACGATCGTCGGACGGATGCGGCGTGAATAATGCCATTTACACGGTCGATCTATATCGAGTGCTCTCCCGCCCCCCCTGATACGTATTGTACTGCGCCTTCTTTCCGCGCATAAGTATAATGTTGATCTAGCATTCCAAAATGAATATCACGTCATCGGAGTTAAATTAGAAAATTCAAAAAAGAATTCGATCGGTTTTATCGAGAAATCTGCGAACAGTTGTTAAAAATCCCATTATACTGACCGCGATATTAATGTCGAACAATGTGTTTCAATAAACTCTTTTGTTTACAGCACGCACATCAGGTATATCTGCTACTCGTTTAATTACCGTTTAGAAAATACGTAGGTGACAATAATTACTTTGGAGAATATTTAATAATTGTATACATTTCAAAGCGAATAAACTCGATCGAATAATAATACTATACACGGAAACGGTCGGTGTTTCCGAAAATCGCGAGTACCTTAACGGTAGATATATTATACGATATGTCCCTTATTATGGGACACGGCGTTTCTACGAATTTCGAACAAATAATATCAAACAATACCTACTACCGTGTTCGCATATTATTTCTTCTTTTACGGGGTAAATCAGTGGAAAAAAACAAAAGCACCGCTCGCACATTCAAACAGTTTGGAATCGACTGAAATTATTATAGAGACGACGACGATTAATATCGTGTGAAGCGAAAATGTTGTCGTCGCTCGTTACGATATGATATTATAATATTATCATAATAACAGTATGCGTATCTTACTCATTATTATTTGCTTTAATGTATTGTTTTGTGTTCTAGCGAGAAACTCTTTAGGACCATGACCGACCTTGTGGTATCCGAAGGGTACGCCGCTGCGGGTTACGAGTACATAAACGTAGACGACTGTTGGTTAGAGTTTTCAAGGTCGTACAATGGTAGACTGCAACCCGACGCCAAACGGTTCCCCAGGGGAATGGCTGACCTGTCCGAATACGTGAGTACCATCTCCGAATATTCTGTTCTATAAATGTAACGCGCCCGCGAATCGCCAAACGATAATAACAACGCGCATACACTTTTGAGTTCAATATGGTCCGGTTATTTACGAATTATAAACTCGAAACACTATAATGTTGTCATCAATACGGCACGACGACCTGCCCACTTTGGCGCGTTGAAAGTAGAAAGATTACACGTTTCATTCCCCGATTATTTCGAGCTCTTTATAAGTATACTATTTCGTGCCATTTCAATACAACAACACTCTCCGAGACTATATAGCGATTTCGTGTCACCTGTAACAAGATTATTATTATTATGTATATACATAATCGTATAACACTGCATTAGGGTAAGCTTTGCGTGTGTATACATGCGTTCATTTTTTCGACTCGCTTTGTCCAATCTATTTGTTTACAACGACAAAAAAAAAACAAACAAACATCATTTTTTCGATGTTCAATATTGTTATCTTATATTATATGATGGAACCATTATTTTTGTGTAATTGAAATTTACATCAAAATGTAATCAAAAAATTACGCTAAATATTTGATTAAATTTTAACATTATCGTATATACACGAGGGAAAACACATTTCCAGTTAAAAGCATGAAAAAAAAAAAAAAAAAACGAAATAGAAAATAAATTAACTAAAAATCGGACGTTTTTTTAACGAATATATCATTTTTTTAGCCATTATTTTTCAAATTATTTTGTCTCTTTTCTTTTTTTCAGTCCGGACAGTGAAATGCGATTTATTTTTATTACTTAAAAATATGTCTCGTGTAAAGATTTTGATTTCATAAAAACTATTTTTCATTCCTGACGAATCTCAAATCTCGTTGTAAAATCAATTTTTATGCGTTTTTTTTCCTGTACAAATGACCTCAAAATGTAAAGTAGGAGGCAGGTGAATTGCTTTGTTACGTGGGAATGAAAAATATCAATAAGTAAATTTCTGTTTATCTTTCTTCTTGTTTTCAACACAACTTTAAAATTATTAATGATTTACAAAAAAGATTTGCGCAACCGAAAAGTTTTGAAATCTCTTAAGTTTCTTATAACGGCGCTAAAAAGAAACCAACTCGTAGAAAATATATATATTTTATCAACTTAGTTTACGTGGGAGTCGGTAACGAGATTAGTGTGTTGATCTTTCGAGTTTGAATAGAATTTGACATTCGCCCGGTAAACGTGGAGAAAATTCATTTGGGCTTTTGAAGGAGATTCGTATGCAAATTATGTTTAACAACGTAAGAGCTAGGAGCGATTCGTTTGTAATTTCTTTACGCGTCTTTTTGTGATCCTTAAATTGTAGTTTGCAAAACTTGATTAACTTTCGACTATTAAGTGCAGGTATTACATTGTAATTATTATTCGTTTCACGTTTCGTTTATTATACATTAATTATTTTTTATGTATATATATATATATATATACGAGTATATCTCGATCGCTTTTCTTTAATTATACCACTTTTAAAACGTGTTTAATAGTTCAAGAGTACAGAAAAAAAAAAACCTTTCTGCGGGTGATTAAATGGCGGTCTTGCATCATTTCAAATGTTAACGCACGAATAAAATTAGCAATATAAAGAGGATAGAAATTGAATACGTTTGTTGTAAATATTTCTCAATTTCCACGTCAAATTAAGAACGCATCGATTAAGCTCACGTTTGCCCCCTTTTTATTTTCGAACAATTATAATTGTATTTCGTCTTCGTTGCCCAAGACGTGTAGGTACCTACCGTAAGTAAGTAAGTACCTCCGCCATTATACTTGAAAACAAATTATTACAATACGACCGCGTCGTGTTATTATATTATTATTGTGTACGTATGTAAAACAATGGATAACGTCAATTTTCAGTCACAAAAAAAAAAAGGAAGGAAATATTATTAATATTGTTGAAAAAAAAAAACCATTTTAACCAGGGCGTGACAACAACACACGACCAATTTAAAAATAAAAACGATTACGACGACAAGAGGACGCGTGTGATATGAGCGCACATCTCGTTCCTTATGCAATCCTTCCGACGGCTCCTGGACGCAAAGTTGTTATTGTTTTTACTGCGCCGCGTGCAGTGGTACACATTAGTACAAAAGATCACACAATAGCACACACTCGTCGTACCTACCCAGAACACACCTCTAATAGGTCTAAATAAAATGAACATATTATTTTTTTTTTACAGTCGATCAACTTGAATGTAATAATAGTACGTCGTCGTAGGGTAACCCGAAAATCGTTCGAAATGATTAGAAAAAGTAAAACACCTACACAAAAACGAAACGTCGTAAGAGATTTTTTTTTTTTCGTAACAGTCGTTAGTGTAATTTTTTTTTTTTTTTTACTTCACTCCGCGTGTTGCTCAACGACCATAATAATAACAGTGGCGAGCGATATATTCACGACACGCGCACGACGCGTACACGCGCGCATATGGCAAAGTTCAGTGAAATAAATAAACACGGTAAAACAGGCGTGTGCGCGTAAATCACATAACCAAGTGCACCCATGTAAGTCGTCGTCCTTTTCTTTTCTCGATTCGAAACGGACCCGTGTAGAATTTGCTCGTGATAAAATGCCGACGTCGTCCGACTCACTTTTTACAACAAAACGATAATCGAACGTCCACATCGTACACAATATATTTACGCTACGTTACATAATTAATAAGAACACGCGTTCATTAACCAGTCGAAACGACACGCGAATAACAACACTAGATAACCGTCACTGAATACTTACTTGTGGACCGAAGTATTGATTTGAAATTCGAAAACCCCCCAATCGGACTTTGAGTCGAACGTGAAAACCGACCGAAACGTAAATTCGTGAATTCGATTTTCGACTTGTTTTATTTTTCAATCGAATTACCCGATCCACCTCTATTTTATGTCGTTGTTACACCTTGAATTTTATCGCTTGCGTCGTGTCGGTATTCCGATAAAAAGCAGGTTACTATACTAACAAAGCGTGTTTCGGCGAACGTCTTACGTGGGAAGGGGGGGGGGGTATAAGTTTTTTTTGGCAACAGCGTGTTCGCGGTCGACTCAAGAACTCGGTTCGTTTTAATCGAATTTCGTTCGCATCCACTCTCAAAACTATTTCTCTCTATTCATTTTACGCGTGTCTCTGCCACAACACCACGTTTATTATACATACATATATTATATTATACTGTATACGCTTTTGTAAAATGCTGCAACACACTCTTCACATTAATATTCCAACGCCCATAAATCACAACGCTCCGCGCAGATAATAGGTGCACTGTATTGTTCATAAATAAGTACGCAATAATAATATAATAATGTTTTGAAAACAACTATAAGGCCAACGCGCTTTCTTATACGTATAGATAAGGAAAAACTAAAACCTATAATTTCATCGACACTGGGTCAATAGGTTTACAGTATTACGTTCGTTATTATTATTATTTTATAAATAAATCGTTTCACAATAGTATACGTAGTTTAACAAATCTAATCACCGACTGGTTCGAACGCAGCGCGGAAAACGTATAATATTCCATATTATTCGACCGGCTGTATTATAATCGTTATTATTTTCAACCGTTCAGGTGAAATCGACGCGCGATTATTATTGATAATTAATTATTTAAATTTTACTACAGATAATTCCATTTCAAAATTACCAGCGTGCCAGCGTTTAAGAACCACTCGAGTTACCTGTGTAAAATGCGATTTCAAACGCATGCAAACAATCGATTAAATAATTATACGCTCCGGACCTAATAAGGTCAATAATTGAAAGAGGCGTGCGTAGTATATCAGTACGATTGAACCGTATCGTAGTTTTTGAATCACGCGGCGGCGCGGCGTTTCGAACAACTAATTTTAGCGATAATTAAGTCTCTTCACGGACCGAAAACACACGAATAATCACATCTTCGCATACAAGTACAATAACAAAGCCCCGTCGACCGTCACGGAGAAAAAAAAAAAACATTTTCCATTGCGTTTACACGACAGATACTCGTTTAGAACGCGGCCCCCGATGGCGTTCACGAGATATTTCCGACGGTCTGCGCGATTCCAGACTTACTCGTACGCAATCATTATTCGAAAAGTGAATTAATTACATACACGCTTAAACAGTTCATTCAAATCAGGCTTTCTATACGTTCGATTATTATGATTACATTGCATAAGACTGTCCGCGATTTGTAACGCTTGTAATATCTATACGCACTTGCCTATTATGTACACCAACAACCCGATGATCGTAAAGTCCCGTGGTGTTTGAGAAACGGACGAAACATATCTCTCTTATCGTCATCGCTGCTCATTATCATTGTAACCCGTTTATCTATGCTTTCTTCGGGTCGATAAAGCGGCCAACACGCGTTACATATTAAAAGTCGGTATATAGTTGCATTGTACCTAAATAAAAGATTCGAGTGAAATCTTCGCGTCCATAGTGATATCTTAATATATCCGCGCAATATCACAGCTGTATCATAGTGTTTTCGATTTGTTTGAAAACGCTAATGGTAATTGTTATGTACACCAAAGTGTGAAAGTCACTACGCGCGCGTCGATATTCACGATCGTATCGATATCGTATTTTGTCGTCGAGTAAAAATATAGTTACACATTAAACGTCTCGCAGCCCTCGATCCCATATCGTCTGTACGAACGAAAACGGCGTAAAACATATTATTTCTACAAGCGTTTCAAAACGTACAGTTTTGTACGAACGTCGAGGAGCAAAAATCCTTTTAGGACTGGAACACTGCGTCGAATCTGTAACGCAATTTTACTATAAAACCGTTGTGAATTAATTCAATATACTGCGACGACGACGGCGACTTTCGAAATGAAACACCCGCAGAACGAAGACTAAACGGAAACGATATTAATAACCGGCTCTTTGATTTCATCGGTTTATTAAATTTCGGCGTTGCGCTACGACTTTCTTCGAGTGGGCACTTTAACCGATTCAACCCGACCGTAACCGTACGGTACAATATTATTACGTATAGCAATACACGTTCCGGACCGCGTCTGGTGTATACCTAAAAGCCTATTACAATATAAAATATAATGTCGTTATTTTGTCTACCGCCGTCGTCGTCGGTGATAATCGTGTTTTCGTGGGCGTACGTTTACCAACGATTAATCGTTTTCAACGTTTTGCAGATCCACTCGAGAGGACTCAAGTTCGGCATCTACGAAGACTACGGTAACTTCACGTGCGCCGGATACCCGGGAATCTTGGGCTCACTTGAGTTGGACGCGTTCACGTTCGCCGAATGGAACGTGGATTTCGTCAAGTTGGACGGCTGTTACTCGCTGCCCAAAGACATGGACCAAGGTACGTTGAATTATATTTATAAAAGGTCAATTTTGATTTTAAATATATTACTATCGCCCGTGAAAAGGAAATCCGCAAGTGGCTTAGCCAACGGGTAGGTTAGGAACGCTTCTCTCATAAGTTTTCATTTCCATATTGTTAATTTTAAATTAACTCTGTACACGTAATCATATACGGGTAATTATTATCGGTCGGACGCCTACAGAAATAAAATTTTAAAAAAATTGATAATTTTTTCTCGTTGAGTAATCGTTTTTTTTTCTATAAAATGTTTTTTTATTAATATTATTTCATACTATCATCTACGTTTTGGTAGATAATAAAATTTCAGTTGGGTTTTTGATTTTATATAGTAAAATTACATTTCAATCGATATCATTTTGTACAGTTGAAAATATCATGTACGCATGACGTACGTATTATTAATCTGTTTATTTTTCACTTAATAACAATATTTCGATAGAAATATTTATCGGTATTTGGTAACTCTTTCTTTTCAATTAAAATGTCGGGCCTATCCAGGAAAAAAAAACGTGGTGTAAGTACGTCGTGTAAATGTAAAACAGTCGTAATTTATTTATATACGTAATATACGTCCGACATGGTTTGATTTTTCTCTCTCTCTCTCTTGTATTACAGGTTACAGCGAGTTCGGTTACCACCTGAACAAGACCGGCAGGGCCATGGTGTACTCGTGCAGTTGGCCGGTTTACCAGACGTACGCTGGATTACAGGTAACGATCTGATGTGTAGCAAAGAAAAAAAAAAAACGTTCGGTGACGGTAATTCGCTTCCGCGTCAGGACAGCCGTCGCAGTAGTATAATAAATAAGTAGTATTGTGTGTGTGTGATTAAGAACTAAACTCGCAGGGCCTCGTCTCGACGACGATTTCAATAATTATCGCGTATTATTACGACCCCGGGAGCCGCGTTGCAATACACAACACACACACACACACACACACTGGTCGTCGCCTTGTCGTAACATACGTGCCGCGCGGTGTTTACTAGTTTATTTTTTTCCGGCAACACGCTCGCGCGAATAATAATATATAACAAAACTATCCCTCCGGGCGTGCGGCGACGGTCGAAACCCGCTCGGCCGCCGCCCGGCCTCCGAGCGGTCGAAACGCTCGTCGTCGCCGCTCGTTACATACGTACGCGTATATAATATTATGACGTATAGAAAGTGCATTCGGTCGTCATCGCGGCACAATATTTTCAACGCTACCGACGACGACGTGGATACCGCCGCGCAATGGTCTCCGCGCAGTAGTTGGATAACCGTGAAAAATTTTTAAAATCTAGAAAGGTCTCTCCGCGCGCGCGTACTCTACATAACGCACCGTTATTATGTACGAACGTTATGTTATACACACAAATATACGTATTAAATTGTATTTTATTAGCACTCGCGGGTCGTTGAAAATACGCGTAAAGGCGTGGTGTGTGTGTGTGTGTGCGCGCGCGCACACGTCGTTGTACATTTTATGTAATTCGCCATTCGGTTCTGTCCGTCGCGTAATGTCGTGTTACGATTATTCCGTTCCGTTTTTACAAAACCGATACCGCAAAAACTGTGCAGCGTGCGGAATCGCACTCGAGATCGTATAGTAATAACAATAACGATAACGATGACGACAGAATGCACAATGCACATAATGCAATACCCCCCCCCCGTACCTGTTGGTAACGTCCATAGTTCGCATTTCGCATCGGTGAAAACTCTTATTGGAACACGTGTCTGTTGCGTATCACTTCTTCCCTCGCGTAAACGACGATTTCCCCGAAGGAAAAACCGCACGTAAATAAATTCTCGTGTAAATCTCTCGTCTTCTTTGAATAACGCAGCACGCGGTCGGTACCGTTTAAGCATCGTGGTCTCGGGTGGCATGCAAGTATGTCGGTGTTGCTTTTCGATATTATTACCGTATATTACAAACTGTTAGATCGTTAAACGAACGATTAAGTCGAGCCTGTACACCTCGATTGTTCTGTACGTCGAGCAAACGAATAAAACCGATTCGAATACGTACCGCTTTGTATGATTCGTCGTGTCACTCGTATCGTTTTACATTTTAGAACGAACACTATTTACCGCTGTTTTAATACGACAATTTCACGTATGCGTATTACTCACGTTTTACAAGTAGTAAACATACGAATCGCGCACTAAAAATAACAATATTTTACGAACTCTTCGTTTATGAGAGTTTTTCGAAAATAGAAATCAAATAATCATATACTTGAAATAAAATCCATTTTTAATTGTTATCCATCATGTTACTATGAAGTTCACGGATACAAACGGAAATTTCTAAAATGTATTCATTCGATTCGACACTCACTTATTTCTGTTCTATTATCCAAAAGCTTCAGTTTTCATTTCCATTTCGATACCTCACAAATTGTGAGTCACAATGAGTAAAATTGTTTTTTATTTTTTTTCGTTATTAGTTCAGATTGTTTTACGAGTAAAATATTACAATCGTGTCGACAATTATAATGAAATCGTTGCCTTTGCCGCCCTCTACACTTTTGGCCGCGAGCTTTGCCGAGTAAAACGCGCGTAATGTTAATAATATGCAGTATAATACGACGGCGAATACTAAAAAGTCGCTACGGTCTTCCGTAGATGGCGCTACGGTTTTCGGTTACATCCCGTAGTATACGTATACCGTGACGCGACTATTACGAACGCGAATAACCGTTTTTCCTTTTTGTTACACAGCCCAACTATTCGGCTATAACCCAACGATGCAACTTGTGGAGAAACTTTGACGACATCCAAGACTCGTGGGCGAGCGTGGAGAGCATAATCGACTACTACGGCGACAACCAAGACGTGATAGCGGCCAACGCGGCTCCGGGACATTGGAACGATCCGGACATGGTATTATGACATTATGTTATGTGTACAGATAGAGTGTACCTGATCGATTTGTTCAGAATTCGGCGAGTAAAAATCGCCGTCGATCGCTTTTGTTCACTGCGATTTTTTTATTTTCCGTTTAATTTAAACTATCCCCCCCTCCCCCCGACTTTATTGACACGTATAATATTATATGATATGTATGTACCTTCAAATACGTTATCGTATGTCGCGTAAGATTTACACGAAAAATGTTTGTACTCGAGTGTTACCGGCTGTATGGCTATGTACACGGAATTCGACATTATTGTTCCCGTGAGTATTCCAATAACACGTTAATTTATATTTTTGCTAAACGCGCGCGCGCGTAATATTTATTCTATTATAAACGGGCGTCGAACTACAACGTATATGTAATACGTATGCACGCCTACTATGAAAACGCTCGACGAATATATTATAATGATAAACTCTGTTTTCGCAGTTGATCATCGGTAACTTTGGATTGAGCTACGAACAGAGCAAGGTGCAGATGGCCATATGGGCTATACTCGCCGCCCCGTTGCTCATGTCGGTCGACTTGAGGACCATTCGACCCGAGTACAAGGCTATTCTACAGAACAAAAAGATCATAGCCGTCGACCAAGACAAGTTGGGAATCCAAGGTCGAAGGATTTACAAGGTCAGTGTATTGCCGTGCACTGTGTTTAGTCTCCTTTTATTAAATTCTTTATAAGGAAATAGTTTTCACGATAACTCTTATATTACCGGCGGTACTGTAGTGGTACTGATCTTCCCGGGACGGATGGTCGACTGAATAATATGTAATTAACAACCACTATAATTATGATTTATAACGTCCGCGTTTAGAAGTGGCGCAACATTTTACGATGTAAAAACATACCTGTATGTTATGCATGAGTGTTGGTTTTCATACAATGTACGAAAATAATTTAATTTTCTCACGGAATCGTATTTTAAACAAGGTGAAAGCCTATGAAATAATCCTGAATTTCACTTCCCTGCAAATATAATACAAATAACGAATTTGCTGATACCTAATAATAATGATGAATGAATTGCGAGACTTAATCCACTTTGAAATTTTCAAAAGATCAAAGAAATTCGGTTAAAACATTGTATTTTTCAGCGGGTAATTTAAAAAAAACGATTCTCGTCAAAGCTTTCGAGTATGAAATAAATTAATTTCGTACGGCGAAATAAAAATATACATAAAACATTTGTTACGGAATTTTAATGAGACGAAACAGTTATATAAATAAATCAAGAAAAAATAATACTTTTCTCGAAACCGAATAAAAAGAGGTTTCATTGACGTTTTTATAATGCTCGGAATAATATTGTATTCTTTTTAAAATTATTTTTAAAACTATAATGATGATAAAATAAAATGACGAAAAAAATAAATAAATAAATGAAAAAATATATATACATTTTATATTCGCTAGTATTAATGATACGCGAAAATATTAGAAGGTATATTACGATATTATACGCGTTTCAATTTTTCGTTGAATATAATTATTGTTCAAATTAAAATATTCCTTAGAAACGCCACTGTGTATACGATGTGCGAGTGGAAAAGTAATTTTTAAATTTAATAAATGCATTATATTCGGAAAAGGAATTATATACGAAAGGATTTCGACTCGAGTGAATTTCTATGCTTATTTTAAATAATTATATCGACGTACCTAGACTATATACGTATAAAATATACGCCGTATTCGAAAGTAAAACGTCCAGAAGCGCTCCCGCAGATTGAACACAAATCGATGTAATATATATCTCGCGTGGAAGCGGGTCTTTTTTTTATTTTAATCCGATCTAATTATTTGTTTCGTCGGACGCGAAGGCAACACAGTTATATTATGTCAGCATAATTAACCGCCGCCGTCGGTAAATAATACAACCGTCGATTTTCGATAATCATCTAAAACACAAAACCGACGGATTATTCAATAGCCAACGGCAATATTGTTGATAAACTCGATGAACCATAATTGAACGATCACAAAATATAATAATATACACGGCTCGACCGAACCGCGACGATAATGTACCAGAAATCTGGTGTACAGACGCTAATCGAAAATGATTGTAATATCTCTGGCTCTATTATCGCGCGCAGACGTATCCTGATACCGTTTTCCACCAATTGTGTTGATTAAGTGTGATATTTTTGATAAAAGGAACTTTTTGTAAAACGGAAGCGGTTAATTTAACTGTATAAACACAGTGTATAGTGTGGTATAAACAAACGCGAACGCGTGTGGATTGAAACGAGGAAGTGCGGGACTGTTTAAGAGTAGTGGCACTTGGGGGAATCTTCATTATGAATCGTATAAATAATAAATACCATTTGACGGTAGTTTTTTTAAATTTAATTTTCAAACGGCGTTTTCTATTATATTATATTTAAATTACATAAAAGAAAGTATAATAACGACGATTATGTATTTGTTTTTAATTTAATAAATCTCGACTAGATTTGTTAAAAACAAACGTCCGATTTCGCATGAATAGAATCGGAGTAAAAAATATTATCTAAAAATGCACTTGTACTCGAAAATTTGAAACCCAACAAAAGGTCGTCAAGCATATACTCGCATATATACCACACTAAGAATTTCACACAATTCTTAATGACTTTAATAGCAGGTATAAATATTGTTTTCTTTATTACTGCCTAATGATGAATTTCGCAAGGTTTGCCGATAAAACAAGCATTTATTTTTGTTTTTATATTCATTTCAAAATATAATAACCTGTAGGTGTCGCATTAAAACATTTTCTACTTTCGTAACACGGTTTTTATACTTGTAAAAATACAAATGTAAACGCGTCGAAATCTCAAACCGTATGGAAAACAAATATAATATATCACTATACACAATATAATATCCTTTGGTTATCACGTGTTGTGCTCTTGGCCGAATATTATGACGAAACATACACACGATTTGTGATGAAAACATACACGTTCGGATCTCGCGGAAAACATTACTGGCATCCCGCCGTATAATTTTTTTGTTTTTTTCGATATTAACGACTGACTAATTTTACCGAATCGAACGAAAGACAATCTTCTCGATGTGCGTTCGTGATTTGTTTTGAGGATTTTCTATGGAAATCTAATACTACTCGTATACATCGATAATAATTCTGACCCTTCACACTTCGTACACTGCCGTCGACTACTATAATAATACGATATTGGCACCGTTACACTGTCATTTGGAAATATCAATAAAAACTCTTTTACTTTATTATTACAGCACAAAGGCATCGAAATATGGGCCCGACCTGTGACGCCTATATACGAGAACTTTTTCTCGTACGCGCTCGCCTTCGTCAACCGCAGGACAGATGGCACGCCATCCGACGTGGCCGTCGCACTACACGAAATGGGTCTGTTGTCACCCACAGGATACAGGATACAAGTAATATAAACGCTTTTGGACCTGTCTCGCGTACCGCACACGAACGCATTGCGACCTGCAGGGTGGTACGATGGTTTTAATTTTTGTTTTTGTCATCCGCAGGATTTGTACGAAGACGTCGATTACGGAGTACTGTCCCCGCAAACAAAGATCAAGGTTAAAGTGAATCCCACCGGTAAGTGTCGGTTTTTATTTCGATGAGATTCCGACGGTTTTTCTATTATTAAACGCGACCTTATTAGTTATTATTATTAAAAATCACGTTTATTCTGTGTAGGTTTAACATTTGACAGGGGTTTTTTTTAATATTTTTTTCCTAGTACTACATGACGTGGAAACTACTAAATATAAATCTGGAGTCTGAGAAAAAATAATATCACCGTGTAGGTACATATCATACGTTCCACTAAAAATCTAAAAATAATTGGCACCGTAAGCTACAACTTTCCCGAAAGCCTATATTTAGCGTTAGAATGATTTGTAGCGAAAATCCTGTAACATCCCTCACAAATAAAGACAAAGACGTCAGCGTTTTTCTTAGCCGTAAAAACAAGGCGCGAGACAACAAAACGTATTTTGAACTAGGAAGTAGAGCGGACAATATTGTTGTTATTATTTCAACATGACCGAACAAAGAAATTAACGTTTGTTAATTATTATTTTTATATTAATAACCGTGCGGCAGGTTACCTAAACTCTTTATGCAAATTCAAGGATATAATATACGAGGGTCATCACGCTATGAATATCTCGAAAAATATATACCGGTATCGCGGATCAATTTAGATCAACTTGATCAACTGAAAAGAGGGGAAACCGACGAAATCTTCTAAAAACGATCTACTATTGTGTATTAATGACACCATCGCCGAAAGCGTAATGCAACGACTATATTGTTTTTTATGCGCTCAATCTCTCCGGAGAACGAAAATCCAAATTCCCGGTCTTTACTTCGAACGCATTTTGTTCAGGTGAAAAGTCACAAATCGTTTCACCCAATTTAAGCACTATTAAATTAATGACTAAGGTTTTGCCCGTCTACAATAAACAAACATTTTTTGTTCTGTTTTTTAAGTCGTAAGACAAGTTTATTCAACCGGTATACGTACGTATATTTGGCGAAGCTAGGAAATCAATTATTGAAAATAACGTAAACGCATTCTATAGTCACCGCGATCGTCAAAAACGACGGCGCGTGTTTTCGAAACAGAAAATCGTACGAATTTTACGCCCGGGAAACTGGCGAAACGCGTCCGAAAAGCACGTTCAAAAACTAGACGGTTTTTGTTCGACGATTTGTTCTCGTCCGAGAAAACGGTTTTGCGGCGTTGCGTTACTACTCTCGGTAAGACTTCGGGTTATCCGGCCGGGCCTCTCTCTCTCTCTCCACGCCCAACTAGATGTCGTTTCCGAGGTCTTTCCGTAGACAACCGTGGCGACCGTGCCTATCGATGTACAATAATAATGGAACAATGTGCGGCGAAATACACGCCGCGTCGCGTAATCGCGCGGCGCTGCAGACAGTTGAAATCTCCGACGAAATCGCCGTAACGCGCGTGACGGGATACGCGTCAGTCCCGCGGTCGTCGTCGTCGTCGTCTTTATCGATCGCACACCATCTCGGACCAATGCGGTCGCGGAAATTCTTTCCGATACGAATCGCGCGCGCGTGTGCCGTCATTGCGCGTCGTGCCCGCGGAACGGGTCGTAAGCGTGCCGCCTGTCGATGACATTGTTTTCTCTTTTTCCGCGATTCCCAAACGGGTGTTTCGGCCAGTCATCGTTCAGACGACCGAGTGTACGTAGAGAGGGCGGGGGAAAAAAATAGAAGAAAAAACGTTCCATTTATCGTTATTGTGTTCCCATCGATCGATTCGATCGCGCGCATAATATTACCGAGCGGTTCGTATCCATACGAAGAGTTATTGACGGCGTCGAGTACAAGACGAGGCGTCGTACACGCGGGGGGGGACCTATATTTGGGATTTCGTATAGGTTTTCTTCTAAAGGCGTACTCTTTTTTTTTTCACCGCCTCTCACTATTTTATTCTACGACAGTTACGAAACGCCGTTGTTTTATGATTTTTTTTTCCGAGTGCGCGTCACCACTGTCACTGAAATCCGGGAGATTTCGTTTGGTTTTTTCATTTCGATACGAAACTCAGTCTCGTAATCGTTCGTATAAACGCACGCCAGGGAATCGGTCAATCGTACGTCGTCGCGTGGTCGCGCGTTCCGTTGTACTCGTAAAATTCGATACGTTATTATTTTTTTCCCAAAACAAAAAAAAAACCTACGCGACCGTATGTGCTTTTATTTATACCGATAATACTCTGTACGAGTGTACTGTGTGACTCAAATGTCGAAACAATTGGATTTCAAACACATCTTTAACTTTGGATTTGGTCATTTCGTGCGCGTCGAAATCCTGTGCGTTGTAGTTTACAAACACTTTTCGGATCATATCATGTTTTACGCGCGCCGCCCACGCGGTCGCCTCTCACGTACTCGTAAATATGCGGTTTTTTTTTTTTTCATTTATCAAATATACGCTCGAAAAGGAGTTATTGATAACAGCTATCCCACGTTATTAAATAGCAATAATACACGATCGCGCGCGCGCACGGGCCGCGACACCGTATCGCGCGGCGTTATTATTATATTATACGCGCGCACTTTTTTTCCCGTCGCGATTTAAATAATTCCACAGCGTTACGATATCGAAAATTGGCTCCGTCCAATTTGCATTATTTAACGAGTAAAACACACGTACATTATTGTGTGTTTTTATCCCTGCCTCGCGGTATACATGTTCACACAGATGTATAATATTACACGTAGGTGTGTAGGTATTGCAGCAGTCGGTCGCGACTTAACAGTTTGCGCGTCATTATCGTACTATATACATATATGTGTATAAATAAAAACAGCTAAATCATCCGGAGGATATTTTACATAACAAATGTCAAGCGCGTGTTCCACTATCGCATATTATACTGTGTGTGCATATATATATGTATGTGTATATTATATTCTGCGGTTTACTTAAACAACCGGAAAATGCGATCTACATTTTTTTTTTTCTCGATTTTTATTATTTTCGTAGAACGAGTTTTACATAATAATAACGACGGCGGCGGTCTTTGGCGGCGACGACGTTTATAGTTTAAACTTAGAACGCGCAGCTTTGCGGCGACGACGGTATGCCAAAATATGATTTTTTTTTTTTTTTTTTAGAATATAATGACATAACAATGCGGGGAAAAATAAAAGTGTACGCCGCCGCAACGCGTCGGTTGGATATTTCGACGATAGTAATACATAGACCGCGTAGAATACAAAATCGTTAATAGGAATATCTTACGAGTGACTTTATAACGGGCGGGACGAAAACTCTGTCAAAAGTTAAATGCGACGTCGTCGTCGTCGCACTCGAACGAATATCTCGAAAGAAAATCCCTGTCGCGCGATCCGCGCATTTTACGCGAACGATTATTTTAATAATGTCAATGCCAACAGGTGTGGTCATACTGAAAGCGGACGTCCAGCAGAATTTGATCAAACAGAACTTTTACAAGCCGTACAATCCGTTCACACAAGTCTATCCGTTGAGAACAGCGAACGATTTCGTGAAAAAATGAAACATCGTCCGGCTACAACGTAACCACCTCGAGACGCGATCGCGGGCACGCGAGGCGCTGACTTTTTAGCAACGATATCAAAAAAGGATCGTCGGACAAAAAACAAAAACAAAAACAAAAAATAAGAAAAATTAAAAAAAAAAAAAAAACAAATAAAGAACAGAGTTCACTAGAATAATACGACACGGTTTTTGACTTGTAAGTTGTATTTATTGCAATACGTGTTGATATAATTTTATTGTAAAATGAATTTAAAATAATATATATATATATACATATACGAGTATACACAAGTATATACTATATATAATATATTAATATGTGTAATTATTAATTTTTTTTTTATTGAAATTTAAATTTTTTTTTACGTAATCGAACGAAGTTTTGTGTATTTATTTCATTTTCTATATTGTATTCCGTGACGATGTCGGTTCGTCAACGACTTTAATATTTATACGTAATAATATTATGTTACACTCCGAGTGCGAGCATTATGTATTATGACGTGTGTAATTAGGTAACCTTCGATTATCCGGTGCACAGTGTTGTTAATTTACGGTAGCTATTGTAGTTTTTTCCACCGCCGTCTGGTGAAAAGTACGGAATACCCGTACAACAACAACAAAAACCTCATAACCCCGTCGCATTTCCGTTCCATTAAAACGATAAAAATCAATCGGTTTTTTTTTTTTTCATTCGCCGCGTTTTTGCATTTATCGTTATTTACCGTTTTCGTAATTAATGAGATGATACGATTATATTTCACGGTAGGCAATGGCGTACGCAATTATAAACCGATTTCCATAGACATGATGTCAGATTTGATTACCTATCTCAAGGGCGAACACGTATATGTGCACCGTCGCGTTTCTTTGACCGTACGTATCGTGTACGTATATAAACGTTAGCCGTCGGATTGTTGTTCTCAAACGTTTTTAATATTTTTTGAAAACCGTAGACTATAATATCTCGTACCCGATGTCGTAACAATAATAATTCCGGTGTAGGCGTACCGACGTTGTCACCGAACCGTGTAAAACGTTGGGTATACAGCTGCACTCTACACGCGCGCACGCGATATTTTATAAAAATGTTTCGGATAACGATATTTTTTTGGAAAAGAAAAAGAAAAAGTTTGTAAAACTATTATTATTAATATCGTTATTGTCTATTTAGGTGGTCGTATAAACTTATACAGTATACACACAGTATTAAAGTGTCCGCGAGATGATATTATGTATTTTCAGAGTCGTGAAAATGATATTTTATGTAAACACAAAATGCTCCAAAAGTAAGCAAATCCTTGTCGAGGAAATCCACCGAAACGTCATAGTTTTACACGGTGAGTAGAAATCTGACGGGGGAGGGGGGATTTAGAACGAGTTATCGAACCCCGTTGTTTTGACGATTAATTTTTCCCAAAATACTCGTAAGTTACTTCGCTCGAATAATATTGCTGAATATAATTTGCTTTCATACGATTGAATTGCCAGTTAAATTATCAGAGTTTTTTTTTTTTTTTTCATTACAAATTAATCAACATAAAAAAAACGCACACGTAGTCCATTTTGTCCGTACCTAATTAATTGTTTCGATACATTAGTTACAACTCATAAGTAGTATATAATATGGAGTTAATTCGAACGAAAATTGAATTTCTTTGTAAGAGCTCTAAGACTCTTGTGCTTTTCAATAAAAAAAAATTCTTTTCGTATACTATTTAATTTAAAAAAAACATGTATATTTGTATTGTTTGGATTTTATTAGTTTTAATTTATCTTTTTTCAATTAGGTCATTTTTTAACGCATAAAAAACCACATCTTACGGTTCATAATATTGCATAATACGGAGTACGCCTCGTAAACATATAAAGCCGAGGCGCATTGTAATTGCCTAACGTCTACGTTTTTAGTATTGAAGTGTATTTCTAATAAAAAATAACTATAATAATTAATAACAAATGGGGCGAGTTGTGGAAACGTATAAGTTATATATTCTTTAATAGTTCTCAGTTTAAGAAATAACGAGTCAGAGATGTAAAATTAAATTTGCCAAAATAAGTACGCGCAGTTTTTTCTTCCAATCCAACACTTTTTCACATTAGTTTTGGAAAATCGTAACAACTATCGAAACTAATATTATTTCCGCGAATAAAGGAAAACACGAATCCTTACGTTATACATTTCGTTTATCCTGCACGTAAAGTCATATCCATTGTATGCAATGTAGACGTCTACTGGGCGTCCAATTTTTAAACAATTAACTTGGTTATTAAATTGGATTTGTGATTAATATTTGTGCACAGTGGTCTGAATACAACGGTACTTGAAACTCGGCTCTGATTGCGGGATAATATTTTCACTTGATTTCTTTGTGTTTGAAAATGTGATTTGTTTTGTTTATTTTGAAGAAAAAGTATTGATGGTTGTCGCGGACTGGAGAGGACGGCGGCCGCATTGAGATATTACAGCGCCACATTATATTACTTGAGTGAGTAAAAGTGTGGTAAAAACCAAGTTAATTGTTATGAGCGATCGCGAAACAAGTGTTATCTCAGATAAACTGCTCGTTTAAACCTAATAATATAATGAACATTTAAATTCATTACGAAATTATGATTTACCGTCTTGATTGATTATTTATTTGAAAAAAATAACATAATAATACAAAGATACAGTGGATTTTTATATTTTAAAAATGTTATAAAATACATAATTTTTATTTCATCACATAGCATATTATTTTATTTATATTCATACTAAATGCGAATAAAAAAATAAACACGGATATAGACTAAAGTATATAAAAATGCGGACAATCTAGACATTCTTGGATACTATATTTATTATGAAAATTTTTATTTTTTCACGGTGAGAAAATACGAGACGTCTGAGTATTCTAGAGAAGCATTGGCGTGGCATCCAAGTGTGCGTGGCATTGTAGGGGTGAGCAGATGGAATTATTATGCAAAAAATATTTATACGTTTATATTATACTATAATTATTTACCGACTAGGGTAAATATAGGAAACTATTGTTAGGTGTGTACTATGTAGAATCGTTTTTCGCAAAAGAGAGCTCGCCAAGTATTTTCACCCGGGGCCCTGAATCCAAATTTGGAGGTCGATATGCACAACAATCTACACTTGGAAAAAAATTCAATTCGACGTCACCGAGTGTTCAAAATCATCGAGTGTTTATTAAAAACTGTGTAACTGTTGTAAAAAGTCTAATCGACGTGATATTCGAGAATCGATCCGAGGGCCCGAATATTACGACGGATCCTGAAAACTGACGCGATGCGTCATTGTTAAGCCCCGCACGACCATGTCAATACTCGAACGGGTGACTACCAGAGTACCTATTTAACGACGTGTCGAACCCTTCTTTCATCGCATAAACTGTTCGCGTGTATAGAAGTATAAAATGTTAAAAAAAAAAAAAAGGGTCATATTTTCGCTCATATGACGGTCGAACGGGGATGTGCAATATTATTATGGATTCTGATATAAACTTAGCAAATTTACCCGATGAGTTTTACTAATTGAAAAAGCGTTAGTATAGAATAGCCGCAGATTTTACTATATGATCACGCGAATTTACACCGTTTCGTAAAGACTAAAGATTCGGTGATATCCTTTTGAAATAATTACGCGTTCGAAACAATTTTCAAACGTTTGAAATGCACTCGGTAAAATATGCGTTATTGTAAAATAATGTAACTATGGCTATTGTGAGAAATATCTTTTATAAATCTACTTCGTTACGTATATTATCGATTATTACGAGTACGCGAAATAACATGAATACGATTCACACATGAAGAAAAAAAAATCTCATAAAATTGTACTTTTGATAAACATTGAAAAAACCTTCGGGGACGCACGCTTTATAAAATTATAGTCTAGTAAATTATAGACTGACATTAGAAAACTATACATCTGATTAACTATCGAACGTGGTCGAATTTTTCGAGTTATAAAAACATCAAGAGGATATCGGTTTCTTAAACGTTTATATGAAGGGGAAGTCTCTCTCGGTTTACGTCAATATGTGCGTTGGCGTATCACTGATCACGCGTTGGCCCTTTAACCCTTAAATCAAATCGTCGGACAAACAACGCACACGACAATCGATTGTCGTAACTACAACGATTGTTCGACTTTAAAGTCTGTACCGATTCTAATCTATACACAATTCAGAATAAGAGTACACCAGACGAGAATACATCGTGTCCGCGCATGAATCCCACTGCCCCCTGGCAACCGGCCCGCTGCTTCCGTCGTCCGCTCGTCGTTTATCACACGGCGACGGCGCGGCGTACGGTCACGCACAGTCGGCGTCGAGCGTCTTACACACGCTCAGTCTTCGGTACAAACTCAATTAAAGACGATTACACAGTACACGCCGATCGTATTTTCTGTCAGTCAAGTGCTGTGACTGAGTGGATGACTTGACTTTATCGTTAACATTTTCAGTATATTAAACATAGAATATAATAATTATCTATCCTTGCAAAATGTATACAGCAATCTATATTATCTATCTATTATATAGATAAAAGAACAGGCCTTTTCTATGTTCCCATTTTGTGACAACGCTATTTAATTTTTTTCCAATTTTTTTTCACAGAGTTGTTCCAAACACCTTTCTGAGTGTCGTCACGTCGCCCGATTTTCAAAATTCCACTCCTGAGGGGGTTAAAAGTGGTAAAAAGGGTGAAACTAGAAAAATTCGCCTGGCCGGAACCGCTGGAGCTTTGAGTATGAAATTTGGTCGGCAGTTTCGTTTTATATAATGGAGTCTCCTTGAGAAAGGAATTTTTCCGAAATTCGACCCCTAAGGGGGGTAAAAGGGGTAAAAATGAAAAAAATAAAAAGTTGCACACGGGCGAAGCCGGGTTAATCAGCTATAATATACATATATTGTTAATATTTTAAGGGAGATTTTTTCGCGAGAAGAATAGGTTTAGCGGGAGCAGTAGTTGAATCGGAGGGGAACGCAGGGGCAATACAGGTCTCCCGACTTCTGATCAAACTTTTATGACTTTGACTTTTTTCCCGCGATGTGTACTAAAAAGACACGGGGGCGCTTAAAATCAAACATAAATGATAGTCTATCATAGGTGTAGTGACCGCCACCCCACATTGCCACGAGGCAATACCTCTTTTTTTTTTCTATTCTATGAAAAAAAATCGTGATTTTCGCACCGGAAACGTACAGCGATCGAAGAGATTAGTCATTGATAAGTATTACCTAATTATTATATAAGATGATTCATTGTGACAACATGATTATGTAACAATAGTAATGAGGAATATAAATAGGAACGAGTAAGATACTGCGTGCCGATGAAGTCGCGCCGCCCGACCAATGACAGCTGTTCTGCGCACGCAACCCGCCTAATACCGATCGAGAGACGCTCGCGAGGAAGTACGTCGGCTAACCGGATGCACAGTGCTCTGACGACCGGCGTAGTGTCGACAGCGGTTCGGAAAGTTCTGCGTCGCAGTTTTAATTTTTCTCCGTGATAGTGTCGATAATGTCGTCAGTTTATTATTCATCTCGTCCGACGACCGATGAAACTTTTAATCGTGACTTTTGTATACTTTTCATATACGAGTACTTACAATAAGTTAGTTATTTTTTATACTAAAAAATTCACTAGAAATATATGGCAAAACAATGTTTGCCGGGTCAACTAGTATTATATTATAATAATAAGTATATGGATAAAGTTCTCGTATAGTCGTTCGCGCCAACTCGAAAAATCAAGAACACGTAAGATGGCCTGGCGTTTATAACTCGCACGGGGCCTCGCAAATCATAACACGTCCGCGGCACTCGGAGTCGGGAAACTAGGAGACTCGCAAACCAATGGTATAACTATAGTGCTCGTAATACATAAGTAAATTTAATTATTTTGCGCCTCTTTCTTTGTTGCGCCCTAGGCCCGGGCAGTGACGCCGAATACCTAAAAGTCAAGCGGTTCGAAACCCCTCTACCAAGGACCCACACGCGCCCGCGTATTTTAGAAGGGGCAATTGGCGATCACACCCCGACAATCGTTTGACGAAAAGGGAAAACAAATCGTGAATGAAAATATATAGCCTACAGGTATAAATGATTATGGTATCATCATGACATAAAAACCTTGCGCGGTCTCTGTGTACATAATATACAAATACCCCCGTGGGTACGTAAATATCGCGGTAGGTCCCCGTCTACATTCGTTCGGTTTCGTAAATAAACCCGATCGTTCGATCTCTATCGTCCACGTAATTTTTCACCGTCCCGGCCACCACCATCAACACAAAGCTCGAATAATAGAGTACGTTATCCGTCGCCACCGGGCCAGTTTCGCCGAGCCCTAGTGCGAATGCGGCAGAGGGCGGCGCGTCGCGGAGGAGGGCCCGGGCAGAGACGACCGCGACGGGCCGCCGCCGCCGCCGCCGCCGCCGCCGCGCCAGTCACGCTCGCACGCAAGTCGCGCCGGACGACCCACGCACGCGCACGGACGCGGCGGCGACGTACGAGCCACACACGAGACACACCACATACGCCGTAAATACGCGGGTGTAACACACACACACCGCGCGCGGACACACACGAGCGCGTACTCGCGCGCACACGTCACGTACTCGCGCCCCCCGAGTAGTCTCTCGGCCGATGTGTCGTCGTCGTCGTCGTCGTCGCCGCCGCCGCCGCCGCCGCCGCGGTCAGTAGTCGGCGGCGCGCCACGTGCTCTCTACACACGGCGCCCCGGTACGTTGCTCGCGCGCACACGCACGCCGCGCACACACGTACACGTACGTACGTAGTATACGCGCGAAACGTGAAAAGCGCGCCGGGCACTTTGCGCAATCTCGCGCCAATCGCGCCACGTGCAGAGGCACACACAGTCCCATTCAAGCGAAGCACGCGCGCACGCACGCACGCACGCACGCACGCACGCACGCACCCGCGACAACGCACAGCACCGCGGACACCGCCGTTAGTACACACTACCGTAGCACGCCGCCGCCGCCGCCGCCGTCGTCCCGGGTAAGCCGTTGTTACGACGTAAAATATAATTATTATTATTTTATGTATACGCGCGCGATGGTTTGTTTCGGAATCTCTGCTCGTCGAAGGGATGTCTCGGAGGGTAAAAATAACTAGAATTTTAGATAATTAATTATGATTTTAAATTGAAAAATGCAATACGCTATAATACGGTAGTCACTCGATAATTCGAAATTCAGGGGACCGAGTTAAAAATTCGATTTATAGAGGTTTTCGATTTACCGAGTGTTCGAATAATCGAGGGAAAAAAAATTAATTCGAATTAAAGAGAGATGATATTTATTTATTATACATACATATTATTGTATTTTACATACATATTACATATTAAAGAAATCTGTTATTTTTTTTTTGTGAACAATTTTTGGTCACAATCTGGTCCATAGCGTTGTCTAACTTAATGATAGCATTGAAAATTGTATCGCATTTTTCTTCGTCCATTTCAGATTGCTCAAAAAATTGACGTAATCCTGACATAAAAAATGTTGCTTCTTTCAACGATATGACAGGAACCTCCGCCTCCGCCTCCTCTTCCTCGTCATCATTGTCAGAATTGTGTTGATTGGCTGAGAAAGATTGAATAATTTCCTCGTCAGTAAAAGTACCAGCAGTTGCGACATTATCGTCAAAGTGAACGAATTCTTCAAATGATACAGGAACTTCTAGTCTGTTCCATGTGCTTTCAACCTCCTCACATTGAACAGGAATACCTTCACCAATAATTGTCTGTCCGTCCTTAATAAAACCACAAGTTCTGAAGCAATTCGCTATGGTTTGTACACTAAAAAAATTCGAATTGTAGAGTGTGCCTAACCGACAGACATTTCGAATTATCGAGGGGACCGGAATACATGTATTTTTTTCTAATTATAGAGGTTTTCTCAGGGGACTTAGCGTTTAGTTCGATTTATGGAGTTTTTCGAATTATCGAGTGACTACTGTAAGTAATAATAGTCTACACGACGATGTGCTTTACAACCCGATCGTTCGGTTTTCGGGGCCTATTTTTTATCATTTTACTGGGTAGTTTCGGCACTGACGAGGAGGTAGATACGCGACGATAGGATTCGTTTTCGGCAGGAGTTTGAATCCGCCGGCGGCGGCACGACGGTTTTGGGATTTTTCAGTCGGCCGAAGATCGCGGTTTTTTATATTTCGACCGGGTCGTTAGATGACAGACGACCTATAGGCGAATTGGCGATTCTACATTTCAACGTGTCGATTTACCTACTTTACAGTAGATCACGACGCGTAACGATAATTTACCGATTATTGTGATTTAACGTCGACGAGAATGGGTTTCGGGTAGCAATTCCTTAATCTTTCAAAGTAACTGTCGCGCGTACCCGTGCCGAGCTGTAGCCGTTATAATTTATTTACGTATTAGATTCTTATTGTAAAAATACTTCACGAGTGTGTACAACAGTCAGCGTGTAATGTGTTTGTTAGTATATATTAATTTTTTATCTAGCCATTACTAAATCAGAGTCTTTAGCATCTCTGGACAGGACGGTTTACCATTAATTAGGTACGAAAACTATGTCGTTAAACAACCAAACGATCGTCTAGAAAACCTACGGCTCGTAAAAACTATGTTATCTATAGGGCTTGTTTGTGTTTATTTTTCATATTTTCCAGTTTTTCAACGAATATCGATCAACACTATAATGTTGGGTGATTTTCAACATCAATAACATCTATCAAACAATTCAATTCTAAATGTTTGAAATTTTCTCTTGCCGTTTATATTTTTTTAGTAAATTTTATTCATTTTAAGAAAGACCGATGACACCCCGAACTAAAGGCCAGTTTAAAAAGAGAGAAACGTTTTTCAAAAATAAAAATTGTTCTCGTTATTAATATAATGAAACCTTTTTTCCATTTCTACTTACGTCTGATCGCTCAACTCAAAATTTCTCAATAATACGTTTGGTATTATTTTAAGAATCCGACGTTTTCTAGCATATTACATTTAAAATTAAAACTTTACTTAGGTTTCTTCAGTGCTGCTTAACTCCGATATCATTATGACATAATATCATATTGATCGATTATACGATGTCATTAACGATACTACATTCATTTACGATATTATTATTATTTTTATTACCGCGTCTATATTATTATATAAATTGTAGTCGTCCGTCCAAGACATTTTTAATTACATTTTTTCGTCCTCGCCGTTATCGACTTTAGGTTTTTTTTTACACGCTTTTATATTTTTATTCGTTTTCTCTCGCTCTCTATCTCTCTCTCTCTCTCTCTCTCTCTCGTGTCGTTTCTTGTTCAAAGGAAATGGCAATTCAATGAGTTCACCACTACGCGCGTGCGCGCCCACGTTCTTTTGATTATACTTAATATTTATACATACCTATACGTCGACATAATATACACGTATTTATACGTATAGGCACGTAAGTATAGTTAGATACTTACAGTGGTTTAGTTTTTCAGTACAGTTTTCTCTTTATGCGATTATTATGTATTCAACTCGTAGCAATTACGTCAATATATACGTATACACGTATGTATATATATATATTTATGGGTACTATTTTACAGTATCTTTGAACATTATATTTTGAATCGTCAAAAAATGTCCATTGAAAACATGTTTTTTTTTTTCTGGAAAAATGATTTGCGCATTAATCAGTATGTATATACGAGGCGGAATTAAATTAAAAGTCTCGGTCTATACAGTTCGACGCTTTGTTCAGTCTTGTGTTTGTATGTAAAAAAAAATGTATACACACTCGTATATTGTTTTCGTTCTTTCGGATTAGAAACTTTGTACATCGTTTTCCAAATATTATTATGCCAAACATCGGACGGGGAATAGAAAAACGAACAATGCAAGACGTTGTCTCATCAATATTATTCAAAATACACATAGGTGTCTTAATGGTATACCGGCAGAATTGCAAAGGTATTTATGTAAAAAATGATTGCGTTTGAAAATAATCACTATCGGAAACTTACTAAACGTAAAATCGTTAAATATTTAAAAACCCCGTCTCAAATTTATACTTCACCGTTTTCTCGTTGGTTTAACTATATGAGACCACAGGTAGTGGATTTTATATCCACGGAAAATATGCTGTCCGTCTCGGTTCTAATTTATTTTAGATAAGGGAGCCATTTCAATTTCTGCGAAACACTAAAAGGGATGAAAAAGTTTAAGAAGGTGAACCGAAGTTTTGTTTAACGTTAAAACAAGAAAAAAGTTCAAATTTTAAACTCGAGTCAAGAAAACGTCAATCAAAATTAAGGGTTCTCAATTGTCAAATAGACCTCGAGTTCTCCCGTACTCCACCCGAAAAAAATAAAAACAAGAAAAAAGATACTCCGCCTTTACAATATCTGCTCATATCTATAATTATTGTATCATTTAGAATACCTATGAAGTTTAATTTTTTTTTTCTACACTTGATACCCTGCACTTTGGAAAATTGAAAATCCATTAATATTTCGAACACGAGAATTTATCAAAAGTTTCATAGTTTTTCTTAAGTTTTTTGCAATTTTTTCAAAAACTCGGAGATTTTGGTAATCGTAATACAAAATATTTATAATAATATAAAATATATTAGTAATCATATTTATACCGAACAACTAAATGTTTTACTGCTCAAAACTAACGATGAAATAGGCGACATCTTAATGGGAAATTTTAGGATTTCTAAATAGAACTTAGATTACACACTTCGAGTCCTGACGATTATTTATTATTTTCAAATAAACTTAATGTATCTGAGTACAATATAATAATACATATGGTATACTGAAAGTACATGCTAACACAAAATTGTATTGAACATTCGAACGAACAAACTAATTTAAATAAAACTACTTTCGAAGTCGCTCAAAGGAAAAATATTAAAAACACCGTTCAATAAAACAATCGATTCGCAATTTAGAAATGCCGTAATGGCAATTTAGAGTTTAGACATTCCAAATGACGAATTTGATTCGTTTATCTCTTTTTGTTTTACGATAGGATTTGAAATTAAATATGAATTCAATTTTTACGATACAAATAAACGCATTCTTTTATCACTACATCGTTAAACTCGCTGTATTAGAATTTTTTTTTTTTTTTCAAATCGATAAACGTACCAATAAGAGAATTTTTTTGTCGATAGACCGCGATATTATAGTTTGGCCTTGATTAAAATACAATAACCCTTTGTATCGTTTAAAATCTGTATTCGCGATTCTCCCGATGTTTATGTTTGTACTAAGTAATGTTAAGCTTAGTCAATCTAAGCTTTCACACCTGCATAATTTCATCCAAGATTTTAATCTATTAAACTAAGTAATACCGAAAGCGGTAGTATAAAAGAAAGAAAGCGTATGATTGTTAGTCACGTAAGTTTACCATTATAGTATCTAATAGAACATAATATGATTGTAAAAGCATTTTATAGTATTTAAAATGTGGTGATGGCAGCGTTCGCGACATGTGCGAACGCGGTGTGCCACAATCTACGACCAATTATTATTTACTTTAACTGTGATTGACTAAAAACTTCATTGTCAGTTTACTGTAAACGTTTAAAATCGATAAGTCGTATTAAAATATATTAAAACTACCTGTCTCCGCACAGCTTTGGCCGAACTGAATTTTTCGAATTTTCGAAAGCGTGTTTTCTATAGCTTCATAAAAACGAATTCCTAAAAAAGGTGTTTTAAATTTTCGAATTTTCGAAAATGTTTTTATGCTTTTACCATTTTTATCCCTTTTAACCCTTTTTACCCCCTTGGGGATTGCATTTTGGAAAATCCTTTCTACAGAGGTCTCTACTATTTTATACTCAAAGCTCCAGCGGTTCCGGCTAGACGATTTTTTCTAATTTTACCCTTTTTATCCCTTAGGGGTTGACTTTTTGAGACGTTCTATAGCTTTAAACCTTTCCTCAGACTTGGCCAATCCATTAGTGAAAACCGTACTAAAATCCACCGAGTACTTTTCGAGTTATGCGCGTACATACAAAAAAAAAAAAAATGGCTTCTATTTTATATACATAATAGATTAATAAACTTAAGTTATTAAAATATAAATTACGATTTAGTTCAAGTTAAAAAAGGATGAGATATTGTCTCTGTTTCAGGTCTATATATTTAAGACTGTTGGGATATTCAAAAAACGACCTCTTAAACTAGCACCTAGATGAAAAACTTACCAACTAGATGAAATTTGCTACCATAAACCTGAATTGGAAATTGAAAATCGGACCGTTTTTTCGAGTGCTTTATCGTGTAAACAGACACGAAAAATAAAAGAATATATATAAAACACACACTCAACTTCCTCGTTTCACTCTGAATCTAAAACAATTTAATATCAACAAGTCAAAACGAATCCTAGAGGGGAGGTACGTCTCTGTTATATAAATTCCCGTCCGGTATTATGTATTATAGTCACAATCTGAAGATCACACGCGACGGATATAATAATGACGTTTAATTTTATAATTTGTACCGAAACAACAACACTGTATTTACAATTAACAGTTCAAGTTCAACTCGTACTATTCCAAAATACGAGACATGACTTCAGATTATTACATATTACTCGTTATTGATTAGTTTATTACCCGTACACCCTAATTATCGTAATACGTAGTATATTGTGTAATATCTTCGGTCGCCTTTGAGACGCAGTGGGTGAGATCGTAAAAATAACAATAACAATAACGATTTCCTGTGTGTGTTCGATTTTTAGATTCCAAATGAATTCGTTTTTCAATGATTGTTTGTTTTCTATTAGCGCTTTAATTCGAAAATTGTTTACTGGTCGCACTCCGAATAGATAATTATTATAATTATTATCATAATACTCGTAATATATAATTATTATTATCGTGTTGTTGGATTTCATCTGTAGTTTTGTCGACATGAGGGAAAAACTATAAAAAAAAAAAAACTTAGGTATTTAACGTTGTCAAACATTATTTTGCTTTAATTTTTCAATCGAAAATATTGAACAAGGCTAATAATTCTTTCCGATACCCAATTCGAAACATTTTGTTAGCTAGTTTTTTTTTTCTTTTCGATTTAAGTAGTAGTTTTTAAAAAAAATATTTTTAGACGAAAACATAAACCGTGAGTCTTAAGGTTTTATTTTTTTATTTCGGGAAAAATGTGCAATAGCTATATCATAACATTTATAACACATTTCACCGTCCTTTGTTCGGAATCTGTTTTCAAATGCCACACGATTTATCATCGCGTTCAACATTTATAAACAAATACGCTACGAACGACTATTATAACCAGTATTTTATCGGTTTTTTTTCTCCTTTTGCGCTCTTTATTTTCGTTTGAAATTTCAACTCGCACCCCATATCGCAGTCCGCTGACAAGTGACAACACTGTTGCGCGACTTCACAAGGCATAATATGATCGGGACACGAGCGCACGCACTGCGCGGAGAGGGTGCGGTAAAACGTTTCTGTGTGTATAAACTATATATTAGGTGTGTGTGTGTACGAGTAAGTCATTCGACTTGTAGTGATTTTCAACGTATTATTATTATTGTTTTCAAGGAGTCGCTTTATCGTTTCCGCCGAAAAGAGATGCCGAGTCGATGCGTATACACGATAAAGTATAAGTAATGGGTATCTATTTACATGTATATTTATGTACGTAATATAAATTCTAAAGTTGTGTATACACATACGTAGGTCAATTATGCAGCCGGTCAGACGAACGTAAAGTTGTCTAATAATAAGAAGTCATCTGAATCGCCGATCGAATTCTTTGGTTTTACGCATGAGACTATATACGTACGCATTGCATGTTTTATATTAATACAGTTTTATTTCTACGTTCGCGGTTTGTTTCTTTGAAATGTTATACACCATTCAGACCGTTATTATATTATACAAAATAAATAATTGAAAACGGAAAACCTCGGTGAAGTGAATCCGTATAATTTCCTTATAATGGCTGATAGGTACCGCCTCATGTATAATATTATATTGAATGTATGTTGATATTCGTTTTATAATAATACTCCCGGCGTCGACTGGTGTTTTTTTTTTTTCTTCTCTCGAAAAAGTCTGCAGAATAAAATACATTCTTTTCTTTCAATTCGAAATGTTTTGGATTTATTTTATCGCCGCGGCACGTTTTAGTAATCGCGCAGCTCGCGAAAGCAACGAATCGTTTCGACGACAATTATTATCATAGCAGTGACTATCAAATTTCAACACGTGCACACGTTGAACTTAAAGTTCGTACCGATTAATATATACTTGTAATTTAATTCGCTCTGTGTTATGATTTTTACTCGTAATAATATGTTTAGGTAAATGTTGTCATTGCGAAAGTCGCAGTCGACGTAATCAACAATTATTCGTCGTTTTGGTGAGTTTTTTTATGATTTATGATGTATATTATATTTCTTAAGTATGCGTGGTTTCGTCGAACTAACTTTGACGTTCAATCGAGTGTTATTTTCGTTCTTTAGCGTTAATTGTAAATTATAAAGTATGTAAATAATAGAGTTTCTCATGGCGATCAAGTGAAAAACGATTGTTTCAGAGTTCAAAACGTGGAAAATTCTCGCAATTCCAAACTGAATTCTATTCAAATTTAATTAAATGTTTTAATATTAAAGGGATTTTCGACTCGTTTCAAAACTCGCTTATAAAACTACGTACAAATTTGAAGACGGTCGGTTTTGATGTGCGATCCCTTTATAATTTGTTGATTATATCTATCTCGTGTGACTGCACGGGTATTACTATAGAGTCAACATTTCGGGGACGGTAAAAAAAAATTCTTTTTAAAAAACGTACGCTTTGAGTTTAATTTTTCGAAAGTGAAAAAGTTTGTTTCTCGCTATTACGTCCGTAATGTCATACTAATCATATCGTCTGTTTAATAACAAATTCCGATCTATAAAAAAAATATACAAATTATTACGTGGAAGACGAAAAACATTTTTACTGCAAACAACAAGACGAATTGGCTTAATTTTTTTTTTTTTTTTTGATAGCTCATAACCACCATATTCGAGAGACTATTATTACGTCCTTGATTTTCACCACCGGTGACACGTCTACAGCGCTGCGACAGTAGTTTCGGTTGTGTGTTTAAGTGCAATATTGTTTATTGTCACTCGTCATAATATTATAATATATGCGAACGTATTTACGGTGACCGTGTCCGATATTTACGTACTTATGTGCGTGTGTGCGGTCAGCGAGGCGACGTGTTAAAATGAAAATTCGAAGCGTTTTTTTTTTTTGCGCGTATAAATAGAAAAAGGAAATCGAAACGGAGTGTCGATATCTCGCGACGTAGTTCGTGCGTGAAATCTGTGTGGTAGCGTGCACATACGTGCACGCGAAGTATAAACATTATCGTGGTTGCCGACTCGGCCCAGAGGACGAACGCGGTTTTTTTTTTTTCCGGGCCTAAACGCGTGATACGCGACACACCGGTGAAACGTCTCCCGGCAGACCGAACGTGTGCCTTGTAAATTGATAATTACAATAACGTATTGCATCCACACTGCGTTAGAAACGAAACTGCAACGCGCGTATTTGCAGCGAGCAGTCGACGGCCGCCGAACACGTTTTTACGCTTATATTATGTATTATTATTATTATTATTATGTGTGCGTCGTAGTGTTTTTTTTTTTTTTATTTCCGTCCGGCGAACGAGCTTGAGAAAAGTAAAAAAGAGAAAAATCTTTCTTAAAAAATAATGAGTGCGCAAGAGGGGGGAGGGGGAGAACGAGAGCTCGGCGGTTCGCCGTCGGGGGTGGGGGAGCGGTAGGAGAGGTAATGGAGTGGTAGTGACGGCGGCGGGGCGGCGGCGACGGCGGCGGTGGGTCCGGATCGATATTTCGGCTGCTTTACGAGGCGATCTTGAAGGAAAACGCGATAGTAATGAAAAAGCGTATACGGGGGAGGAAAAAAACGACGACGGCGGCGGCGGCGACTACGACGAAAGGGAACCCTTTTTTTCTTTTTTTCTTTTTTTTTTTACTGTGTGCGCGGCGCTTCAACCCTCTCATTTTGGCACGGGTGATTTTATTTTATTTATTTTTTTTTTTTTTATACACATCGCAACCCCTTTTCTTCCGCGCGCGCGTGGGGGAGAGGTAAAAGAAAAAAAAAATCAATACCGCCGCCGCAACCCCATCGCGGAGAAGAACGACCCGTGCGGCACGGGGTTTGTGAGCGAGCGCGCGTTTTTTTTTTCTACTCCTCTTTTCGTTTTTTTTTTCTCTCTCTCTCCACTCGCGGTGTGGTGACTACGAGAAATGAATAAAAAAAAAAAAAAGAAAGGATAAAAAACGGCCTCACCCCCGCGCGCATCGTTTTAATTGCACCCCCGCAGCGGGGTCTCGGCGCGCGGCTTCCGGCAGTTTAATTAGACCGAGCGCGCGCGGCCCGTGGGGGGGTGAGGCTCTCCGGCCCGTGTCTCTCGGGTCCCCGCGCACGCCACCGCCGCCGTCACGGTCGTTTCTCGCTACGCACCCTTTTGCCGCGCGACGGCGGCACACAATGCGTATAATAATAATGGAAATTATAATATTTCTCCCCGTAAGACCGTCGTCGTCGAGTATAATGTACAGAGATCGGCGGCGCACATTTGCATGCCAGGACCGGACCGGACGATTTATGGTCGGAATTAAAACGACGTACGCGGCGGCGCGCGGCGTGTACGTTATACGCGCGAGCGCGAGGGGCGGGCAACTGCAGGACTGCCGCGCGCCGAATGGATAAGCGCCGCCGTCGCCGTTAATGGCTATAAATATAAGCGCGCCCGCCGAGCCAAAAGCGAACGTAGAGAGAGGAGAAAAAGCTGGGCGAAAAGATGGAAGTACGTATAAAAAGAAAAAAACGGAAAAGCTCCGAAAAACAAAAGGATACGTCTCCGCGCCGCCGACGCGACAATTATTATTATTACACCGCCGCCGCCGCCGCCGCTCGAGAATTTCCATACACTCGGCGGGTCGCGTTTCTTTTTTTCCCTCGTCTCCCGTTTTCTTCTTTTTTTTTGTTTTTGCGTTTCCCTTTCCCGCCGTCTCCTACACGCCGAGACTATTAGTGTTTTTTTTTTTACTTCGTTTCCCCTCCCGAGTGTATCATCCGCTGTACGTTGTTATTACGGTTTACGATCTCTCTCTCTCTTAGTATACGCGCTGGTATTGCCGGAGACACGAAACTTTCGGTACGTCGAAAACGCACCGAGACGAATCACTCGCAGGTAGTAAAATCTGCGGCGAGAAACACGACGGAATCATTACACCGAAAAACTTTAGAAATACTCGAATGCGATAAGACGTTGTTATACGAGTGTTTGACGTCACAGGGTTTGCGGAATTTTCAAGAAAATCTGAAATCGCCCCGACATGTTTCAAGCCCATTTAAAATTCAAAAAGTTATTATTTATCAAACGGATTTGTAGTCATAGCCTCTTGGCAATAATAAATACTTTGGTCAATACCGTTCGAAGATAAATGAAAATATCGAATATTTTGTTTCCGATTTTCGCGCGGCCGTCCCGAGACGACGAGTATTCGCTGTATAATAATTAATGATCAATCGGCCACTAAAAATTATTATGCTGTATATTACAGTCACAATATGGACACGAACATTTTGCGACCGAATTCTTATTTCTCACAATTATCCGTCGGCGCGACGTCTTAGACCGTCGTCGTTGTGAATTTATCTCCGGACGACGCGTAAAAGAAGCAAATGTTTTTTACATCGGACGATGGATATATGTGTGTGTGTGTGTATCCTACAAAGTTCGTTGTGTTAAGAAGATTATTATAAATAATAATTTGATACAATACGTATATAACGAAATGGCTCTTTTGACCAGTTTACCGTGAACCCTATTGTAGCGAATGCTCTACGTATAACATAATTATATAATTTTCTTTAGTCGGTAAACGAGAAATTAATATACGACGGAAACGCCGCCGTCGTCATTGTGGAAAACGACAGCGAGCAACCCCATCATATAGCTGTGTACATTGTTTTAAATTAGAAACACTAGAATAACGCGCTGGCAGACGACAGGTCGACGGCGGATAAACTGCGTTCGAATAAGCGCCCCTTACTCGTACGCGTACGGACGTTATGGATACATAATTTACCGACGTGTGATTTATTTTGTCCTCCCCCCCGCGATACGCCGCTAGCGACCGTGTTTCAGTGTACCTCGGAATCAATCTCGAGCCCATAATTTTCTTAACGTGCTAATGCGCAATACTCCCGCCGCGCCGCGCGATTGTTTATTTGTTTCTATCGTATTTCAATAACGACGAATTTACGACGCCGGGATAAATACGTCGTACGACGAGATTCCTATTGTTTTGCAAATTGCCTGGCGTTTTATTTTTTCGCCCTTTCCCGATGATTATTATTTTTATCATGCCTCTCGTCTAACGTTAAACAGTGCCGACCGATAACGCGCGTCCTACGTAATAATAATATTATGTACATTGTACGCGGCACGAAAAACCACGAGTGTCCTTTAAACGCACTTTACACGAGTGTCGCGGTCGTCGCCTACACGTAATATTATTATTACCTCGTGCGAAATATATAATACGCTTCCTTTGACGCGCACGTCTACGAAACGCTAATGTCTATGACGTTACATCGATGTATTCGATAGAACGTCGGGGAGGTTTTTATTTGTTAGCGAACGACTGTAATTTTCGGTCGACGAATTTTTATCGAGTCGATTTAACAATTTGATAACATTTACGATTTGAAATACGTGTGTTTTCCTCGGGACAAATACGATTGAAAATATGATTGTTTTTAATAACAGAATAATATTCGTCATGTAGGTGTAGTATAAGTATATTATGCTCGTCTATGAAATCAAAATAAATTGAATACAATGTCAATTTTAATACCTGAGGCTAATGAAAAAAAACAATTCCTTTTTATATATTCCATCGTCATTATTTAAAATGAAAAAACGACAAATGAAGTAAGTGGCTCTCCTTATTTTTCTTCTTTTTTTTTTTTTTTTGAAATCATCGAATAATAATCTGGTAATTTAAAACTAATATTTACTAAAATGTATACATTAACTTTAAGATAAGTATAAAAAAAAGAAAAAGACTAACAATATGCATACATAATTAATATTACATTATTTACATTGTTACTTATTACGGAAAGTAAAAAAAAAAAAAAAAAAGATGAATTTGAAATATTTGTCTTTAGTTATGTTATTTATTTTTTCATTAAAAATTAATTTTAATACGATATATATAAATTGAGTTTTATAAAAAAATGTCATTATTATGTTTTCGTTTTTACAATGATAAAATTAATTAATTCTTCGAGCAGAAAGAAAAATAATAACTGACATAAATTTGTGATTAAAATAATGAAATCAATTTTTCTAAACTCTATTATTTTATGTCGTAAATAATTAAAACGTTAGAGTTTCGAAAAAATACCAATAATTAAGATTTTCTTCTCCGAAACCATTAAAAATCTATTTGTACAATTAAATTATAATGTATACCATTTACGTTCGAAAAACCTTACAATTACTTTGCGCCAGAATAAACTTTATATAAACACAATGTAATGAAATGAAATTTATTCGTCAAAAACCGTTGCGAATTATTTTTCAACGATAAATTACAGCACACTCTATTGTTTATTAAAATATGATTTGTTTCATAAAATTACTCTCGATGAACCGCGTGGATAGGAAGAAAGAGATGAAAATAATAATCTCCGGCGGACAGAGTGAAACCAACCAACCATAATGGGAGACCGTGAAGAATTTAAATTTTTCTTTGAAGATTTATGTTTTATTGTTGATTATTGTTTTTCGTTTTTATCGAGAACAACGAAGATTTCTCACGTAAGTTATTGACTCCGGGTAAAAATTATTCATACGGATGAACAGAATCGAGGCTGATTTTGTCTCGAAATCGGTCGCGTTTCTAAATCGACTAAAATGCTCAAATATCAAGTATAGCATTAAGTCGTACGTAGTTATCGACTAATAATCCAGTCTCATAACGAACGTCGCGATTTCCATCGTCGTTAGACTAAATCGACGAAGAAACTCGATTGAAAAGAAAACCCGATTGAATTATATCAATACCGACAGACATGAAAACATAAACATGACAAATAAACAGTGGAAACATTTTGTTTGGCCGACAGACGAGAGGAAGTGCGAGCACACAACTGTACGGTTTTCATCATACTTACAGTCGAACTCGCCGTCCATCCGATCGCGTTCACGACCGTTTTTACTGTATAGTTTCGAGAAGACGCGTAAACACCGTGTTTGGACCGAAAATGTTTTTACCGCCGAAAATGAAAACAAAAACGATTTCTCCTTGGATTATCCGAGACGCGCAACACAACGAACACGACTGCACAGCGCGGAACACCGAAATGGGGCGCCGACGATGTTTCCTTCCCCCGAGAAAAAATAAAATAATAATATCACAGTCGTCGCGGTAGAACAACGATACTTATACGCGACGAAATGACAATTTGCCGTCGAAAAGCGAAAACACGAGAACGCGCGTCAATCGGACCGTCGTGTGTGAAAACCTGTTTCAAAACTAACGACGATAATTATAATAATATTAATTTTTTGTGACGTAATAATAATTACACCGCGTAGTTGAAAATAAGACCACTCCAACGACCTCTCTCCCCCATCCCCCCTTGAACCGATCGTCGTGCTCGTAATTAAATATTTGCATTCGTCCGTAGTCGGACGTGCGGCGTTTGTTTTTCGATCACTTCTGTGTGTGTGTGTGTGTGTTTTTTTTTTTAATAATTATTATTTATTTTTCGTTTTGCGTTGTCGCCGAACCAACTCCTCGCGCACACGAGACAAACGCCATTCGAAACAATTTACTATCGTTTTAGGACGTTTTCGATTACCTGCTGCAGTGGTGTTATAATACCGCTACAGTTAAAACTTATCAAATACTTTATAAAATATATAAATAGGATTTAAAAGTTCTAAAAATATCAAAATAATGACCGAGACAACGTACTCATGACCTAAAAAAGTAAATCTGTAAGACGTTCTTTTCCAAATGATAATATTTAATCAAACATAATATTAATAATTTAATTCGAAATTCTATGCAATTACCTATTTTGTTTCGAATGTTATTGAAATTCTACTACACTATTGGAAGTGCAGTTGACGATAGTTTTTACACGCCGATAAAACAACCCGTCAGATGCTCGCTCGTTACAACACTTATTTCGTGTTATACGGATAACCCGTGATGTGAGTACAAATTTCAATAATTCACGATCGATCGTAACAAGACCGAAATAATGAAAAATATTTATAAAAAATTGTAAAATCTAACGAAACCGGACGAAAATATACTACGAGTACAATAATGATTTGAAAATGTGTAAAATACCGTCGAGACGCGGAGAATCGAATTTTGGACGTGTCAACGCGTAAAAATAAATGAAAATTATAAATTTTACATGCTGAATTTTCGTCATCATATGAAACGAACGTGTATCGTTGGTTCGGCATTGCGCGGAGGGCTGTGTCGAAATAAAATACAAACTACAAAAGCCATCGACTCCCCCCCCCACGAGCGTAATACCTATAATTATTATATTATGTTAATAAACGACGCCATTTAAACAGCGCCGTATTATTACTGCATTATCGCGTTGTGTGCATCTTTTTTTGATGATAATATTACCATACGTTTCGGCGTAGCTTTATATTTATGCACGGTAAATATGTGAAAACACGCACGGAGCTCTCGGCACCAACTACGGCCACAGTAAATCATAGACAATTTGTAATTCAAATTTTCCCCGTCATGAACAAAACGCCTCTTGAACAAACAAAGAATGAAACTGGGTCGTCGTCACAAACACCGGTACTCGGCAAACGCTCCGCGAGAGAATACTATTTTAAAACGGCGCGGCGGCGTAACGTAATTTCGAGTGACTGACTTTTTTTTTAGCAGTCGACTCGGTGGCGAAAATAAAAAAAAAAACAATTATATCGCCTGTCCTCCGGCGGGATTCCTCGAAATAATTATCATTTCAATTATTGAACAATAATTAACGAAAACTATTATTATTTTTATGCGGTGGGGAAAGAACGATTTTTTTTTCCCATTTTAATTGGAACCGTATATGTATTTATAATTATGTTGAAAACGTCAACTCGTACGTATTACTCGGTAATTTTTTTTGCGTTTGAAATTCAATATTATACAAGTATTATCGCGCGCGTGATGCCTAAATTAAAATACATAAAAGATTCGAAATTATCGATTGAATTTTCAATGGAATAAAATCAAAACCGTTGCGAAAAAAGGGCAGCCGAACGATGTAGATTTCGTGAGTGGTTTTCGATCGAAATGACTCGCAGTGGAGAAAAAACGCGCGCACGGTCGTTGAAATAATAATAATATGTCAACATTCGTTTGGTGAACGCGCCTAAATGATCCGTATTTAGGTATAATGGAATAATAATTGTTAACGGTACCACTTTCTGCGTTTTTCGTGAAATAGCAATCGGACGAATAATCGAGTCGCCCCACAAGTAGTAGTACGCCAACTATTCACCACATTTTGATGAAATCCCGCATAAAAACCACGTCGTCTTCTCACATACAAACGGACACGTTATTATATCGTCACGACGACGACAAACAAATTTCTTATTCTATGATCCGATAATAGCCCGTCCCGACCTAACCCATCGTGACCCATCTGCTACTTGTTTAAAAATCTTACACACACGTGTGGAGCCCCTTACCTATACGATTATTGTAATAATAAATAACATAATACTCGCACGCGCATTATGCCGTTTCTATATGTTATATATATTTTTTGTTTCGGGTTATTTTTTTTTCGTCCTCGGTTTTCTCGACCGGTCAATCTCTACACCGCCGCGGCGGTGACCGTACACGTATAGTATAATATATAATACAACCCGCGTCGAATGCCAAGTGTTATACGATTCTCCGATTCTGTTAAACCCGAATATGATGAAATACAATAAAACATCTAACGACGATCCCCCGACGTCAGAGGTTGGACATTCGTAAAAAAAAAAGAAAAAAAAACCCTAAAAATTCGCAGGATCGCCGGCGGCGGCGGCGGCGCGGCGTGGCACAGCGTGGTGTTGTATTATATTATTCTCTTTTTGCCCCCTCCGTTCCATTACTGTTGCTCAACACCTTTTCGAACGCCTACGCACGCACACTAAAAGCGCGCGTAAGACAAAACGTATTTCGTGCGATTCCTTACTCGCTCGCCCTCCTCGACCCTCACGCTCGGCCGTCAGTTGATGGTCGGGTGATTTATGTGCTCGGGTTTTTTTTTTTTTTCCCTTTTCTTTTTTATATATATTAACTGCCAGTGTCGGAGCCCTTTCGCGCCCCTTTTTGACCAAGCCGACACAGCTCTGCGGTGACGGCTACAACGTGATGGTAACGCCCAGCCACCCTCGAACACTCCGCGAAGTATACGCGCAATAATAAACGTGTGTATAAGTTACCTTTTTTTTTCGTATTTCCCCCCCCCCCACCTTTTTTAATGTACCTGCTCTGTGTCATCACCGTGTAAGTCCGATGATTTCACATGGAAACGCCAAAATGTTGAAATATTCAAAAAGACGCGTAAAAAAAAAATTCGTAGTCTAAATGTTATTACCATAAAAAACATAATACGAGTACAAAACATGCATACGAATACATATAAATCCGCGTATTTACATTATTATCGGGCTACTTTTATTGTAATAATTAATCGATTTAATCATTTGTCGTTTGTTTTTTAACTGTAGAATAAATAAAAATCCGATTCGATAAAAAAAAAAAAAAACAACGTGTACAAGAATAATGCAGTGAAAATCGCAATTCTTTTCTCCCCATTTCAAGGCAACAGCCGTACAACAGGTACCTATATAATATTCCCGCGGTGCCGCGGCCGCGTTTACTCCGTTCGTTTTGTATGTATACGATGTGTGTACCTCTATAAATACGTATATACGTATATATATATATTTTGAAAAGGGTATTCGCCCAGACACAGTCGAACGACAAGTGCATTCCCTGTAATTGTTCGGCATGTGGATTTTTAAACCCTTTTCCCTCCGTACGATCCAACCCCTTTTTGCAACTATACACGTATATAAGTATACACCGTGCATTGTATGTGTGTTGTGCGCATACACATTCATAGGATTCGCATTATATCGCCATTATACGCGTCTCGTTTTCATCATAATATCGTGCCGGTGGTATTACAAATTTAACTCACCTGACGAAAATGTATATGTTGACTTACGAGACCCGCCGGCCGACCGCAGGCAGTTTTGGTACATATGTATGATACCAAAATACACGGCACACGAGTAATTCCAAAAGACGTTTCGACGGCGCGTTTATATTTCGTATGTCATAACACAGACGCCGTTGCAAATGGACGCGATGGAATTTCTGAAATCTATGGAATCTCTTTCATTTTTTTCTCTCTCTAATAACTCGCTCTGTCTTTATCTCTATTTGAATTCTCCGCACTAGTCTCGTATAACATAATATTCAAATAGTTATCATTTACCTCGTAAACTAATAATTAATACATCGAAACATTAATGTAGAGAAACATTAATTATACAGTACAATCTATACATTATAATTTAAGTCTATGATATACATCAATATACATATATTTATATATTTACAATATATCATTTTATCAATCAAATTATTTGCATCCTCGATTTCGTATTATTTGATTTCGACATTGTAATAAACAATAAGTCTTTTTTTTAAGAAACGCATAAAATCCAATAATTCGAGGTCATTTATGTTCAGTTTTCAATATATGTATATCATATCACTTATATTCAGAATATAACACGTAACATCTGCAGTACCCCATTATAGTATTATTTCATTCGACGAGCCATTTCGAACCGACTGACATTAAACAAACCTACATGTGTGTTCCAGAGAAAAAAAACATTCAGTAAAAGGGTAAATATTATGTAAGTAACCTAATATTTTATTGAAATATAATTATTTTTAAAACAGTTGTGTTCTGTACTCGTGTCTATCCCCATACGAATAGTATTTCTTATTTTACGTTGTGTACAAAATATAACTTGCTTAATTACAATCGTACAGAATGCAAAAATGAAATAATGCAACCTGGCTCATATAACTGTAAGGTATTAATAAAATCACGAATGCATTATGCATTACGTCGGATAAAAATTATTTTCTAAAAATATATTATGCCTACACTTCTCGATCACTAATCATTATTAAGTATTTTAAATATTTATGATAAAGTAGATATTTTAAATTTGAAACTGATGTCATCATCAAACATAGATTTATGTTTGCAATTATTTGAAATGAACGCGTTGTATTTGCAGTGTAAACAGTTGGGCTTTAACATTTTAATTAACGTTTAGATGTTATGTATGCTCCCCTCTCCGTTGAAGTTGGCGAAGCCGTCCCTGCTAATAAGTTAATAAATTTTCATCAACCCCGATCGATACGATTTAACGAATGTTCCGATCGCAGCGAATCAATGCAATAATCAATCGAGTGCAATGAAACGCGATTTTAGTGAAACTATTAAAAAAAATGTGAACGCGCGTATATTATTGAGAGTGTATATTTTTCCATTCGATTGAAACACACATAATACTATTAAAAAACCAATGCACATTCACGTTGAACGTTTTTACGTCGTATTTGTCCCGTGCGTGTGTGGCAGCTGAAAAAAAAAAACGTGTTTTTTATTTTCTAAGTGACTGCGTGCGGTTGTCCCGACACGTCGTTTTTACGTGCTAAATCGAATCGTCATGCTCCAGGGAAAATCGTGAAAGATAGCTAGTTAAGTTTTGAAGGACAACCGTCACATGCCAAAAACATATGATTGTATTATCAACAAATAAGTTTGGCTCCAGTGCGAACATTTCTTCCTTTTTATTTTTTCTAATGTTTTTTGCGCGATTTCTTGTTCCACACGTGTCAGTTTTTTTTTTTTTTTCATGAAATGGTTTAAAACCATTTGTTTAATATAATACGGCGCCAAGTCCTTACGCAGGACGAACAACAATCGAAGGAAATATTAAGTTAACGACCATACAAACAAACAATAATGCTAAAATTGCTTTGTACTTATACGTCGTAAATTTTAACAACAAATTCTATAGATTTCAATACTATAATATGCCGTATATTGTAGTATTTTACAAAATAACGAACTCGAAATGTGACATATAAGAATAATTACACAAATAGTACATTTTCATAGTCGTTTATAATATTTATAGTAAAATAGTGTAAAGAATCGTTGAAAATTCTTAGACAAGATTATAATAAATATATTATGTATATTGTTGGATATACTAGTTTCGACTATCATTATAGTTTTGGCTGTGAATTATTAACGACTCTTTACATCATAATATTGTGTTTCACGTTTTTGTCGAAAAATCTGTTTATTACAACTCGAGTTGTTCGATCAAGTCGACGAAGACTTGTCACAAATGTGACTATTGACTTTGTTAATATTATTCAATCGTACAGTGAACGAGTCTTTGTGAAAATCTTAAACACAGACAACACAACAAATAAGAATGTTCTCTAGCAAAGAGATATCGTAGAGGTACCTACGAGTTGAATAGTCGTAGGAATATCTATAATTTTCGGCGTTATCAGATTTGTTAGAAAAACTATAAAGACCGTGTACGGTTTAGGATGGCGTATCCCGTTCGTTTTCAGTAGATTTAAAGTAACGATGCGATCCCGCCCGACTCGAACGTATTTCACACGTGAAGGACATTACTACGCATTGATGAACGTTAAATTATTAAAACGTGTTTGAAACGTCGGACGTTTTCCCCTTTTTCCCGACAAAACCCGCGTGCGACATGGTTGTTTCCGAGAATTTCGACAATAAAGTGTTACGCATATTTATATAGCTTTCTGTATATCGGCTCCACGGGGGTGGCACGCGGTGCGGTTGACGCGCGTCGTCCGAATTCGTCGGTACATAATATTTTAGCTGGTCCGTACGTCGCGTCGTTCGTAACGACGCGTGTTGTTTACAGCTGGATATTCGGCGATTTGCCGTACAGAAGGCGATAATATTCGAAACCCTCTGTCTCGCGCTACACATATTTCCGTCGAGACCTCCGTCTCCGCACCGCAGCAACAGAACAATCGACGGGAGGCCGCGATTAGAGAGACTCGAACAAACGACACGTAATCGGTTGGATAAATTACATTGCGTTGTGGTGAAATCGCGATGTGGTTTCGGTTAGGTTTAAAACTTTACCTCGATAAATACATATATTATGGTTACCTATGAGAATAGATAAAAATGACAAACTTCTCCACTTTTCTCGAACGAAATTCAATTGATCATTAGACGATAGGTTTATGCGTACCTATTATTATCATGTCGAAATTATGAGAAAAACGATTCTTTCGGAAAAATAAAATTCTGACAAAAGTCCAAAATCGATAGCCGGCTCCATGCTAGAAGATCATGTAACAGAAGGGGTATAAATGTAAAAAAATAAAAAATAACAATAACAAAAAAAAACCGAATGAAACCACTCGTGGTCTCCGCTTAGACGCGGCTTGATTCGCGTTAAAACAATCGTGTGACCGAGGTCACATTTATTCCGACACGTACATTGTACACGATAAAATAACGTTTTTTATTTCTATCAAATGAAGTATACGACGTCTCGATCGTCGTTTACGTTCACGTTCGTACGTATTATAATAACCACTGTATAGTGTGTGTGTGTGTGTGTGATGTAGATACATACGGCGACGTATTATTTCTCCGAAACCGTCGTCGTTTGTTTATTTTTTCGGTAGAATGGTATTTTGCCGTGTGTAGAATATACCAATATATATATGTACGTAAAAACGTAAAATATGTGTGTAGGTACGTCTGAGAAACCCTTGTACGTGCACGCACACACGCGCGTATAATATACACATACGAGTTCGCGGAGAAGAGAAAAGAGGGCAAAAAAAAAATAAAAGAGTGCCCGGTAGCCCATAAACCTTGTGACATCGCCCCGTCTTCGTCCCCGACGTAGCCGCCGCGTGCTGCGTGCGTAATATGGCGGCGGCCATTGTCCGGTTCACGCAACCCTATGCATTCGTATAACGTATATATATATATGTATATTTTATATAATATTATTGATACAATAATATATGGGCGATCGGCGGCGAGTGTGTAGCGCTCTGGTGCAGGCAGCCGACGATTTTAGGCGGTGTGGACGAACGGCGGCGGCGGCGACGACGACGACGACGACGGGTGGGCCGAGAAAGGGATGCACACACGCGCACAATACGGTTTATATACATTATGTTATGCGTGTGGGTAATAATAATGACCGGCCGATAACGGCGGCGGTTTAACGAGCGCACCGAAAGCAGCGTGAAGTCCGTTGTCGTCGCAGACGCGTCTCGCATGTACGAGAATCACACCGGCTACCGTGTTACCCGACGCGTTGTCACACGTGAATCTCGTCGTCCGTTGCCGACTGCAACAACGACAGTCCCTCCGCACTGTCGGTATACGCGATAAATTATATTATTCTAAAAGATTCGAATGTTTGATGCCGCCGGTATGTGGTACGTCTAAAGAGGCAAAACGCGATAACCTTTGTGCCCGCCAACACAAAAAATTGAAAAAAGGAAAGTCGAGAAATATCGTTGTAAATCGACCAGACGATTATCGGCTGTATCTACGCACGGACAACGGTCGTCTTTACAAATAAGACAAACAATAATTATCGTTTCGAATAATTAGTTATTTGTTTTTATAATAAAATTCGGTCTCGAGTGATTTGTTGTCGTTCAATATTTTCGAACAAATACCAACATTTTGTTTTTAAAAATATTTTCGAGTAGAACATTAAACGACGGTTCGCAACATAGATTTAGAAAACGTCCACGAAGTGAATACAACTGCTGTAGAATATTACATACGGATGTCACGCCGCCGCGTCGGACGAATATTTTAAGAACGAAATTTCAATAAATTCGAAAAGACATTCAAATAGTCGATTTGCCGCGGACGTGTAAACGCGTATGTGTTTTTATAATGTTACAAGCGTGTATGCTCGCGTTGTGATATTATGTCGTTTACATTCGTAGAGTGGACTGCGCTAGAATTTCGAAAAAGAAAACGTAGGAAAACGATACAACAGCGTTTTCTGCGAATTTCATTCGAAACCGTATAACCTCGGTACGGTACAGGTGTGTATTACCCGAAATAGTTGTCATCAAAATTTGTATTATCCGTCGGACGAGATAAATATTCCGTTTCGAGTGGTGTAGAAAGTGCAAGGAGAATGTGCAAACAATGACGCGGGGAATGCGGGCGCAAAACGTCATAGGACCGCGCGACGAGGGCTGCAACAGCGTTTCTGGAAACTGCATGTTACGAAATCGGACAGTAGCGGCGCAGCGGCGGCGGCGGCGGCGGCAATGTGTTTACCGTCGTGGCTTTTTGTGCAAAAAAAAAATAAATAACATAAGAAAATAAGTAAAACGCGTATATTATTTAAGGTTCGTATTACGTATAAAGACGAATATTGTTGGGAACACGACCCTTTTGCCGGCCGCTCGGGCCACCTTTTGTTCCGCGTAAGAGAGGATTGGCCCGTCCGCCACCGCCACCGTACTAGTATTTCGCACAAAAGAGACCCGAAAATCCAACACAATTATCTGCGAGATGAATCTCTAAGACGGTTTTCGGCAGTGTTTTCTACTTTTTATTTATTTATTTCGGAGGGGAGTCGGAGTAACAGTTTTACATATATAATACGCGCCGTGCCGTATGCGGTGGACCTTTGGTCATTTCACCTGGGCGCGGTTGCCAACCGTATAATAATACGCCGATCGAGCGAGTATGGGCGTCGAATGCACCCCGCGCGCGCGCCTTAAAAAAATAACGTGTTTTTGGAAAACGACGCGATGATAATATTATGTTCTTTAAACTATTTCGAAAGAAACATTACGTGATAAAAAATGCAACTCGCCATCGATCAAATGTGACGTCACCGCGACGGGATTTCAGTAACCGTTCGGAAAAATTGTAAGATTAATAATTCGATTTACAAGAGAAATCGATAATTCACACAATATTATAATATTTGTCGAGTGAGAGCGAGTTGAGTTTTAAATGAATTTACTATGAAATAATAATCACACTCTATATTGACTGCAGTAAAATATATTTTATATTTTTCATTCTTGCTTTAAATATTATCTTATTGTGGACAGTATTTTAAAATTTTCATCCAGTAAATACGATTCTTTTGTTTTAGATTCGTGATTATTTTTTTATTATATCGGTATTAATGGTGTGCTATATATCGAAAAAAAAAATAAAAAATAATTGTTTAATTTAATGCCATTGATTAAATTATATTAAATTTCTTTTTATAAACCCTACATTGTTATCTACGTTATTATTTAATTAAAAGTTAAAACGCTATAAATTACATTTCGTTCTTAAGTATAATAAATCATTGTCTAAATTATGTTTTGGTAGATTGGAAGTATATGAATAATGATTTTTAAATTGTTTTGATTTCTATTTGCGTCGACTGTTAAAATGTTAAAACAGTCTGTTAATTTTTTTTTTTCAGAATTCGATAAATGTCATTTCGCGTTGTTAACGAAGTTAATTGACATTGTTCTTATCATCCATTCGTGTTTGTGAGTTTTGGATCAGAAAAAACACATACCCGAAAAATCATTCCGAATAATGTTTAATTACCACCTGCAATTTCATGTAAGTAAAATATCTGTTAATTACATATAAAAAATTACACATAAATGCCGTGTTTATCGATCGGAAATAGCGACTTTAATTCGCATAAAGTGTTCAGTGTTGGGCAATGAATTGTGATTATTTTATAGTTGAATAGAAAAATCTATAAAATGTGTACAATTCGTTAAAAGACTAATGTTCTTGATTTATTTGTGTTTCTCGAGAGTTTTTGACGAGCCAAAATTATTTTATTGACATTTACGAAAAAAATTAAAAAACTCAAAAATTTTAAATGTCAAACCGATATTGGAATTGAAAATCTAACCATTTTTTGGGGTACTTATCGTGTACACATACAAACACAAAAATAAACACACGGCAAAGTAAAATCAATAGATTCCGCATTTCACTCAAAATCTAAAATCACACTTTTGAATATCATTTGTTTTTAGTAATTAATTTGTAGAAAAAACTTATAAAGGAAAAAATATATGAATGTAATAAAATATTGAATACTAGTGGGTTAGTATAGATATATTTATATTTTTTTCGAATTTAATACATAATATCAGACTATAGGGGCAACAATATGGCTGCTGAGCTCATAAAATAGCTATTGATTGAATCAATTATAAGGGTTGATTGCGTTACAAATGAAAAATACATTAGGCTTTTAAAATCGTTTACCCTTAATAATGGAAAAAATATTGAAGAATAATACTAATAATCAAACAGGATAAAACGGGATACAAACATTGGGCGGCGTTGAACACTGAACTCCCTTCAAATACTTCTGAATAGGATAAAATGTATTAAACAATTTTAAATTTTAAATCAATTATGAATTGTGATTATGAATTATGAGTTAGAATATACTTTTAACTATTTAGTTCCAAGTACAATACTTGTATGGTTTTAAAGTCATTTTAAAATTTAAATTCGTTATTTCAACAAAACACTTAATGTTTGTTTCATAACATTTTATAATGGTATAATATTGAGTTCTTACTATGGTTTATCATTCAGATACAAAGAAAATTCGGTTTTTTTTTTTTGTTATTTGAATAATTTATTTTGAGGAGGCTGAGCCCCGCAAATTCGTATGTGTTTATCAATGAAAAAAACTATTATGGCGACGAACGTAAAACGTGTAACGACGACATTGATAACTCGAAGACAGTAGACTTCTTTATGGCCAATATTGGTGATTTGGTACTTAGATCGATTGGTGTCCAAAAATATATATTGTCTCGCAAGTTATACACGTTTGCTTCAAATTTAGTTCTGATCTTTTAAAATCAACAACTATATTATGATAACTACAACTATATTCAAAGTAATTGAATAAAAAAAAGGTTAAAAACACAAACGACATACATTTAACTTACAACCTTAACGTTCTCATTTAATGAAGTAAAATATCAACAATTATCATGATGACTGTTATTCAATTATTTTTTGTATTTTCGCTAAAACGAATAACAGAATTTTTTTAAGAGTAAGGTTGGTATGAAATATAATATATATATTTAGGACTCTGTGATATTTCTGTTCCACTTCCTTAATACTTTTATGCATTTTTATTTTATTTTTAACTAAAGCAAATCGCAAGAATTTAATTCAAAACTTTATTAAAAAAGAAGAAAATCAATTGTTTTTACTTAAGCTTAAGAAATATTAAACTAGAATATAATGCCAAAGTATAATACATGCAATTCATTTTTTTTTTTTTTTTCGTAAAAGATTGGCAATGAGCCAAATTCCGAATGAGTGTTTCGAGGATAACTTTTAATCGGTTCTTGCTATATCACTTTATTTATGAATTCTGTGAATGTCAAGAAGTTTTAATATTTTTTGCTCTTTTCTGTTATTATCTAAAATGCAATAATAATATAAAAAAAAAGGTTCCTAACAAAAACAACGCGCGAGAGCTGATTTAAATTTACTTAAAACTAGATTAAAATAATAAACGTCAAAAATAATTAGTAAACTGTTTGAATTATCCATTTCGGTAATTCATTAATGATTCAATTTAATTATAAAAGGTCAGATTTTAAATAATTATACTTCATTTATTTTGGATAATAATTTTAAACAAAGCCGGGGGCATTGACGAGTCGAAAAATCAAAGTCAAGTCACTTAACAAGTTACATTTTTTTAAAGTAACTTAACGAGTTAAATGTTTCCCACACGACGCGCAGTTACTAATCAACAAATTAAATTTATTGTCTCGTTAAGTTCATTGTTTTCCTCATATCATACATTAATCATAAACAAATAATTTGTTGAAAAGCAAAGGAAATATAATGAATTTTCTTAGATCCATCAATTCATCGCTGATAAAATTAAAGTATACGAGTAAAGTAATTAATAATTTATACTCACATTTTTATTTGTTTTTATTTTTTGATTGCTCTTTCTTAAGCATAAAAAATGAAACTGAAATCGAACTAAGCTAAGTTACTTTTTTTCTCATTTCATTTATAACTTATACAAATTAGAAAGAAAAGAAAAGAAACTTTTAACCGAACGTATATTTCCCTATATAAACTCTGGGAGTTAAAAATGTTTATGAACTCGCTCAGTCTTGATTTTAAACGTATTATATTTTTAACGGCACACATTTAACTTGTGGGTTTTATCGTTGAAAGCAAAATCAAATTATCTGTTTATTCCATATCACTATCAAAACATATAACATGCGTCGATTAAATAATTAAAATTATACGATTTAAAGAAACAAGCGTAATTATTCATAAAGAATAAATATATAGTTATCTGGATATAATATCATTTGGCATATACATTATTGATTTTATATAATATTTTAGTTTAGCATAATATTGTATTCCACGAATCGACTCATTTGTTATTCAGAAAGTTAATACAACTTTTGTGTGACCGAACATAAATAATTGAAACGTACAATGTGTATATAAAACATTATATTTCAATACGTTTTAGTTGAACCTTAAACAACAAGCAGACGGCTTTACTGTGATACTGTTTCTCTATTTATTTTTAAATCGAACATTTTTTTTAAGGAAATGATTATATGTATTATACTAGAAATATGTATGCGTTTAGAAATCTGACGTCTTAAACGTTTCAAAAATAACTTTCGACGATTTCATCATGAAAAATGTTTTTACATGATTATAATTACGAAAAACAAAAGAAAACGAATCTTCACTATTCTCAATGTATGAAATATTCAAGAGAAATTTCCTAATCTCAAACGTTAAGCTGTACGCGTACGGAAAAGTCGTCTAAAACTATATGTTTATGCAAAGGTATTATGGAAAAATGTAAAAAAAAAAACCATATATTAATAACTTACACGATAAACACAGCAAATCAAAAATTCGTCGGTACCTAGGGGCAACGTTAGAATTTAAAGTTGGATTTGAACGACGAGAATGCGCACCTAGGTAACAACAATTATTATTGTACGTGTCCTTTTGCAAATGTTCAGCAGAACGCGTTCTAATAATACTCGCGGAGCGTTTCTCGTACATCAAAATAATAGTTTCGAAAAATTTGTCCCTGTAATGTAACGTGCGCGGTCTACACAACAGTGTAACGGTTAGCCGCCCAGACGTCCGTGGAAAAAGAAACGAAAGAACGACATGTCACTGGGGGGGAATCGCGTGCAACCGATCAAATCAAATAAAAACACGTTGACCGTTTGTTGGACGTTTTCACGATAAAATGTAATATGTATGAAACCAAGCGCTTTTAATATTTTATAATATAATAATAATATGTTTTATTATATTATATACGCGCGTGTGTGCGCGCCGCCGCTTATAAATACGCGGGATGGCGCCGCCGTCCGTTCATTGTGACGACCGCGTTTGATCCAGATCGATCGTTTCTTTCCGCTACACGGGATTTCCGTTTTTCATTCTTCCTCGGCCATGTGCGGCACGGCCTATACAGACCCGTGTTCGGTCCCGAAAAGGAATACGCCGCCGACGTATCATACATAATTGGAACTTAATGGATTACAAACATCGATTCTGATTTTCCTGTTGTCCACATTGTGCCCGTTTAACTCTGTCGTGTCCGTCTGCGTACGTCCATTGTTGTCCGGCGGGGCCGCCCAACTGCTACAGCACGGGACCCATCGTGTACACATTATGTATAATGTATAATATATATGGCACATTCACTCCTTCTCTTTTGCGCGCCATTCCCTTCGTCTTCTCGTGCTTACACTGCACACGCACCGCGAAGGTTCTTTATACGCATAATATGTTTTCCCTTCTTTTTCTTCTTCTTCTTCTTCTAGAAACGGGTGCTCTTTTATACATATTGTATGTATAAATATATATATTGTAAGGGACTGGCTGCTGTTGCAAACCCCGCGCGTGCACGTTTAAAAGACGTTTTTCGTACAGGAGAGATGACCTCTGTGACACAACGTTTAGCCCTTTTGTCGGGTAAATAATATGCGCAACCCTGATACCGAAACATCTGCATCCGTTCGCCGTCGCCGTCGCGCCGACCGGGGACAATCGCGCGACTGTGAGCGAGCGGCGTGGCATTTATTTTATTATTATTTTTTTTTTTCCTTCTTTTTTTTCTCTCTCTCCGTTCGTGCGTGCAGCGCTTATCTCGGACAATATGATATTACGGCATAAATCAACGGCGTGTCCGAGAGTACGCACGCGAAACCCGATCCGGCGATTTTACCCGGCCATACGGCCTATTGAGGTGCCCCCGAGTACATAATATTATGGGCGTGTAACAACGAATTCGCTTTTACTCCCCTGACCGTTTGGCTCAGGTCGTAAAGATCGTCGATTTCGGACGGACGTCGGCGAATCGATCGTGCGTGAATTCGGTTTTTCCTCGTCATTCAGAGCCTATGAAAAATACATCGTGCGATTTGTATTTGCCCGCGACTCTTCGGACAAGAGTACGCGAGACGTCTCGCGGAAATCGTCGTGCGTTGAATCGCGCGAGTGCCGGCCTCCGCCGGGTACCTCGGCGGCCGTAGTCTCGCGGTTTTCGCGTTTTCGACGAGAAATGAATCGATATTATCGCATGAATTTCAAACAGTCGCGCGGTAACGTTCGTCATCAAGCCGCGCACGAATACCAAACAAAGCGTTTTGTTTTCGCGTAGAAAAATATCGAACGGCGCCATCAGAAAATTACACTGTCGTACGTGATTACGAATTTACTCGGTATTCTGTTCAAAATATCGAATTACTCGTCACGAAATATTTGTTTTTTTACGTTTCGCGTTTGAAAAAAAAAATTTAAAAAAAACGAGTATACAGAAAATATAATATGGTGAATTTATTAACCGTCCATGTTGATCAACGCCCGTGCGACGACATTAACCCTAGTTAAAACGACGTTCTGAAACCCCTATAATATAAGGCCTATACATGTGAACCGATACATAAATATATCTATACGTATACGTAAATTGTAATACAGTATTAATTAAATGAAATACTGGGGGCCCTCTATGTGCAAGCGTTCGACTAACGTTCTAAAACTCGGAAACCGCCCAATTGATGTATACCGTTTTCGAGTCGTAATCCAGACCCCGAGTCGGTTTCACTCGGTTCAATCGTTTTCAATTTTCTCGTGGAAACGGACGAACAGGCCGCAGATCATTCGACCCGATTGAATCGGAGACATTATTTACAATCGACAAGCAAACAAGTATTCTTGAAAATATTATCTGTTTATAATATTTCACGGAGAGGCCCCGTGTCGGTGGATCGTTTATACAGAAGAGTTCGAAAGAAAAAAATACTCGTGCGGTTTAACTTATTCCGGAGGCGTACGTATATTGAGAAATGTCGAGTAATTCTATTTTATTAGTGTATAGGATGACCGTACTTATCCCCGAGGATAATAATACAATACATCATACCATTATTCATACATAATATAGCGTGCGCGTAACGCGTTATTTTATATAAATAATCAAGACCGGTGGCAATAATAACATTAATTATTATCGAATTATATTATACACTCGTCCCTTTCGGTAAACGTTTATGAATATTTTCCGAACGGTTTCAAAACCATTCGATGGGCAAATGACCGATTTATTATTCAACGAATCCAACACGCGGTATTACACCCTATAATCATCGTGATTGGGTTTATCGGGAATCGTGTCGTTTACTAATGGGTCGTCGATGGAGAATCGTGAGAAATGCAAATGAAATCGAACGGTAAACACGACGAAACGCGAGAACGGGCGGCACGCGCGCGCAACAGACGCGCCTTTAAATTAACGTCATCTAATAATGTGATATGCCGAAATCCTGTAATACAACTCTACTGTTTCGCCGAACGGTTGGTCGGTGTACGCACAATCTCAATCGCCGAGTTTACACAAAATAATAATAATAATAATATTATACGGTACAATGATAACGAGTTGTTCTTGCGTTTCAACAATGGGTTAACAAGGCGTCATGTGTTTGCGCGAGGTTATGTTGTGCTATGTGACACGGTCGTATGATTAAAAAACACGAACCATCTGCTGCAGCAGCAACAACGGCGGTTTTTTATGTTTTTTTTTTTTGGCGCGTGCTTCTCTCTCTCTTTTACCGTTTTTTTCACGAGAAGTATAATGGGTGTTGCGGGCGAGATTACGTTTCGCCGACACCGCCGATTGTTTTCCAAAAAAAATGTAAAAGAAACACACCTGTCCCCCGCGCCTTTGTGCAAATTATTTGGGTCAGGAATAGGCGCCTACACGTAGCGGCAGTGACTGCGAGATGCTGCTGCAGTTCGATGTTTTTGTCTTTTGGTTTTCGTACGTCTCTCTGTTTATACGCGCGCGCGCGTGTGTTTGATATTAAACGAAACCTCGTGCACGGTGTAATTTTTAATTGGTGTCAAGGACCACCTGTTCGGCACCCCGCCAAGACTCGCGGAAAATTAGGCCTTTTCTACCCGACGTACCGCACACTTCAAACGGTACCCATATAAATTGAAAAACCCAACGGCTGCCGTAATAATTATAGGCTTTCGGGTCCGCGGCCGTCAGATGGTAGCGAACGATATACTTCCGGACGTTCGATTCGCGAAACACGCTTCATCTGGTTTGCTGGACGTTTTATATAATATCTGTATTGTGTATAGCTTTATAGTTTTATATATATATACTTTATAAATGTTAACGATTAATGTTTAAACAATTCCGTTAGCCGAAAAAGATAATTATCGTCGAAAGTAATTTATGGTTCGTTATTATTTATTGATTCGCCCTACGGTTTAAAAGATACCTGATAAAATACCGTCGACTGACGTTGTAAAAGAGCAGTTTGAAATACCGTCTTGAAAAAGTGGATAATCGATTGCCCGAATGGGATGTTTAGTTCGTGTTGACCCGTTACGATGGATAATATTCGAAACAAATGAAATTTTATCGCTGAACAATACAAATGAAATTATTTCGTAGTGTTTCACACGAAAATGAACAATAGTCGACAGTAATGTGAACCGCTCGAAATCAAAACCAAACAAAAAATAACATATCGTTTCGGCCTAGAGCTTATTACTGATTTTTTAACTCGGGTATATTCTCACATTGTTATTTCTTAGATTTTGACGACTTAAAGTTTGGACATAATTCTTCTGTAAGTATACCCGTCTGTATAAGTCTTAATAGTGCCTTATTACAATGACACTCGACTGCATCATTCTGGTTTTCTGAAGTGCGCGGTGCCAATTTACAGTTATCATTATAGTTCTTAAATAAAACTCTACGGGATACAATACGTGCGTAGGTATACTTGTTCAAATATTCGGTTTTTCTTGTAGCTTCGAGTCGGAAGTCCTTTTTATTTCACTACTTTAAAATAACCTCTACAATTAATTTTTTCTCAGAATTGCGAATAATGGTTGTGCCAGAGTCTAAAACCCACGTTAGTCGTATTGTATATTATTGGTTTAATCGTTGCGAGTTTGATATTCGTAGCTTTTTCATTGGATGATAATTATTTTTCTACGCATAGTACTACAAAAAAGTATTATCGTTGTCTATTATTGTTTTGATTACATTGTCCTTTTTCAACTGATCTAGCGATGTTTTATTTTTAATACATTGGCTAACTATAAAATGACTTATTCGGCTATAACACATATTTTAGATTATTATTACATTATTATTTTTATTTGTAGTTTGAGTTTAAAAACAGTTCAACTCATTATAATAAATATTAATAATTCGTAATCTTTGTAACGCATTTTAATGTGGAATTACTTTATTTTGGGAAGTTTATGTATTATATATGAAGTTTATGTACATGTAACATTGTGTAAAAGGTTACAGAGTGTAATAGATATAATTTAAAATATAACTGATTGAATCGAAATAAAATTATCATTAATATCGTTATTATTATTATTTTTATCGTACGAATATAAATAATAGATTACCAAGAAATGGTAACTATGAGTAATTATTATAGAAACCACGTTGGAGTTCAAAAGTGTAAAAAAAACTAAAATTAAGTTGTTTATAAACTATTTTACTATAAATTAAGATTTACGAAAATAAAAATAAACAAATCATACACGACGGTGATTATTTCTACATTATTTTGTTCTGTTATAAAAGTACAACATACTAATATTAATTTACTAATTATAACTAATACGGACTCGCTTACCCGAAAAGAAAAGTATTGTGTTCGAAACAGATATTTTAAGAGGAATAAAATGTAAAATACGTAAGCCTATGTGCGATATTGTATGTTATAATGTTTAAATTTTTTATTCGAATTCGCAATTACACGAAGCTCGCGACGAATGGTTATTACAACGCGTGCGTGTTCTTCGTTTTATCGTACTTCGGTAAAAAAAAAAAAAAAAACGCTATTCGATATTTTTTTGTCCCTTGTCAATATCGGACGTCGTGTTAAAAATATGCAATTTCATGACAAATCGAATTCGCTTGTTTTTTTTTTTTTGTAATGGCTTAACAAAATATTTATATTATTTGAAAACGAACGTCTCGCGTCCAGTGCAAGTAGCAGTACGAGACGGTCTCGCGCGTGAGAATGCTTGTATAGGACTAACGATTCCGTACTCGTAATAATTGTCGTGGGTCATCCGACTGATCGCGCGTACTTATTAAATATAGGTACCTGCTCCCGAGAGGAGAAGAAAAAAAAACAATAGAAACGGAACTTTACATTGAAGAGGGTCTGTAGACACACCTACAACAAAAACCCTTTCGCACCTGCACTGCGCGAACGCGCAGCCGGTAAAGGGTAATTTGCCGACTGTTATACCTTCCCTTTATTTGCTTTTTATCGAATCGAGTCGGATGATCGCGGGGACAGCCACGAAACACAAATAATCGGCGAAATCAATAATACAAAAAAAGAAAATCATTGCCATTTGCCACGCACAATGTACACGTTTTAAACGTGCTGACGTTTATTTAGGAAGCGTTAACGAATCGACAGATAATTGAGCGCAGTAACACATTAATATCATTAACAGTTGATAATATAATATCTGATCGTGAAAAAACTTCGCTAACGATGAAAAACCAATTTGTTAATTGATTTCACACACCCGAAGGAAACCGCTACCCGAGTTTGCGACGATGTGCTGAATATGAAATCGGTACTTTTTATTATATTATTCGGACTTCAAGAAAGTATTTTCTATAATTTGTTATTGACTTTTTGGTTTACTCGGATAACAACAATTTCAAATAATTTTAATAATCAATAAGAGAATCTTAATGACTTTTGTTGTTTTGTTAAAATAAATACCAAAAAAATGATTCTGTATTCCACTGTAAAAATTGCAACAGAATCTAATTTATATTTTATACTTTTTCTGTTATTCGAGTTGAAATTTTTTCAACTAGTTTTTGAAAAGTTTGGAATGCTTTATTTTAGAGAGATTTTATTACTGTTATTGTGTGAATGTATTTGTTTTGACATTTTGGTTATGATTAGTGATTACGTAGGATTTACTATTATTTTCAGACTGAATACGCGTTCCTGCCTCAAAATGTATTAAATTTAACACATGGATTGACTTACTGCATAGGCCCTACATCACAAATCTATTTGTTTGGGAAGTGACCTCCTCTTAACCAGTTCCTAAAAAGACAATAACAAAATAAGGCGGAGTGTCATTTATTCTACATTACATACCAACATAATAATACTATTATAATAGTTTTTTTTTTTTTTTAGGCTCGTGTTGTTTTTCCACAGTAGAATAAATACGACGTACAATTCAGTTGCGTAGTGTAATTATTATTTATGATAATTTGGAAAAATTAAAGTATATTTTTGGAATAAAGATCAACTCCCACATAATTACAAAATCATATGATCAAATTTCATCACTCGTCAGACATTAGATCGAAGTACATTTACTAATTCACTTTAGATAAGGTAAATGATCAATACTTGACTCATTAGTCAACACAATGTGATGCTTTAAAAATAATAGCTTCTACCTTGTAGAAAATAACATGTCTCTGGCCGTGCACAGGTTTTTTTCGTGTGACATTAAACTATATAGCAGGTATAATATCGAATTTCAGATAACATTTTTATTGTCAATATTATTTGACTGGTTAATTTTCTTAATTTTGTTTATTATTTATTACTTTAACAAGTTTCGACTCGAACAAATAAAGACCGTTTCAACTTACGAGAATTTACTTACACAGGTTAACATTTATTGTGACAAAGTTTTATGCTGATTTACGTAAAAAATTCGACGACCGCTTAGGATTTTGATTTTCGTGGGAAATAGAATTTATATGATTTTTTTTCTTCGGTTCGTTTTCGATGCGTATTAAACGTGTTACTCACATTACCTTTCAACTTGGATTTAACTTTAAAATAAATAAGATAGTTCATTGTTTAGCGAACATAAAGTAGTAAACATACAATAACAGTTTTATAGCTAAACGCTTAACTGTATAGCCTAAAGGTTACTATTTAATAGTATTATTATTTATTATTTTATACAATATTATTTGATATTATCATTTATCATATTTGATCGTTATTAATCGATCATCGGCCTATTAAGAAAAAAATATTGAAACAACGTGTTGAACGAAAGTAATTATTAAATCTTAAAACAATATTATTATAATGATCGGTATCAGTGGTATATGAAAATATTATAGTATTTACATTTAATTTTCGAATCATAATGATTCAATGTCGTGCGTAAGACCTCGCGAGTGATATCAGATGGAACAGGACCAAGGTCCTGTTTGCATAGAGGACACACAGAGAGAAAAGAGCCACACGAATTCTTATCGCGACTTGTTATTGATGATTTTTATTTGATCTGCAGGTGTTCATGGTCCGTATGTTTGAGTTTGATGTCATTGATTTGTAACGTGACTATTCGTTTTTGTTATACTATAGGTACACTTACCGGTGTATGTCCAGTGGACATTGTCCACCGATAGAGTTGTCTGGTGAAATGTCAAGGTCATAGACTATCTCTACACTAGATATTCATAAGTTCTCAGATTTGTACTTATAGCCCTTATGAATAGCCCTCTAAACGTTCTATAGTCTCGATAATAATATCTCATATTTTTCGTATAAACGATGGTGTAATATTTGTTAAACTGAACAAATATTTGTAAATAAAAATATACACCTGATATTTAGACTCGAGCGTCATTAGACCAATGGCTATTCGAAAACATGCCGAAATGACACGCGCGATCGCACTCGACTGGATGATCGTAGTCCGTTTGCGCATAAACTCGTACTTTCGTTTCTTGTCATATTGGATTATTTAAGCTCGTCTTACATAAATAGTAGAACAATTATTATTATTATTATTATTATTATTATGGTCGTCCTATACAGTAATCGCGCGCGTATAATAACAGATCGAAACATGACGCGATCGTCGCGAAAACGATTTACTTTTATTTTCTCTCCCCGAACGGAAAGACGATCTGCGACTGTTCGGTGTTGGTTGAATTCCGCACACGTACCGATTGTTTCACGATCGTGTTTTGCGCACGTCTGTTTCGTCCGAACGGGCTCATTGTCGCTCGCGCGCCATACAAAACCTTTACCGTTTGTCGGGCCCGAGAAAGACTTTCTTCTCGGGTGACAAGCCGCGAAGACACCTTATATTATTATTATTATTATTATATAGTGGTGCCAAATATTTACACTCGCGCGTAATCCTCCGGGCAGGGGTGCACCATTGTTGTGTATACCTATGTGTGTGCGAAACGCGTAGGATTTACCCTTTTGCCGCGCGCGACGAACGCGAAAATAAATAATAATAATCGTTGGCGGCGGCGGCGGCGGCGGGTTAGTGCGCGATTTCATATACAAGATAGAAAGAGAATGGGTGAAAAAAAAAGAAAAAAAGGGTTCCGCCATTATTATGTTTCTAGTCTGCCGCCGATGCGGCCACGGGTTAAATCGACCGGAATAATTTAGCAAAGTCTGCGCGAGCGAAATCCTTCACCCCCAGGGCGCATTTTTCAATAGAGAGCTTAGGTGTCATAATCTTTCACGCATGCCTTGACCGCTAATCGACACCGTTCGAAATAATGTGTGTGTGTGTGTGTGTGTGTGCGTGTTTGCGCGCACACGTGTGCGGCGGCAACGACTGCAGCGTTAAAGTCTAATAAAAAAAAAAAAAAATGAAAAATCGCGTGTGCGCGTCGATTCTGTTTTTACGTTTTACACGTGCAGCGACACATTGAAGTCGGTGTCGAGTTTTTTTAATTTTCACCAATTATTATTGTCACCACCCAAACGCGCAGTTGCAACCGCGGCCTCGGTCGCCATGCGACTTGGATTTTTTTACGATATCCTCCTACAGAACATCGCTCTAATTATCGACCCGCGAGCTCGCCGTCGTCGACCATCCCCTTCGTTCGGCTTCGCAACGATGATTAGACGCTTACTCTCCGACCCGCTCCCGTCTCCGTCGTGAAGCGCACTAATAACGAGATTCCAACCGCATGACACATAACTATGACTATAAAATATGATTTATTGTTGGATATTTTTTCTCAAAAAAAAAAAAAAAACCACTGACACTATCTGTTTACAATATTGCTTCGCCTGTGTAAACCGAGGTATGCCGTAACACTCGGAATATTTAGAGATCGCGCTGACCATAGTTATGTTAAAGCCGGGTGGGTGTGCTTGATTATTGCACTTGTGCCAATATAATTTTATCGGCTATATTAAAAACATTATGCGACAGGACGAAGACTGCTGACTCGGAAATGTCGAATACTCATATTATTTTATGTAAAACAAAAATAACGCGTTTGAAAAATGTGTACTGTGTTTAAACATTTTTAACCTGCAGCTGTTTGACCTCTGATTCCGTTCACCTTTAAAATTTAGTATTTTCCCTTTTGTATAACACAGTTGAAACCAAAACCAAAACAACTACGGATATATGTGAAATCATACCGTATAATATATTCGTCGTAATAATCGGGATTTATAATGCCGGTATAAGTACGAGATCATTCCCTTCATACAGAAACGCGTCAATCAATATGATAATGCGTTTATATTTTGGTTTTCACAAAAATTGTTTTTACAGTTTCGCAGCGTTGTGAATTAACTCGCGATTCCTTTTTATGGTCGATTTTGTTGTTATTTTTTATTCGACAATATTATTTTACTATTGCATACTTAAAACGCAGTTCTCGAATCACGCGTACGTTATAAGCATAATATACTTAGTGTCGCGTTACGTAAATTTTTCTAAAACTACATTGGTGATTAGCCTTTATAATCAGTTTAGTTATTTTCTGGTATGCGTGTATATAATATATATATGATTTAAAAGTTATATGTTTTTGTACACAATAAACAATAAATAGTTCACCGAGGAATCCCAAGGCGATGGCATAACTCGTTTGAGCTATTGTCAAAAACAAAAAGAAATCGTCTCGTTTACATTTTATAGAAATTAAACTTAAATATATATATATATATATATGTATAATTATTCTAGTCGCCAAGGTTGAACGGATAGAGGCGGATTTTCAGGTGTCTCGTTTAGATTTATTTTAATTGCACGTACGCGCGCGACATTCCTTCGGTGTCTGGAAATATACTAATATACGAGTTATAGTAGATGGTTTTTAGTCTAAACAGTATAGGAACTCGGGACGAATAGGGCGGAACGTGGAAATAATAAAAAGGAGGAAACTCGTTTGCCGGTCAAAGGTGATTCTTGACGACAACATATGGCGGGTTCCTTTTTTTGCGCCCTCTTTGCTGCGCCGCGTGTGTTTAAAGCAAATTATAATGTATTCGCCTAATGATCTCGTTTTACCATACATTCGTCGACAAATGTTTGTACCGTAGACAAAACGCGTGTCTGTGAATACGTATACAGTTTAAATATTTTTATAACTCGACTTTTTACTGTACAAGTATAATATGGAATAGATACCCGATTACGAGTACAACTATAAAATACAAAATAAATATACTTTGCGCACTGTTAATATACTTTTTCAATCGAGGTCGTCGGTGGCGCCGAACACTAGATAATCTAGCCGGTTAAATTTATGACGAGTGGGGGGGTGGATGGATATAATAGATCATGTTTTCGAGACGAACTCATTTTATTTATGAAAATATATCGTGGACGACACAAATATTTGAACGAAACACTAGTGATTTACGCGCGATAACGTGGAAGACATTAGGCAGTACAAGGTGTTGATTATAGAATAGACCATCTATCTAGGCGTTTTCTATTGTTATTATTATCATTTATTTTTCATTATCAGTTAATTACTCTCAGATTGTTGCCGGCTAATTATTTGTATTTCACGAATATTTATAAATTCTACGCATTCGAAAAAACAGAAGAAAAAAAAACGAAAAAGCTAGTCTGAACGAGTATATAGGTGTCTCGATATTTTCAAGCTTTGACAAACTGACGCTCAAATACCACCTTGCAATATAATTTCGTTAAAAGTACTATAATATTATCCCCCCCCCCCCGGTGCGTTTCGTTCCATTTGTCTTTTACCCGTATAAATAAATAAATAAATAACGCTGTACACTTGAAAAAGTTTTGCATCGCGACCGTTTTTCATCGAAATAATAAGCCCAGAACAACAACATTAATTCGTTTTCTTTATCGCGGAGAGTTTCTTTTTCTTTTCTTTTTTTATTCGACTCTGATAACCAAATGACCGAAAGATAAACATCCGTTAATACACCGTTGAACATTAAAAAAAATTATGGCCCCAAAACGAAATAAAAAAAAAAAAAAAAACCACGTTATTTATCGCGCGAAACGAAAATAAATTGCCGCGTTTAAAACGTGTTTTATCTGGGCGCGGGGCGCGTTATTAAAATATTTGTCGCGAAACCAATTGCCATTATTATTCACGCCATTATGAGCGTTTCGTTGATAAAATTGGAAACTGCGGCGCGTGCAGCAGCGAGAGTCTCCGAGAGACTGGGCGTATTATGCGTGTGTGTGTGTGTGTGTGTGTGCTGCAAAGGCGACATCGGTCCCCGCGGCGGGTTCGGACCGGACGTGTGCAGTCCGCGCGCGCGCGCGCGGGTCCATAAATCTTTTGCCCGCAAAGTCGTCGTATAAAGGGAAAACCTTTTCGACACTTCATCATTTCGCAGACGCGGCGAAGAGAGGAGAAGGAAAAGAGGAAAAAAAAAAAAAAAAAAAAGGTTAATCCCGGTTTCATTCACGGAGTGCGGAGTTCGCGCCTTCGGTGGTCTCTCGTCGTCCAGATTACCGGGACTAGAGTATATTATTATTATTATACACCTAATATATATATAATATGATATTGTGCCGGGGTAAACGTCCCCCGGAGGGACACATAGGTGTGTACGCGCTCGTTTTATACGTCCTTGTTATTATTATATTACACCCGAAACGCTACTGTGCACGACTTTCACCCGGGCTCGACGATGACGTTCCCATTGTTGCCGGGCGTTCCGACTAAATGTATAATAATAATACAACGCTGACCTAAACACGCGCGCGCGTGTTTCCCGTAGACGCCCGGATATTTTACCGGACCGCCGTTTTTGTGTGCCAACAAGTGACAATACAAAACGTAAGTCATTATTATTGTTATTATCGCGCGTCATAGACGTTTTACGTGCACTTGTTAAACTACTGTTATCTGCGGTATGAAAGGAAGAAGAAGAAGAAAAAAAAACCCCCATCGTCGTTTACAGTTGGCCGGGAGACTGCGGGAGAGAGAGTAGCAGCGTCCTACCTACAAAACGCATTTTGCGCGCGATGGGTATTTTTATTTATTTTTTTTTTTTGCGCTCGGTAAAAGGCGAGTCCGACGGCCACAGGTAATACACATAATAATAATATCATAACGTCCCGACCGAACGAGGAATGCGTACGATTCACGACGACGACGGTCGGTTTCTGTTCGCGTTGTGTGTGCGCCTCGTTTTTACCCGTCCACGACGACGACGGTGGTGGGTAACGCCGTTGTAAAAATAATAAAAACGATTTCGTCGACAACGCGCGACGCGACGACGGTCTCGTAATATTATTATTATATTTTTTTTTCCTTCCCCTCTCGACTCCCGGGTGTCGTCGTCTCGTTAGCCCTTTTTGGGGAAACGGTTTTTATTCGCCGTGGAAACGAACGCCAACACCCGCGCGCACATGTGTGCGGCGGAAACACGAGATCTCGCATCCGGGTCAACCCTTCGGCCTTGTGTTTTGCGTTAATTATAACGACGCACGCACTGCTACTGAAACTACGACACAACCGGTTACCGTCCACCACATAATAACCTAGCCCAACCGAGCCGACGTAGGGACGTGCGTTCTCGTCGAATATTATATTTGGTATTTTATCAACATTTCCATCCGTACGAATCTCCGTTGTTTTCGTGTAACGTACCGTCTAATTAATAATGATACCAAATGTTTTCCGCGACATTGTTCCGTCGTTGTTTATTGACATTTTCTTGATGTTTTTACTACCGGTTTTTTTTTTTTCGAACTCTATTCGTCGTCCACTTTACGAACCTGAATATTATAACGCGTTCGTTTTCTACCATTCGAGTGCCAGACCGATGTGTTAACTTATGATTTTGAAACAAATTTATTTCTGAAATTGTTAATGCTGAAACGGTAGTAAAATGAATGATTCGATATCGAATTGTCGACGTGTAATATTGAAAAAATCAGAAACGACCAAATGATAGAACCAAAATCCCATTTCCTAGAACCTATTGTGACGAACGTTCTATTTTTTTCTAATCCCAATTTAATATCAAATATTTGGTATTGTCTTTTTAAAAAATGTCATAATTTATAATATTGGTTCTACGTTTCTCCTATCGCCCTGCAACGTATACACAATTGTATTTACACATTATTAATGTATCATTACCTAGTAATAATCATATAGAAATAAACAGTAATATACAATAATAATGTTGTATTATATTCGAGTAATATCGAGAAGTTAATAGGTATTGTCTACATCGATGATACAATACATAATATTAATGTTATAACACGTCTGTATTGTTGTTTGATGAGTAAACTCACACAGTCGCCGGGCTCAATCGAAAACTAATCTCCGATTCACGACCGACGTTCGTGTATTTTACTACAACATACACTGTATGTGTATAATAATGTAGGTGTATATATTAATAGGTTAATAAAACATGACGTTGGTCGCACGTGAGATTTAATGTGCATGCTGTTTATTTTCAGAGTATATCATGTACAACGTGCCGTGAGGAAAACGCGAGTGAACGTATGATTTGTTTATTTTAATGTTTAACCGGAATAAGTTTGTGACAGAGTAAATACAGCTTCAAATAATCGATTGGACCGTGTCACTAGTTCACTGGTGCAGATGGAAATGATAAATCGTACACGCTTCTTGTTGATAGCGAAAATGCCCAGAAACCCAACAAAGACCACGTAGTCATATTATGAGTAGTACGTAGTCGGCGGCGGTTGAAAAAACCGTTACGAAAAGTGAAATGGATATAGGTATACGACCAGAAGATTGAATTTCACGTCGTTATTATTTTATAAACTCACATATTTGTTGTGTTGTTGTACAATATGAGTCACTCGTTCAATTGCTATCTCCGATCGATCGAAAATTAGGTAATTTCTTCATCCTCCGTATACTTTGAATCGTTTAATACTATAATGATATGTTGTAGCTATAGTCCGTTTAGGTCAAATTGATAAATAACCATACTTCTGTCTCTTGGTTTATTATTCGACACTAAGTCGTGCAACATCTATTACACTGTTCACTCTTGACTATATAATAATGATAATTGCAATAACTGAGGAGCTGGAAAAGAGCCCGCCTCCCCAGTATTTCGACTATTTCAAATAGGTTTCGTTATACATTTAACGTTAAATATTTTTTACAACCCTAGCAGTGACGTTTTTAAGAAAAATCATCTTAAGTTTCATTACTATACATTACTAAATTTTTTTACACGATTATCTACCCGATTTGAGTTAAAAGCTTGAGTTTGGGGTCGAGAGTAATATATTAATTATTAGAGAAAAAAAAATACACGTGTTATTATTTTAATGAACAAAATACACAGTATTAAGAAATTAATAAAAAATATGTAATTTAAAATAGACAGTAACGACGACGGAGTAAAATATTATAAAAACGATGGAAAATATTATCGTAGAAACACACGGAGAACTTAAACTAATTATTGTGAGAACAACCAACCGCATACAATTTCTTTAATATCATTTTTAGAACGTTGAATATATTTTATTTTTTTGTACAGACAGGGTTAAAATATGTAGGTCCTAAATAATTCACAAAAGACCGACTAAAAGATTTACACGAATATTTCTCGGGGATATTGTAAATTCTATTTTCTCTTTTGCCCTTAAAAAAATGCAGTGTAATCGTTATTTTTCATTGGAATATTAAAAGAAAACAAAATGGCAATTTTTCGCGACTCCTTATAATAGACTCCTTGAGACGTCGATCCTCGTCAGAACACTCGTTCAAACAGATTCTTTTTGTATTGTTTTGATTTATTTTGAGAATACTATCAGCTATCCGCCCCACACCATACGTATCCATAGTAAGTCGACGCGTAATTTAGCGTTTTAAACGCACGAAAACGACGATCCGCCACCACGGCGTTAATATAGCAATCGATGAAACACGGTGATTCTACGCGAGAATAAAGAACACTATAACGGCCACGCGCGCCCGATATAATACGAGTATTACGAGACGACGTACGTTGTACACGACGCGCGTGCATTATTACCGAACGAAAGCGAACGCGAGGAATCCCGGACGGGAAGAAATTCGGCGGAATCGCCGTTTTTACACCTGCGCAACGCGCCCACGCACATCACATTATTGTATCTTATATATTTTTTTTTTTTTTTTGTCTATCGCGCGAGTCCATTAATCTTGTCGGCTACCGGACAGTTTGCATCTGTTTGGCGCGAACCGTAGTTGCATTATGTTATTATATTATATACGTATAACGCGCGCACGGCGTATGAAAGGAGTAAACATTACACGTGTAATAAGAACGTCCAGCAGCGTTTAATAAAGTCAAGAAGTTTCATTTTTCACTCCTCTCGTGTCGTGCGGGGGCACAGTCGTATATAAATAATACAATGCACGTTATGAATCTATATGAGTGTGCGTGTACGTACGAAACGATAACGAGTGTCCAAAGGGACCGGTTTTGTGTGCCGTACGTGTATCCCGCGGGGCTGGGTGCGGGATTTGCGAGCGAAAAAGGGTTTTTAAATGCCACGGTCATCGTCGAGTGCAGTGTTGACACTGGGGCAGTGTGCGAGCGAAATTAATGATTCGCCGGAAATTTCGTCTCTTGTATATGTTCGGTATTTCGTTCCTTTTTCATCGTACGATATACTCGTTATAATATCGTGCGTGCGAGCACAGCGTACGGCCTGAAAATCCCTCCCGCTGCGGCTACCGTTTCCATGTGATGTTTTTAAACGCTCCGAGTTCGCGCCGCGTCATCACGCGCTGCACGACGATCGCACGGGCGAAAACTGCCGACAGATATACCGTACGTCGAGTGTAGGAAAATACATAATTGAAATATAAAACCGACGGTGTGCCCGTGCGAAATATGCAATGAGATTCGGAATTAAAAACACGTACGTAGACAACGGTTGTTTTTCTGTCCGGAATGTTTCTGTGCTTATGCTTGTATTTATAATTACCACGAACCCGGGACGTTTGTAACGAACAACGCGCACCAAAATCAACAATCGTTCGATTCGGATTCCGCGTAAACGAACCCACTTCAAACAATCTTATAATATTTTAATCATAAATTGTAATATCACATGTAGATAGTGTGGGGCGAGTTATTAGAACCGCGTCTTGCCGTCGTCGTCGGTTCCGCATTAGATACAATGCACTGAAATATCGAGTATCGTCGCACAATTATAGGTCACCGCGGTACTCTGTTCATCGTGAAATAATTATATAAGGTTTTTAGACAGACTTCAATTGTTAGTTCGTGCGTTGTAATAACAGTTATTATCGTTTTCGCCTGCTTGAACGAATAAAAATATAAAACTCGAATAATTAATCAACAAATGTACCTATTGTACACCTCTGCACCGAATATTTGCACTGACCATGTACCTATATAACACTATATTCGCATTCAATTCGTTTTCTTATTCAAACGTATGTATACGTTGGACGACTGTGATCTTACAATAGTTTATTATACAGTTAATAATATAATAATATATGAATTTTGAACGCGACAACGATATTATCGCTAGTAAGTTTAGGTCGTGAACGTCTTTTTCCGCCGTATCGGTTTATCACTTATGCATGTGCATTTTATTTTTGACGGGTGACCCGACACCTTTTATTATTATTATTATTATTTACTGCATAAAAGAGAAAAATAGAAAAGAGTGTGCGTGGGGTGGTAAGGGTGGCTGCAGGCATGAGTTGTATAAAAAAAAAAAAAAAGAAGAAGAAGGAGCAGAAGAAATTATCTGTTGATGAATTGACAAGTATTCTGGTGAACGACGAAGACGATTTTTGGCGAAAAAATATATTGCCATGTGTGACGTCGTGTACAATACGCGCGCACAACACACACAATAGATGTTTTCGCAGGATCACAATTTTACACAGTCATTCGCGGCGGCCGACCGCTGCGAGAATAATATTTTTAACGTTATGACGAGATATTTAAAAAGGGTTTCGACGTTTCGTCCTATTCACAATGTACTCGTATACTGCGCGCGCCTCGTTAAAATGTCTGAAAATCCGACCGGTAGCCGTTTGAGAAGGCGAAAAAAAAATAAAATAAAACACAAAGTACGTAATACCATATTCCTTTGTAATTCTGTGTGGGCGACTTGGGGGGGGGAGGGAACCCTTTCGGGCAGAAGCCGAAAGGAAATATTATTTTTAAAAAGGCGAAGAAAAAATATATACATGTACGTATTATATATATATATATAATATAACGCACACCACGTACCTACACAACCTCAAAACCGAGACGGCTTGTATTACGCGCGTAAATCACTTGGAATGTTTGAAGGCAAAAAAAAAAAAAGGGACACGACAATGCACGTGGAATATAAATTTGTGTGCCGCCGCCCGCCGCGCGACAATCCTTTAAACGCACAGACTCTCTCTTTTGCAACCAGGACAAAAAAAAAAAAAAATGAAAATGTCTGTTCGTTTGTTTCCCCTATCGCTTCCTGCAACTAATCGGTCTTAAGTCGGTTTTTTTATAGAAAGAAAAGAAAAAGAAAACCAGCCCACAGGACAATCAATAATGAAAACGGTTGAGACGTGCAAATGGATCTTTCTCTTATTTTCGAGTGTTTTTATTCGAATTGCGTTTATAAAGGATTTTATTTAGGTACGCTTACACCTACAACACTCTCGGTGAAATTTAAAATGTCACGTGTATATTCTAACAAAAAAAGAAAAAGAAAAGACGCCGCCGCACACTTCAACTAATGCGACTGTTGAAAAATACCTCGCGTATTATTAGCGCGCTCGCGTGCAAATACAAACGTTGTTATTTTCTCGTCATTATAATTAATGATAACAAATTCCATACGTACATGATAGAATCGTGGACGTTTCAAACTACTAAATAGTAAAAGGCTTAAAAGCTTTTCGGTCCGTTTAATCGAACAACGCGATTACATTAATAGTTAATACACGTGTAGGTTTTCAAGTCCACCGTGTCGCGGTTCGGTTTGATCGAAACTGTTCTCTCGTCGCGGACGGCCGCTATAAATAATAATTTCAAACGGTTTTAGATTTGGTTTTTGAAAAAATATTGATTCAGGTTCCGTATGTAAGTATTCAAACTAATGCCGGGGAGGGTTCAACTCGAGATTTGAACGATTCAGTCATCTAACTGTAGGTTGTTTTTGTATAGATTAATTTTTATTATTTACCGAGAGAGAGTTTACAAACGGAAAACGTGTACTACGCGTCCTCAGTAACTGTAGGGAAATAAATATAAAACTATTTTTTATTGAACCAAATATACGCGAGATTGCAGAGATTGTTAAATAATGCACAAATTAGACTGCGTTATTATTTCCGTGGTCACTGTTTCGATAATTAAATCAGATAGAGCTATATTAAGACTGTCAATCTATTACATCTTACGTCAAATTTATTTATTTTGATCGAAATAATTATACTTATTGAATAAAACTAATATATTGCACACACACGAACAAATTTAATAAGATAAATTGAGAAAATGTAACCGATGAAGTTATTTTGAATCATTCAAATGACTAATATTACAGAATTAACGTGTATTTATGATGACTAGGGCTGGGATTTATATGTATTAGAAAAACCAAAATTTGATGATGAAATATTTAATAACAAGTATGGCTCATTTTATTGCAAATCGTTTGAAACGAATTCATCTATTGCCTAAATTAGATTATCTAGTCACAGTAATAATATGTATTTAAATAGAAATCCTGGCCCTAATAATGACTATACATCTCTAGATTGTAAGTATTTCGTGTAAATACACGCTCAGAACGTATTTGATTGTGTGACATAAGGTAAAGAGAATATTTAAAAAAAAAGTATCGGGTAAAGAACCCGATCGATTTTAATTCTAAATCACTTTACAACAATTAAAATTCGTATTACCTACTTGTTATTGTAGACGTAATTGTTTTTAGTTGGCGTTTCAATTTCTACGGATCGTTTAGTATTCGCCTAAAAAATAAACACGTGTTAACTATTAATCATCGAAATCCGACGGTAGTTCTTGTACCATACATCACTTTGACGAGCCAAAAAAATGTATTCTACATGGGTACATAATACCTACACTTATATAATATTTTTATTTTAATTTCTAAAGAAAACTAGTTTGAATCGTATGCGATATATTTTACGGTGCTTAACACAAATAGGCGTTTGATTGAATTGCCAACCAGTGACCAAAAAGTAGTAGGAAAAATGTTGAAAATAAAACCGAACTAGTATACCCTTACAATGTATATGCATTATTAGATTCTATCAATTGCAAGAAAATGGTGGAAATCGAATTCGCCCGTAACGAAACGCCGCCGGAAATGTGGTGGTAGGAACGGTTTGAAAACGATTTCATTTTCTAGAGACGACGAAATTACATTGAACGATCGCTTCAATATCTGTAGAACGTACATATCACATTTTTTCACAAATCACCAATAGTAGTCGTACTGTTGAATTTAAAAAATTCGAATCGACAATAATAAAACAGTTACGCGGTTTAAATAATATAGTTAGTTGTACATGGTAAAGTGTATAAGATAAGAGGACCTATCCGAGTTCAACATTTTAAACGTGTCTTTCCAGACTGTACGTCACGGTACGATGCAAGTGTCCAACACGATAAATACGGGACACCGGTCGAGCGGGTTTCGCGTGGATTTTTTTCTACAATTCATGTGTAAAAAGATCGATTGAATTTGCGCGTTTATCGGTTCCATTAATGGTTTAAGGCGCTCTATGAGGTTTTCAAAGAATCGTCTGATATTTCTTTAGCCGGTAAAAACGTATTCGGCGTCCAAAGTGACCAAGTTACGCGAAACCGACCAGATGGAAAATGTATCCCTCACAATAGTGTAAGCCTATTGTACACCGCACGGCCCTTTTATTGTTTCCCTGAGTAGATGTACCTTTGAAATTCGGGTACAATGAACGAAAGAAGAAAAAAACAGCAGACCGCAAAAATCTGCCTTTTTCCGACGTAATTATTAGGTAGGCATTATATGGCCCTATTCAAATACCCGTTGAATAATAATAATAATAAAACAAATTTTAGAAACTCAATACTGCGAATAACTGTAAAAATCGACATGGTAAAACCGATAGGTATTTTCCGGTTTGCCGAAACGGCCGTGAATATTATTTCGCGCGAACGTGCGTATGCGTATGCTATACACGAAGGAATAAAAAAAAAAGGGTGAGACCTCGTTGGCAATTAGACCGTTTGGATTGTTGTGAACCGAACCGAGAGGAAATTCAATAAAATATAGAAATATAATAATATAATAATCGTATACCATACACGATTAAGGTGGGAAACCTATTGAGTTTTGTGTCATTTCGTCCGAGTAACTTATATTATACGTATCTGCCCGTGACTGATATCGCAGCTGCTAAAAACTACTCCAAATCGATATAAATTATATTGACCCCCGTCGGACAAAACGCACGGGGGGATCAATGGAAATAATAAAATAATTTTCGATCCGTCTTGTTTTTTCGTCCCAACTAAAGATGCAAATCGCTCGACCGTCACAACGGACACTTGCGTGATTTTCATTTTAATACAAACTACTGGCTGTCGAGCGTGTTTGATTTACGGCAAAAATAGATTTTTTTTTCACTAAAACTTTGTTTCATTTGATTAGTTACTCCTTACAATATTAATGTTTTATTTATGTCCTTTGTTTTATTGTCACTCGATATTTCGCACTTAATAGTATGTCAAATTGCTTTTTTATTTTCGTTTTCTTAACTGATAGAAACTTTATATTCAACAACATTCAACTGGATAAAACGGAATAAAATCAATACTCAAACAGTTAATATTTTAATAAAAAAAAAAAAACAATTCGATTAATTTTACTTAACATTGCGGGAAACTTTAAGACATTGTATTTTATTTATGTATATTTTATAGTTTAGGGTTTTGTATAATCCATATAACATATTGTTTATTAGTTAGCATAATATGTATTTGTTATATTTAGTTGGTATTTGTAAATTTTTATGTACGTTTTCACCGAAAACGCCATGTGAAATTAAAAAAAAAAAAATTAATGGATTACAATTACCGATTGTATTTCCATCTTAAATAAATAACATAATCATTCGTGAATAGAAAGTAAATCAATATGTATAAGAATTCTTAAAGATTTCTAATACTTATTAATGTGTACTATTTATTTTTTGTTGGTTTTTTTTAAATATTAAATTGTAAGTATATATAAAAAAATCGTACTGTAAAATTGAAACGGATTTCCGTGTTGTTATACCGACACACGTATGCCAGTGACACGGACAACCGCAAAGGAGATGATAAGAAAGGGCGATTTCCCTTTCCATAAATAATTATATCGTTACTGATAGTTTTCATTTTTTGACGGGAAATTAATTGTTTTAAATGTTTAATCAAGGTGTAGGCACGTGAACAAATTATTAAGTCTCACTATTACATTATGTTAAAGGTATTTGAGGAGTTATTCAAATTTGTCGATCGTGAAAATTTGCCGTCCGCGCCACAGCGTTGTCATCGTTTTCCAACGGTTGCCGAAAACACGAATGAAAACCACGGACAAAATCAACGGAAACGTCGTGTTCTAGAAAGGTTAGTTTTCATTTATCGTATCGCATTTAGCGGCTAAATCCTAATATTTATATGTCTCTAAAAACTATACGTTTTAGAGAATTGACGTCAAATTATATGACAATTATGTAACATATAAATATACGATTATATTATTGATATAGGTGGGGGGGGGAGATGCAATCGTTATTCTCATAAAAATAATCATGGCAGTGACGAAAATATAAAAATTGTAATCTCGTGCGACCGAGACAAAATGAAATTCGTTTTTAAATAAATACAATCTATTTCGTCCGTTTCGCGAAAAGAAAATGTTATTTTCGATATAGTCGAAAGTCCGCTGTTGCCATTATACAATTATTATAAAACATAATTTCAAGTTTGTAAATATTTTATATTAATAAGACGTCTTCTTTTACATTGGTCTGTAAACTATTACCATATTGATTTATTTTTACAAAAGCTAATTCATATTTTTAGTAAAAATTACGATTTCAAGCGACGTATAAAATATGTTTATTGATGTAAGCGATTAGTGTGCGGCACACAAAAGAAAATATTTTAAAACGTGAAAATAATTATTCCGACGTAGACGAAAAATTATACTCTCGAAATCTTTCAGGAAATGTTTGATACCAACCGAAAAGTGCGTTATTAATCGCATATAAAAATTATATTGAATTGTTTGTAGGATAAAATATCTAGTTTAAGGTACTGCAAATACGTATACATAATTATTTCCACCTGGACTCGATATCGCAACATAAAGTGCAAACATTTTATATTAAAAGAGCAGCCGATTACCGAGTTTTCGAGTCCAATGTTGAGTGGGGTGTAAATACGACGTTAATTTCGTGAGTATTATCAGAGACGGAGACTGCAGGTTTTATGTGTTTTTAAAAGTGCTCGTAAAACAAACTATTAGTCAAAACTTTCGAAATAGGATAATAGTTATAAGTTATAATTAAAACTTGAAAATGTAATCAAATTAATCTCGAATAGTAAATTGAACTCTAAAAACCCGGCAAACTTACATCGAGAATGGAAAAACTGTGGACATAAAAATATTTCTGTTTTGACTAAAAAAAAAAAAATAAAATATCTAATTGGTTTAAAACGTTAATCCGTTGATGTATTATTAATTATTTGTAATGTGTATTTTTTCAACTGAAAAGTGTGTGATTTTTTTTCAATCTCATTGTCATAACGTGAGCATATTATATTACACTTCTAATTTATTCTGAAATCTTAGCCTTGAAAATGTTGTGTTCTTATATGCATTTTTTTTTTGATAATGTTGTAAATCATAACAATTTTCAAGTATCTATGTCTAACTTTTAAAAAATTAGAAAATTAATTTAAACTACGACCAGTATTAAATTTATATCGGTTATTACTCGGGTTCACGTGTCATTTTTAGAAAGCATCCGTTCACATTCCTGCAGTGTTTTTCAGTTGCTAATTTGTAAGAAAAATAAACAAATAACAGCTTGTTATAGTTTCTCGTACACACCAATATACGTTCCTGGATATTTTTCAAAATCTCATGTCGTCGACAAAAAGCGTGCGTGCTGCGTCTAGTGTTGATACGATTTTCATTTCGATTTCATCGTCGAAATTTTCGCTAAACCCCGAAACCGATGGATTTATCAAGGGGGTTTTTATCAAGTCTCGGCAGCAATGAAGATTAGACATAGCTATTTCTCGTCGCAGGTTTTTACGGCTCGTAAAAAGTTTCACTACGGCCAATTTGTTGTCCCCGAAGCAATTATAAAACGATATCGTCGGAAATTCAGGACCACATACAGCGATTTTCAAGTGTGCGCTTACTCAGAGTGGTCCTTGGAAAAATAAAAAAACCCGCGTTGTGCCATTTTTTGCGGTATATTTGCAAAAATATAAGTCTCGAGATCTCCATCGTTATACGTTTAATGCGCGGTCGTTTCGATTTTAATGTAAAAATCGTCCGATCTATTGTCTTCGTGGCACGTTAAATCAATTCGATTGAAATCATTGCGCGCGCGATTATCTCTGTATGCGCGTTATCGTGTCGCGAGCGTAGACGTGTACACGATCTGATCGATAATATTTTATTATGTTCTCGATGTTTGCGGGCCATACGCGCGTATATGATATAATATTACCGACGTATTATATCGATAATAATGCGCGAATCGATCGGAGTTAAAGAGCCACAAAAGGGGGTGTCTGGAGACCCGTGTGTCGCGTATTTCATCACGGTACGCAACATGTTTTCGCATTCAAATTTTACGATCATTTCGTCCTTTTCTCGCCGCGGCGCGCACACACGGCTGTGCACCCACAACGCGCGTATAACTCGTTATATAATATTATAACGTATAATATGGGATTGTAGTTCTCACGGCCAAAGGTGGTATCCTTTTACCGACGACTGTAGGCGGAAACCGATTATACAATTTCGCATACATATATGTGTGTGCACAGGTCCTCGCAACTGTTGCACAATGGACCAGGTAGTATGCGCGAAAATGCGCGTCAATAGACCGTGTCGCGTTTTGTGTGTACGCTCTTTGCATCATCCAATGGCGCATCGTATTTTTGCGTAATTCCATCGAAAAAGGATATTTTTCCTTATATTCACGTTTTATTGTTGTTCTCGCGAGCGCCCTCGTATCGACTATACACATATATACATACACATATGTATTTGTGCATATGCATTTGTGTGTGTGTGCTCGCGTATTTTAACGAAAAATATCCCAATCGAGTTGTGCGTATATTATGCGGCGCGCGGCTACCGTCATCGCGTGGGAAACGGATGACCCGACCCGACCCCACTGTATACACTTAAACGATTTCAGGTATATACGCCGACCGCGAGACGCGCACCTATGCCGTATTATAATGCGCGCGCGCGCGTGTGTGTGTGTAGGTCTGCGAACATTAACATAACACTGGTGCGAAATGAATGACAATTTGCCGAGAAAAGATCCGTACTGATCGAATGCACTGATTTGTTTTGAAATGACATTTTCACACGTACGTAGACCGCGTGCACCGCGAGCTGCTCTGAAAAACGCTCGGGAAAAAACGTTTCCAAAAGGGTTTCTTTCGGGTTTTCAACACATTTATAACGCGCACCGCAAACGTGACACTTTTCAACGAGTATGCAGTAACAATAATTCTCAAGGTGTCTGTTATGCGGATCATTTAAAATACTTATTATTATTATCACGAGTGATACAAAATATATTGTTCTGAACAAAACAATAACGTTGCCATTAAACGAACACTGTCGCTGATCACACAAAACTATGAACGTTATTAAAAAATAATAATAAACGTGTTGCTCAAATAAAAAATATTGGATAGGTAATAATACCTACCTTCAGTACGACGAACAATTATTTGAAAAACGAAAATATTCAGTGACTTCGGATTAATAACAACCAATACCGATCGCGTTTAATTTGTTTTCGTACAGAGCTCAATCGAAATCCATAAAACTCGATTATATCGTTGATTAAATCGCTTTAATTATGCCGCTGCTTTGAACTTTGTGTTCTTTTCTAGGTTCTAAATGTATAGGTAATTTAATAAAAATACGATAACGTTAAACAGTAACATAGACTCAACCAGTATTCCATGCATCAGTGGCATCGAACCCATTACGCGTAACAAGTAGCCGCTGCTACACCTCAATATGGGCCTGAGAACTTTGTACCGAAAACATAAAGTTCACGTAGGTCAGGGCATCGTATTTCACGTGCAGGTTTATTTTAAACTCGAACAGTTGTAAACAATGATAAAAATACCGACTAAATAATAATGTGTGTATATAAATGTATACAAAATTAGACGTACTACAAAATATTGACGAATAAATATATTATTATTGTTGGTTACGAAAGAGTACGGCTCGTACTTAATCGGCCTGTACATACAGTCGTTGAACGCGCCACGACTTCACTTGATATTATTATTATAGAAATTCGATAAGATCTCTTATTAACAGTCATGAGACGAGACGTGTTACTTGAGTTAAACCGTCGGTTTTAATATAATTAATAATGAAATTTATAATTCAAATACAATTTTGGATATAAATATTAGTTCGTTAGGTATTCAAACAGATTTGAACCGAGATCGGGCAGAGCCGATGTTGTTCTTATGATCGAGAAAACTATTTAATAACATGATTGAAATTAAAAAACACCACAGCATACACAATATATTATATTATTGCTGTTATATTGTGTTTCTTTATCTTGAAATAATCTGTGATAACGATATGAATTATAAATACAACCGATCTGTAAATAGCACGGTGGACACGATTACTCACTCTGGAGTGGAACTTTTGGGAATGTGTGGAGACAAAACAAAAAAATACAGCGTTTTCTTGACACGTTTCTAAGGACTCTACAAGTACACAAGGTATGTGATCGTTCTTCGATCATCTCGGTGAATTTTAAAATCGGTGTTCGTTATGAAATGCGCCGCAAATAATATCGATTATTGACAGCCGCGGACGACAGTAATACTTCGGACCATTAAGAAGTCACGCTCCCGGCTGCGGCGGCGCATTTCAAACGCGCAAGTGCGATTTTCGTCCAATATCTCGTACAAGATTGATGTTTTCTCCTCTACGTATTTTCGGAAGTAAGGTACATAATAATTGGTTTTTTTTTTTCATGTTCGTTTAGATCTGAAGACGGCAGTGGTCGCGCGGAGGGGGTGTTTTCAGCGGGACGTATTCAAATCTGTTCTTTTATTACTTTTCAGATTTTAGGGGTTCGTCGGATAACGCAAGCGAGCGCGCGCGCGCGCGCGCGCACACGCATCACGGGCAGGTGATGGTTGTTTTTTTGCTGTCGCTTAAAAAAAAAAAAAAAAACAGTAGGTACCCGATGCCACATCCTAGCACGAGCTCGTCGCGGCTCGTGTACGAGAATGAGGGATGCCTTAAAAAAAAAAATAATATAATATAGGTGGTAAAAAATACGTACGAGCAAACACCATTCATTTCGTCGTTCTCCCCCTTCTCCGCGGTATATGTACGCACGCCACCGCCGTCGTGTGCACAAAATGTAGTTGAGTGGCACGAGCTCAGGACGTATCCCCCCATGACAATAACGTAGAAAAAAATAAAAATAAATAACGCACGAAAAAAATTCCTCATACGCGATGATGTTTGCCGCGCTGCTTTTGACTTGTAAAAATGTATCCATTATGATATTTATATTGACATTAACGGTCGTCCGGTTTCCATACACGACACGTCGTCGTGTACATTACAATATATTATATTATCTATGCGTTTTAATGGACGCGGCAATACTTTATCACTGCTACAAATAAATAAGGTGTAAACGATCGTGTCTGTCGGATCCCCGAGCGCGTGCAGCACCACAACAGCGATTGTATTACGTCTCTGCGCGACGACTGTTGGAACTAGAATAGTAGTCGTCATTGTAAACGCGTGCGTATATTTTTGTTTTCTACAATCGCGCGTTTCGTCGTCGGATCCGTACGCTAAACGAGTGTGCCCAATAGCCACGTTTATAGTTTTTACATTCAATATACATTTATGTATTCGAGTGTTTTGTACTTAGAGAAGGCAGTGCACACGAACTCTAAATGTGTAATAAACAATGTACCGGAACGTTTCGCGTGTTATTTCGATTGTCGTCTGTGACTGAAAACTGAATACACAATAAATAATAATTATTTGTATTTGTAAAAGTAAAAATGTTATCCAATTCTAACGAACTAACGTATCCCGTTTACCCTCGATGTGGGAAGTTTAGACCCCTGCGGTCTTGTTTCTATCGTCTAGTAATAATAATATACACTGCTGCCGTTCACCAGCAAATAGAATGCAATCTATACTGAAATCAAATAGAACGAACAGAAATTACACGTCGCGTCGAATGTTTTTTTTTATCGCCCCGAAAAACGATAAAATACCCGGAGTATTTAAATAGCGAAAAATAAAAACACTTTTGAACACATTCGATATTGTACGAGATTCTTATGTTATGTAAAAGGGATTATCGATTGCGCATATGCACACATAATATAATGCCCTTTCAATTTTCTTCGTATACGCAGAATAATATGCACATCTGCCAGCACTGGACACGGCAACTGACGTCACGACCAGATATTGTCGAACTCACCTGAATACATCGCGCGTTCACATAAACTACGACCCTGACCGAGAGATTTTCGGTTGCGAGTGTGTCGGTTTTAAGGGTTGCGTAACGTTATGGGGTGGCAGATGGCCGACGAGAGTGTATATATATATATATATGTGTGTGTGTGTATATATTTTATAAACGTATTCCTGGAAACCAGAAGTAATCCTAACGCTGTTGCCAATTTTATTCACTCTTCCGGGTCCCCCTCAACCCCAAAAAAAAAAAAAAAAAAAGAGAACGAACGCACGTTTTCGTATTTCCCGTGCACGCATAGACTAAATCAATCTCCAGACCGTTTTTGTCATCACGGCGCGGGCGCAGAATATAAATAAGAGCGACCGTTTTGCGAGCCTAGGGTAAACTACACTATGATATTACATACGTAATGAGTTGAAACTTAAAGCCAAAGTAATACGTACGGTGAAAATGTGGTCGAATGGTCGTTACAAAGAACCACCACAGGGGCTATGCGTTAAAAGGCCAACGAAATATTGGGCCGGAGTAATTGACAGTGACGCGATAATACGATTAGAATTCACTTATGTCTGTGCTTTGTCAGATTGCTACTGCTAAAAGTCCGTGCGGATACACGCTTTACAGTTTTATCATACAATTTCAGACAGCGGGAATCAAAGGGATATAAAAGTAACATAAAAGTACAAAATGTACATACCATACATACATACATAGTACATACGTATATACATACAGTATACACACAGGACATGGATAAATTTTCAAATTTTTTAACAACTCGTGATTATTTTTTATTATTAAATTATTTTATATTTTATTTTGGCATATGAATGATAAAAAAATTAAAAAATATGACCAAAAAGAAAAAAAACTGATGGGAAATTCTAAAAAGAATAAAGAATTTAATATTTAAAAGACCAACTCATATAAAATCAATGTTTCGGTAAAATAAAATAAGAAACATTGTTAACAACTATTCGTAATGAACATTGAATTGTTTTATATTTGGTATTATACGAGTATAACAGTCTAACATGCTGCTATATAAACTGAAGTTACCGAAAGTCTCCGAAAGACTAGAGAGAAAACACAGTCGATACGTTATTTATATATACGTATATCTCTATATTTATCACGATATTGAGTTGTTCGATGTGAAAACAATTTTTATTTATAAATACTACTGTTTTGTGGACAACAAACTCCAAACCAATTATAAATTTACAATAAACGTTATACTCATATTATACAATATATATATATTATATATTATATAATATAGCATTGTTAAAAAAAATTGTATTTAATGGGCGGAAAATAATTGTTTTACGTTGAAAAACTCAAACAGTCTGACTATAGAGTGATATCCGTATTAATAATACCCGTGTACTTGGTCATTTTTTGAGAATCAAAGTTAAAAAAAAAAAGAGAAAAAACGATACGGTGATATACGTATAATAACAGCGCGTTCTTTGTACACACGTCTCGACCTCGCGCGACATGGATATCATATCGATTACTCACGCGTTCGGACTGAAAACGCGCGAAAAAAATATGTGCGTGCTGTGTGTATATACACGTATATTCTCGAACACGGTAGAGAGAGCCGAAAACTAATTACGGACGATAACCGGCGGTGTTTCGTACCTTTTGATGATGATGGCCACCGTTGTATTGTTATACGGCGCGACGACGTGCCGAATAAAAATTAATTTCACCGAGGGGTAAAGTCGGGCGCCAACCGGTCGGGCTTTGCGAGATACAACGTGTATATGAATGTTCGTGTGTGTGTGTGTGCGCGCAAAGGGGTCTGGGGCAGATGGAATTCGGTGGTCATCGTCGTTGGTCATCGGCGGAGCCTGGTGGGAGGCCGCACAAAACATAATATATAGCGTATGTATAGTATACACACGGACTGCATCGTTGCAACGGACCGGCGGCGGCAGAATAAACGCAGCACAGAAAACTACCCCTACAGGCATTAGCCCTTTAATTATCGCGACGGCTATCGCATAAGGGACAGGCTGCCGGGGGATCGCTAAGGGTTACTAGTATGCGCGTTCCTTTGATTCGTCGAACTCGGCTTGCCGCCGCCGCCACAGTGTGTGTGCGCTCGTGTGTGTATATTATATATATATATAGATCAGAAAACGTGCGTCCAAGGTCCGACGTTTATGAAACGATCCGTGACAAATTAGACGTCATATCTGTAATGATTAATCCGGACTGTTGCAGAAGTGCCAATTATATTCTTTTCCTTTATCGAAAAACTATCTATGTTATTAATTACAGTCGTAGCGTACCTATGAAATAATTTATATTTTACTTTCGAACGTGTACGTGGGTCTCACGGGTGTACCGCGTGTTTTAGAGACGGTCGATTTTGGGAAACTTGAGTTTGGAAAAAAATTTATTTTCGAATAGAAATAATCTCAGAAACTTATCATAAAACGACTGTTATAAACGAATAATAAATATCTAATTAAACTCTATGATCTCTCACTGTAAGTCTGTAAATATAAAAATCGATTATGATGATGATGATGATGATGTATATACAATTATTATTTACTAGGTGACCCGGCACACGTTGTTTCGCCATATATTTCTAGTGAATTTTTTAGTATAAAAAATAACTAACTTATTGTAAGTATTTGGGGATGGTGTTTATAATTAAAAGAGGAATGGAGCGATGACGGCCTATAAAAATAACTAAACACCAGACATTCGTTTATATAAAATTTATAATCTATTTATTATATGAAATCCAAATTACCACGCACTCACTGATCGCGTTGCATCTCAAAATCTAGCCCGTGAAAAGTTTTTTCCGGTATGAAGGAGAAATAACGTTTTTCATTTTTAACTCTCTTTTACACCCTCAGGGGATAAATTTTGTAAAAATTGAAAATGTAAAAATTTTTCACTTTAAATCGCTTTTAATGTAAAAAATTGAAGTACTATTAATAACTGACTTATTGTAAGTAATCGTATATGAAAAGTAAATGAAACACGTATATATTTTTAATTGAAAATGATTCGTAAAAAAATGTATAAACAATGATTATGGTTACTATTATGGTTACAGAATAGGTTTAAATAGAAAACGTTAAATTTTTAAAAATATTTGTGGTTGGGGCCACCCTTAACACCTAGGGGTTTACACAATAGTTTATGTCCTATTCTCTGAGCTACCAAATATACGTATGTAAAAAATTTCATGAAAATCGGTCGAGCCGTTCCGGAGGAGTTCGATAAGAAACACTGTGACGGGAGAATTTTATTTATAAGCTAATAAATTAGGTACCGATTAATAAACGATCTGTCGGATTTTTATTACGTTTCTGGTGTAAAAAATCACGATTTTCACTAAATGTGGCGAAAATCGCGATATTTTTATAAAATAGGGCAAAAATCACGATTTCGCTACTTCGCGAAGAGAGGCGCCTATCACCTAACTTTAGACTGTAAATAAATATAATCGGTAGTACTTACGGCTTGTCGGTGGATTGCTGTTGAGTTTCGGCGTCAGTTCGTGAAAATATAAAGTAAGCACTTACAGATACACAAAAGTCACGATTAAAAGTTTTATCGGTCGTCGGACGAAATGAATAATAAACTGACGACGTTATCGACACTATCGCGGAGAAAAATTAAAACTGCGACGAAAAACTTTCCGAACCGCTGTCGACACTAGGCCGGTCGTCAGAGCACTGTGCATCCGGTTAGCCGACGTACTTCCTCGCGAGCTTTTCTCGATCGGTATTAGGCGGGTTGCGTGCGCAGGACGGCTGTCATTGGTCGTGCGGCGCGATTTCATTGGCACGCAGTATCTCACTCGTTCCTATTTACATTCCTCATTACTATTGTTACATAATCGTGTTGTCACAATGAACTATCTTATATAATAATTACGTAATACCTATAAATGACTAATCTCTTCGATCGTTGTACGTTTCCGGTGCGAAAATCATGATTTTTTTTCATAGAATAGCAAAAAAAAAGAGGTATTGCCTAATGGCAATGTGGGATGGCGGTCACTGCCCCTATGATTTAAGGGAGACTATAATTTATGTTTGATTTTAAGCGCCCCCGTGTATTTTTAGTACACATCGCGGGAAAAAAGTCAAAGGCAGCACATAAAAGTTTGATCAGAAGTCGGGAGACCTGTATAGCCCTTGCGTTCCCCTCCGATTCAACTACTGCTCCCGCTAAACCTATTCTGCTCGCGAAAAAATCTCCCTTAAAATATTAACAAAATATATATATTATAGCTGAATAACCCGGCTTCCCCGTGTGCAACTTTTTATTTTTTTCATTTTTACCCCTTTTACCCCCCATAGGGGTCGAATTTCGGAAAATCCTTCCCGAGGGGACTCCATTATATAAAACGAAACTGCCGACCAAATTTCATATTCAAAGCTCCAGCGGTCCCGACCAGGCGAATTTTTCTAGTTTCACCCTTTTCTATCCCTTTTAACCCCCTTAGGGTGACGTGACGACAATCAGAAAGGTATTTGGAACAACTCTGTGAAAAAAAATTGGAAAAAAGTTAAATAGCGTCGTCACAAAATGGGCACATAAAAAAGGCCTGTTCTTTTATATAGATAATAGATATATACATAGATTTTCAAGCAGTATATAACATAATGTAATGTTACGAGTATAGTATGACACACGTCATTAAGACGTAAAGTTTAATTCAAAATTACTGAGCCAAACGGAATGATATGTTTCAAGCGTTCGCCCGTTTTCTCTGGAAAAAAAAAAAAGGAGAAAATGTTATTCTTTCGCTGTCTCGATTTCGCGTTAAAAAGGTTGACACTGACACACATCAGCAATTACGAGTGCCCATACAAAAGCCTTAAGCAGACAACAATTTTACACGTAACATCTTTAAACCCCGCGCACGGCTAAACACTGGTGTTTTCCGTAGGACGTTCCAAAGGGGTATATTATAATGAACAATATAATACTATGTGAGCCGCGCAGTGTGTGTACGAGATATTCCTGCAGTGTTATACGTATCTATAAAAAGAATCCGTCGGTACTGCGAAAACAGGTGCATTTCAGTAAAAATAAACCTAACCTAATTTCGCGTGCGGCGACACCGTTGCAGCTTGTAATGATACGACACACAAACACTCCGCCCAGGTCCCGTGTGGACAAAAGGCCGAACGTCTCCAAAAGCAACAAACACCGATGACATGTTATGATAGCGAACCCTTTTGTTGGTCTACATCGGTGATTGACGTGCGTACATCTCTCACGCACTGTTTACGCGTGTACCAGATACCTATACATATAAATATATAATATATATACGTATATAAACTATAAACATAATATGTGTACGGCGTGTACGCGTGAGGACGATGATGGAATTCGGTATCCCTTTTTTTCCCTTCTTTTTACGGATGAGTTTCCTATTAGAAACGGGTAAGGCTCGTGCCGCGATCTAAAGGGGCACCGGAATGATTACGTTTTTTTTTTTAAACCCCTTCGCTACTCCCCGAACACGCGCGCATGTCTTCATTAAACACGTGTAAATAAAAAAAAACCGGGTGTCTATACCCTATAAAAAAAAATAAAAAAATTAGTCGGGTTTAAACACCGTTTAATAAGTCATTACGCGGGGCGCCTAAAGGGGTTGGTGGAAAAAGGGTTCGGCAGCTATTCAATTATTATGTTAGTTTTGTATGATTTCCACTACTACTTCTACCGATGCCGTTCGATACCCTTTTTTTAAATAGGTTTTCGAACACACGAGTACACACGGTGTGTAATACACTGATCACGCCGCGCGACCTCTTATTTATAAACCTGTTCCCGGCAACCCGTATAACAACCCGGAGTGGGTTGAAAAAATGTTTAAAAAAACAGCAAAACTGTGTGTAAAACTATGTGATATATGGTAGATGATGATTATGAGATACTTCTATAGTGTCTATAATTCTCAAGATTTCGTATTACTGATCGCGATATTATCCTCGTAATCTGTATCAATAAAATATATTAAATTAAAAATACAATTGCTAATAAAATGACAGCTAGAAGACTATAGAATAATCGCACCTTATAAAACGCGGTGCATGCTTTTATCGAATGTGTTGTCGCGTAATATCTATTCAAAATAGTTTCAAAATTAGCAGCGAACTGCCTAGAAGTAAGTACGCGTCTTGTGATAACCGCGGGACGTATCATTTTGCGATTTTATTTCGACAGTCCTAGTCAGGAAACGTTCTCGGCAGCTTCCGCGTCCTTGCTCACGACTTCCGGTCACAAATTCCCGTCACCAATCGTACGAGAGGGTCGCAGAATGGCGTGGACAATTTTTCCCGTTGCCCCCTTCTTGCGACGAACGCGCTACGCCCTCGCTGCACAAGGTCAAGTGCAACGTTGCCTTTGTTTCTTTCGCGCGAAACGACTTGGAACACGCGCGGCGGCCGGGCATCGTGAATCATCTAATGCCGTTAACTCCTTGTCCCCCCCTCAAACACACACACACACACACACACGAGCCCGAGCACGCAACCCTTCGTAGTTCTTAGCCCCCATTGTTTAATATCTGACGGTTGGCCTCGGCGAAAAATACGGGCAGCAACATGGAAGCTGCGACTCGACCGACTGAGCTAGGGTGTGCAGATAATATATATTGTAGACCAAGGGAATACACGGTGCGGGGGTGGAAGCGGTCGTGGCGGCGGACGAGGAGAAAAGGGAACGGAGACCGCGCGCACGGCATGTATAGGGGTGGAAACAGGAAAAAAGTCCATCGTTTCATCAGTTAAAAGGGTTCTAGTGTCGGCGGCGGCGGCGGCGGCGGCGGCGGCGGCGGTGGCGACGGAGTGAGGGTGGAATTCTCGCTAATGAAGGGCCGGCGGCGTTTGCACCCCTTTCGCGTCCGTCGACCAATGAGCAATCCGCTTAGCAATCAATATTCAACCCCAGCCGGACGCTGCCATCATGAATCTTCCCCACCACTACTCTCCTAGTTTTCGTACGCGACGCGCACACGCGCCCGTACGCCAAAGTCGTACTTACACACGTATATGTCGTGACCACTACACGTTTATACAGGGTGTGTTTACTAATCACTACGAACACTTTAATTAACCCGTGCGAGTCCATTCGCGTAGCGCGCGCTCGGATTAAACCCGAAACGGGAGTTTTCCCGCGGACGGGTCGGGCGTACGCGCCACCGCGACGGGTAACGCGCCGTCGACGAGCGCACGATTTAGTAATAAATATTATAATGTGTGCGCGCGCGCGTCTTTGCCTCCTTTCCGCGCAGATGTTGTGTGCTCGGTGTGTGACATAAACGTACCGGGTCAAAATCGTTGTCGGGTCAACCGGCGAACAATTTGTTGACAATCAAAATAAAGAGGAGAAAAAAAAAAGTAACCGAGTACCTCTATTTTTCCACCAGGAAACAGAATTTTGATTAAAAAAAAAATAATAATACGCAGATACAATGTGTATAATGTATAACACACAATATTATTATGCATGCTTACAAAATTTCCGACACATTTTTTTTTTTTTCGCTCGCAAAACGCACGTTCCCCGGTGTAGACGTGTGTGTTTGGTAAAAATTACCGGGCCCTATTCTCGCTCACACACACACACACACACTGCGCGAGGGAAATCCGACATTTTGTGAATAACAATGATTGTATGTAAATCTGGCTTAATTTTCGAGAGGACCAGCTGCTTTTTCATTGTGCCCCGAAACGCAAAAAAAAAAAAAAGAAAAAAAAGGCGTGATCTAGATCCAGATTGTGTACGGTTTTTTTCCGCATACTTTCTTATGCAATGGCAACAGACCGTTCGAGTGTGACGGACATTTTTGTGAATAATAATAATAAGGTATTCGCAAAACGGGTATCCTTATACGTAGCATTCATTGTTAGGGAAAAGGTATGTATGGATCGATTCTTAGTATTTTTTTCCAATCAGATGAACAATATTTTTCGAAATAAAAATATTTAAGAGGTAAAAAAAAAAAACACACATTTTTTAACCCAATGGCGTTGGTTTTCCCTCTTTATTTTTATTATTATTATTTTTCAATCTGTTTTTTTTTTTTTTTTTTGCTGAGGTTATCATAATAGTGCCGGGCTGAAAACATATCCCACCCAAGCGTTTTGAATACCATCCCAATGAATGCATTAACCTACAGACGTATATATTTATAGGTATATAGTATAAGGGTTGTGTAACTGCATTAAAATCTATACGAGTATTTGCATACTTTTTCATACCTTATAGATGCGTATTTCTATTTACTCAATATTCGATTGAAAGTAACTGTACGCCAGTTGTATTGTTATAGCATACAACTTATAATTCACAATGATCTATATACTTCTTTAAGTATACAAATATTGTTGAAAAGTCAAAATACATGTTTAATTATGAATTTAACGCAAAATACTGCGTAATGATAATGACATTTTTACCACGTCGTTTATGCATATTTCCTATCGTTTTGAATTTTAAACGAAAATTGTGATTTCCTGTTCGCCAACTGTTAGTGTGTTTACTATTGAACACTAGCCCTCGGGGCTTAAACAAATCAAATGAACCGGAATTAATATTTAAAATGATTCCCAGCACAAATGTGAATGTTAGCTTTCGAGGGTAAGAAATCATAAAGTCAACAATTTGACCCTCTTGTGTAATTGATTTATTGTACTAACATTTTACTCACGAAAATATCTTCACACGTTCATTTCATTTTCATAGATTCTAAATTGAGATCAAATATTTGAAAAATTCTTTTGACGTTTACCCACACGTTATTTATGTTTATTTCAGACATTTTTCTGTTCAAAACAATATTTATGTGTTTCCCTTAAAAATTAAAAAGAAATAAAATCCAATGAAATAGTACATATTATTATGTTTTAGAGTTTAGAAAGTAATTGCAATTGAAATCTAAAGAATAATATATACCTATATATACATTTATTTATTGTAATTTTATTCATATTTATGAATTGTGTTTGTTTTTAAATTTTTAAATTATTCCATAACGCCAATGTTATAACTTGTAAAACGCGAACATTTTGAGCAATGCATTTTTTTTTTTTAACACTAGATCACTTCCATCATCGCATTATCTGTGTCAAAACAACGTTTTTTCCCAGTCAATCCTTTTGTACCTGCTCCCCTAATTCCACTGCGTAGTTATTGTGTTAAAATGTTGTAAATGTCCTTCCGGTCGATAAACCTTACCACGTTTTAAAAAAGTCACTCGTGCCGTTGAGTTTAATAAACTAAAGGATATTGTAGTGTTATTGTGGTGTTTGGTGTTGGTTCGTATTTAACTGATTAACTAGCCCATCGACGTATTTACCGGAGAAGTACCGACGGAAATAATAATATATAGGTCGCGATAGATAATTCTAGGAACACGATCAAAAATGTTTCTATACCTTGTCGTACGGCAATACACTAAACGTTTTAATGGCTTGATTACGTCTATTATATCGAGTAACATCTGGGGGGTGCACGCGCCAATCCGTTAAAACAATAGACTCGACACTAACGCCGATTAACAGATTAAAAATCCATCGACGAAATTGCTTTCGCCACTCGTAATAAATATAATTTCACTCGGTGTCGTTTTTTTCCCCCGCTTTATTGTAGGTGTACGTATTATAACGAACCGTTTGGCGACGCGACGTTCACCGCGAGTGACGATCTCGCACCTGATGCCCGGTGATCATAATAAAACAAACGACAGTTCGGTCCAATTATCGGCGATCGGCGCCGTGTGGGTACGTGACGACGGGTGTGTGTTGGCCGATCGAAATCCGACGCGTTCTTCTACGAAGTTCATGACGTATATAGGTAATAATAATATATATATATACGTATGTCTTCCCACTCGCACAAAAGGATTTCAAGGAAACCAGTCTTCTCCCGCGCTCCCTCTCGACCGTACGACCGCCGCCGCACATAATATACACTCTCGTTTTCTGCCAGTTGTATAATGTTTGAAAAGGAATCGAAACGGCCAGCTTGCCGCGCCCGCGCACACTTAATATACATGCGCGCGTATATAATATAAATTATTTGTACAATAAAAATAATAATATAACCCGCGAAGACCGCGCGCGTATATGCGTTTGGCTATAGTGTTCCTGTTTACCCGAAATACCCGCGGCAGGTGCTGTGTCTCCGTTGCATAATGTTGAAAGGGCGAATCGATATTTTCTTCTTTATTTTTTCGCTCTCCCGTCCCGCCGCCGCCGGTCTCCTTTATCATCGCGCGCGCATACGGTACGCGACACACGAGGAAGTTGTTTTTGCGCAAAAACCTCGCCGGCGTGCCACCCGACGAACATGTCAATCACCCGACATCCGCATAGTTCTCACGCAATCAAGATCGACCGTCGCGCCGAGCGTGTGCGTTTTTATATCAAACATAATATATAAATACACCCGGAAACCCAATATATATACATTATATTATATAGTGGACCGTACCGCACTCGGCGGCCGTGTACATTATTATTATTATGAAAGCCGGGTGAACCCAAAAATCACTTTCCCATTATTATAATGTTTCCGAAATCTACATGTTTTTTTTTTTTTTTCGTTCGTGATATTATAATATGTGTAAACCGGACTCGAGAATTTATTCCACCGCGAAGTGTGTTGCAATTTGTATCGAAAGTATTTGGCGAAAAAAATTAAATTCACACACCCGGGGGGTACCTACGCTTTGGGGCTCGTTAATACACTTCTTTGTGACTATTTTTTTTTTTTCTTTCTGTTATTTACATACACGGAACATTTTTTTTTTTATTATTATTATTTCGCTCGGTCTATGTACTGCGCCCGGAACACTTCAAATTGACACGTATTCTCGTTAAGGCTGTCAATTCTCCCTCTCGAGATAGTCTCTTATGCGCGCATGCACTGAAAATCGCCACTGTCCCCGTGGATGTGAATATATGTAAATATTATTATGCGGTATTCTCTCTCTTTCTGCGTGTCTGCCTATGCGAATATCGTATCGAGACGTGGACGTGATACAATAGTGCATTTTTCAATTTGAACCCTTAAATCTCATTTACTTGCCAACTGTGCGAAACTAGATTTAAAATTATGCCGAGACATGTTAAAACACACGTTTTCAAATGAATTATTATTTTTTTATAAGTTATACTAAAATCGAAATACTCGGCTTCTGGATTAATTCAATCTGAATTGGCTCTGTCCGTTTTTTTTTTAATTTTTGTTTCTAAACTATAACAAACAAAAGAAAATTATTTAGTATCGAAATCACGGGCTGTGTATACTATGTAACAATGTGAAGCAATACTAGGATAGTCTCTGATCTGTGTGTTAATGTGATTTTTGATTTTACACAAACTATAATCCAAAACTCCATCCGAAATAAAAAGAAACCAGGCCTTGTAAAACTGTTGAATGTTTTTATTCCTTTGTAGTTTAGATCATGAAAAAAAAAAAAAAAAGGAAAAACCATAATGAATCTTTGTACAATCATGGCAAATTGATGAAACTCGATAATAAAATATGTTGTAAAAACGGAAAATTACAGTAAAATAAAAACAATAACATGATATTAACGTTATAAAATTACTAAATAACCTAATAATAAAAAAATACACTTAATTATTGTTAAACTTTTTATATTGACGGACACGGTAACATAATTTTGTACACAACAGTCTCGCACACGTTACATCATCTTTGTTCATTATAAAACAGCGTGATCGTCTTGTAAATAAATGGAAACTCGTAAAAGAATATTAAACGATTAAAATATTTTGTTAAATTTGATTTTCTTTTCAGTAGAGCACGCGCGTACCATAATCATAAGTAATTTAATTCGACTGAATCGACTAAAATCGGCGTTGAAACTAAGTTGATATTAATGGCTCGTCCTTACACATAAAGAACAAATATGTACATTTATGCCGATACGTTTAATAATTTTTCAGAATTTTTTCAGTATCTACAATAAATTATTCTTAAGACCGTATAGTAAATATTGCTGATTTTCAAAATCCCTTATTATCGTCATTTATTTTTTTTTTTATCGTTCGTCGATAAATAATTTGCATCGTTAGCGAAAACCAACGAAAAATATCATTTATGTTCGAAAGTAGGTACCAAATTCGAAATTCCAGTTTGCTCGGTGAAACTATAAATCTTCATTTCATCGAAAACACTTCTTTTTTTTTTAATTAAGATAAGCTATAAAAGAAGTTTGAGTCATCTAAATATTGGGGCGAACACAAAATGATTTCGATGAATGATGGTTAATAAAATAATAATTATCAATCAATATGGACGAGTGTGCTTTACCGCGGAAAACGCTTTTAGCCCGAGTGTGGCGGCGCGGCTGGCCACCGTTGATTGATTAAAGTGGAAAGTCATTGGCGGGGATGAGAGAATGGAAAATTTACCGGATGAAAAAAAAAAAAAAGGGGAAAAGTACGTTGAAAGCAAAACCTTTATTATTTGCCCTCGTTAGAAGAAAGTAGTAGGGGCACCCGAGTCCGATTCAATTATTTATACTTTGTTATTATGCATCGGGTAAAAAGGGGTTTTTTGTCGCGGAAAAAAAAGATGGCGTCCGGTCCCGAATTTACATTTTTATGAATAATTCTTTTGACAAAAAAAAAAAAAAATCAAAAAAAGGGGAAAAAACGGTGTTTATATGCAAAGGGTCCCCACAAAAACGCAGCTGCTTTGATTTTTTTCGCACACCCCATTATTCAAAGATGTCCAGCCGGTCGCTCGATTCCCGAATTCGAATGAAAATTAACATTGAATGACACAATGTTTAAAGAATACATTTATTTAAACGTATATTTTTACGAACGTTTGTCGACGTAGTATAAATGCTTTGACGGGGAACGGCGGCGGCGCTCCGAGGCGAAAATTTAAACACTGAAACGTCCGGGCTTTGAATAAGTAAAAAGGTTTTTTTCTCGTTTTTAATTACGACGTCTCTTCAAATGACCAGACTTATTGCGCACTGGGTTTTCTTTCATTTCGAATCGTTCGAAACCGTCGTAACAATCTACAATAGGTACCCTATATTATGAACGCAAATGACATTCCGTCGCCCGCGTACCTATATCGAATGTTTTCGATTCGTTTTCGCTTTAATTAAACATTTTTTTTTAAAAAGTATATCGTGCACGATATATCGGCGTTGTCATACCGGCTGCGTAATATTTCCAAATCACTTACACGCGATAATTATTTTCCGTCGTTACAATAAAATCAACGTACATATTATAATAGTTTTTTTTTTTGTTGTTGTACCCGAATTATTTATGAACGAAAAACGTTAGAAAAATGCACGAGTGTTTATGAGTGCATATTCATTAGTGTATTTAGTAAATATTAGTAAAATACTCATAACGGGACGATTTAATATCTCATCAAAAGGATAAACGGTATTTCCTAAGTGGAATCAAAAAATTCGCGCCCATATCGGATAAAAAATTACTATTTTTTTTTTATTTTTTTTTATACATTTCAAAATGATCCGAATGGCAAAAGTCTACGACGAGAACGTAACTACGGGTTTCGAAAAACACGCGAACGTGCTGCCCAAAACTATCGTTTTAACAGCGTGCACCCGTGCAGGTAGATGGATAAGGATGAACGCGATATGGCGCCGCCTTATGTAAATAGTTTGCTCGTGTGTGAGGTCACGTCATAAACGTATTGACCTAGGTCGTATACCACGTGACGTCATAACATTTTTACGTGTGAGGCATAACGCTTTTCACGCTCTCGCACTCTGTCGAAATTATAATAAATAGGTATTATTTATTCAAACCGTTGACGCAAACAATTGAAAACTCAGAACGGCGTATGTGATTGATTTTTGTTTTTTTTTTAGCAATTATCACAAGAACATAAGTATCGTGGGGTTTTTTGACCTTTTTTTTTTTTTAATCGAAATTATAAAAATATTGAAATCCGGTTTGATAATATTGTTTAACTAACATCGGCGACTGTATAACAAAAAACAAATTTATGTTTAATATACCTACATAATTTAACCATTACGCGCGTACTATTATTATGATTATATAATGTTGTATATTAATATTCGAATACGTCGATTTGTTTATTAATTTAACGAGACGGTAGAGTAAAGATTAGGTTTGTGTGTTCGTTTGAAACGTATTTAATTTGAATTACAAGTGTGACCTTTATTATAGTTGTTGCAGCTCATAACTGTTAATAATAATATGTGTTATGTGATCCAGTTATTCCCACTTCCAGGTATGGGCTTACTATACCTAATGATACACTGTGGACAATATTCACAATATTTTTCTCGGTCTTCGGTCGAAGGGTACAACGTCCATAGTCGAAATGTCAGTCAGTTTTGTTATTGTTTTGTATTTGATCTTTATTTTTTGACTTCCTTGGAAACGACGAACTACCACATTCACATTGTTTACGATCGCGCCATATGGTCAAAGAGGTGCAAGGTACTCTTTAGAAAATGACAGGTTTTTATCCTCGGAATAATAAGTATTATGTAAACATATTATATATAATTTTTTTTTTTATCATCAACCCGGGTAAGCTGTTCTTTATCCACGAATTCCAATACCTAACTGTACCGGCATGGGTAACGAAGAAGAAAAAAAAAATTGTATCGGAAGGTCCTAACAAACGAGTACGTGACGTGATCGCGAACGGTCAACCTTTCCGTGGGTACATTTTTAGGTATAAATGAAAATGTGAATTGTATTTGTTCGTTTTTGTCGAAACCCTAAACTCGGGGCGAGTCGGAATTAAAAACACTCCTTAAAATGGCACGATTTGTAACGTAGTTTTTTTTTCCCCCGTCGCATATTGGCAGTATGTATTATTTGGTACCGTGAAGCAATTATTGACATCGCGAGTCTATTCGTTTCACCGAATGGATTTATTTTGTCTAAACCTGTGGGAGAGTTATTCATTAATAGAATCAGACATTTTTCACAATCAATAAGCAATTCGATGTATAATGCGACATGTATACGTACACAAAAATGCTGACTTTTGAATTCTAAATACACTTAATACGCGCCGGCCGTGATGTCGTATGGTAAATTATTTCACCGGAGATCTGTTTTTTTTTTAAACTTCAGGTTAGTTTTTTTTTTTTACAATATTTAGTATATATTTTAACCGTTTATTACATTGAAATAAATACGTGGACATCGGTCCAATACGAATTAAATTAGGTGTGCTACCTTTTATGAAATGAGCAAATATTTTGTAAAACGTGAAACCTTAGGGTAAAATGAACATAATAATTATAGCGAGATTAATTTATATAAATAGGAATTATACGTTGAGTATCATACTGCGTTCGTATCTCGAACAAAACTTTGACGCTGCGTTATAGTACATGGCGAATTAAATTCTTTATGAGCCGTTAGCAAATTCATTTGAAATATTCAAAACCTGCCACGGTAAATAGACAAGTGACCTGAGAGAACGTACGTCCATTCGCACTGTCTGTTTAAAATTTATAAAAGTTCAGATGGACAAAGTTTTCCTTTTATATATTTATACAATATATATATATATATGATTATTAGATATAAATAGTATTCTTATTTTTGTATTTATCACATTTTTGTTTCGAGTATCTAAATATGTTTTACTGAATTTTATTTTAATAATTGTCCCGACAAACGATTTACGTATATTTATACATAATATAAAATACTTTTTTTTTATATTAGTTGTTAGTGTTATTACTTATTACCTAGGTATATCGTAATTGGGCGATATGGATGTAAACTGTTTTTGGGATTCAAAAATGCGAATAAACTCGTACTTATTTAATTATTTTTACCGGACTATATGGCTCCGATTGTTCTATGCGTAGAACAATTTAGTAGAGCATACTTGAACATTCAGATAATACTATGCTAAGAAGATGTACTCACGACTAACGCAGTTTTTCTGACCTTTGCCTTCCAGAAAATATTTTCCGTCGCCGTGTATAGCTAAAAACGGAGAGTAAGAGTGTATATTATAATGTGTGTGTGTGTTTGTTTAAACAAATAAGAGTTCTGAAAGTAAACAAAATAATATACAATTCGGAGAAAATATTATTATTATGTAAAAACAACACGACCTAGTCCCGTCGTCGGTCCAAAGGTCCGCCGCGGTCTCTTGACCTATCCCTCTAACCCGAACGATAAGAGATAACTAGGACAAACATTGGAGCGTTTACAATTATCACAGCTGTGTCGAGTTGATTTTACCTCCTAAGCGAGTTGCGTGCAACTGCGCACACCTAATGGATCGTATTATGTAATAACGGTGCGATAATATAACCCGTACACATCCGTGTTCGTTTCGGTATACGCGCGAAATATATTTTAACAATCTTGATCGTGATACGTTTTTTTTTATATTATAATCAATTTACGATCGGAAATATGAGAACGCGACACGTTATAGTTATAATACGTGCCGCGACGCGATGAGACATCGTATCGAAATGAAAGGGTTGCACGCGGAACGAATAAAGAAACGCGCCCTCTCGGTGATTTATCCGTCGGACGAATTTATTGTATTTTATTAATTCTATTATCATAATTATCGTTGTTATCTTTCATCGTCGAGTGCGTGTAATCGATTGCGCGAGTCTTAAAGAAATTTAAAAAAAAACGTCGAGAATAAAGTATAGACGAGAATGTGGGGATGCATTTAGTTCGATAAATTCAGCCGTTCTACGTGTACACACGCTGTGTATGCGCTTCGAAAAATCGTGTATTTTATAAATAACGAGCACATTTCTATTTTAACAATTAACGCGACTCGAAATTTCAAATATTTCCAACGTCGCGTATGACGTACGATATTATAAAATAATTATTAATAATTACCTACCTATACGTTACCGAGATGACGTTATTAAATTTATAAGCAAGATTATATGAGTTTGGACAGGTATCGCGTTTCACATTTATTAAACGACGTTATATTACTGTAACTCGATCGCAAATTGCAAACGTGGAGTGCATTTATATTAAACATTCTACGTCACTTAAAACGTACAGAACATATCTGCACGCATGTGCATCTGTACATTTCTATTAATCGAGGAAAAAACACCATCAATAAATCACTCTTAGATACTTAGACCCCCATCCCCTCCCACATACACAAACATGTCTTATCCTAATCAAATAAGCTCGTCGGTGCAGCGAAACAATGATCAAATAATGTCATAACGATGACGGATACTCCAACGATAAATGGTTCATAATACCATAGTTATTAAAATATTATACCCGTGATATTTTTATGATTCTATAACTTAGAAAAACGAGCAAATTACGAAAAGAATAACATAGTATATGAAACGAAAACTTTAGACCCATTTGGTAAACCGTCATGAAATCACGTTACATCAGCGTGTTTATTGTTTACACGACCGCGTTACCGACATTATGATACTAACGCCCAACACCCGTCGTCATGTCTATAAAAAAAATATATATACAATGTATATATATATATACAATGTATATATATATATAATGTATATATATATACAATGTATATATATATATAATGTATATATCTGTAGGAACCATATTATGTGTGTCTGTTTTTCTTTTTATGTACAGTGCGAAAAAAAGGGATCTTTTTTTATTCATACAATGCATTGATGACTCTTGTGGTTCGCTGTGTGGTCTCGAGATTTTTTCGTAAACATGGTCATACGAAATTGGCACCACCAATGACCTTTTTTTTACCTACTTATTCCCTCGAGTTTTCACTTACTTCCTGCGGAGATGGCTTGGGTAATGATCGATTGGGATTGGGTATTCCGTGTAAAACCGGAGTCTTACAGAAAAAAAAGAAAAAAAGAGTACCTTAATAATAAGAGAAACCATGACGATTTACAGTTATATTTCCTTTTTGTTATTTGCAATATATTGTGCGTTTCAATTTAATTCGACAACGGATAATAGATTTTTTCCACCCAATTCTGTGTACTGGCCTTGATAAATTCAAAAAAAAAAAAAAAACGTTGGGATATATAACACGTACGTCTCGATATCGAATACAATATTTATTTGTAAATATATTCTTGAATATTAACTTTTAATATAATAATATAAAATACATTATACGTCATACCGTCACTGTTGTTCCGATCGAAATCTAATGCAATGCGCGTTTAGTACTTCTCAACCAAATGATATACGTGGATTTCACCGTTTGGTATTTACGAAATTTCTATACCTCCTTCTGGTGGTCTGTTACCTATGCGATTTGTGAACAAATCGAATATCAAATAATTAGAATAATGACACTTACATGTGTTTACACGGGTAATAATATTTTCTCTTTTCCACTGTTTAATGGATATATAACGAGTATTTATCAAACAAGTATTATCGGCTAAATCGTAAGTTGGCAATATCAACTTTGCTTCAGACGCATTTTATCGGAATTGAATAATAATTATGTTATTATATTTTCATAATCAATATATTCTTTTATTTTTTATTCGACTACTTGTCGTCGTTGATTTATAAGTATTTCATTAATGGTGATACTTATGAATTACATAATAAACTAAAGTGTCATCAGGAAAAAATAACAATGTAAATCAAATAAGAACCTAATCAATAATCATTGAAACGTAAACATTAACGAAAATCTAACTCTACGAAAATTATGTTCTACGAAGTAAAAATTATAAATCCTCCATGAGCCTAAAAACGTGAGAAACGTAAGGCGAACACGAACAAATTGCAAAACTAAAATTATGTATTTGAAACTTTTGAACAGTGAAACTGATTTTTAAGAAGGCACCAAGGCAAAATAAAAACGATAAAATCATTAAAAGCATTTCTAACGTGATCATTTTATTGTAGGTACCTTTTTTCTTATTAGTAGTAGGGGTAAGTAATTAAATTCAAGTCGTTTATGGACTATGAGCATCGTTATTTATATAAAATATTTATTTATTTTCAACTACCTTATCTAGAAATACATTGAAACAAAATCATGTTAATATACTTTGTTATACAACGAGAAATATAAAATAGAATAGTTATCTATGGTTGATGATTAATGTCCTCGGTTAATATTATTGATTTAATTTTGTAATAATGGTTGTATTAAATTTTGACTCATCGTAATTTAAATTAGAATATGTAGGAAGTATAATGTATTTATTAGTAGTTATAATTAACGAATATATTCGTTCCAAACTACAATTTATAACACCTAGAAAATCTGTGTTTTTACTTTTAAAACTATTACACACACACACACACACGTCTCTATAAATATATACGAGTATACTATTCAACTATCATTTTACTCATATTATTAGTTTAAAATTAACATATTTAACTAATATTTTTAAGGAAAATTGATAAATTATATTAAACTATATTGGAAAAAAAAAACCATTTCGTAATAGTGTTTAAATCAATAAATTCAGATGTCAAATTTGTTTTTCTGAATTACACAATTCGCATTCTACGTCGTTTCCGGATTGCAAAACACTTGTCAGATTCGTTTTTAGTTTCCCTTTTTTTTTTTTTCTATATTCTTGTAAGGTTTGAAATATGTTACGTTAATGGTTGTTAGTCCCTTTTGCAACCTAATAATGGTATTTTTTCATAAAATTCTTTACTGTATCGCAAAGGATATGGGTGACTTATACTCATTCTACACAGTTGGCAAATACTGTAAAGTCACTTAATTTCGCAGCATTACTTCACTGGTTAATGGTTACACTATATTCATATATAAGCAATAAACTAACCTTTTTGATTTTGACGAATTAAATTGCCAATTTAATATTCTCACTATAGTAGATGGTTATATAAATTATTTATTAAGTTATTTATTCAAATATATAATACGCTGTATAAGAAGATTTGGCGTCGACCTTTTGTGACGTAATTATATTATTTCGTTTTCAACATTTATAACGATTCCGATCACAATGGGTTTTGCTAAACGTTCGTTCTCCGTCAATTAAAACGCCGATTAAAAATTATTAAAAGAAAACAGCTTTCCGAGATTGGCTTCCTGGTATTAGTATTTTGAACGTGGGAAAAAAAAAACGAAGATTCTTTTGCCATCAACGATTTTACAAACAATATAGTGAAAGGGCAATTTTATTCAAATCGATTTTCATGATCACCACGAATCTTAAAAGTAATTACACATTTACAATACAATTACCCGTTGTATTAATGTGACTATCATGGGTACTTCTCCAGTCATTCATTATAAAATTATAATATACAAATAAAACGTATTATAAATATTGACCTCCGAGTATATAACATAACACGACGTGTTATATAAATATGTAAATAATAATTTTTTTTTTACATTTTAAATTCTGAGAGGGAGCTATTGATTTTTGTGCGAGTATTTTCTGTCTTTGGACACGATTTCGACTAAGAGACTTGGTCCAATTATTATAAACTTCACGTGTAGTTTCTGATAGCAAATTTTGTCCAGTTAGCTAATTACTAAGTGCTTACGGGAGGTAATTTTTAACATTTTTTTTTTTTTTTTTTAATAATTATGAAAAACGACAATAAAACAGCGGCATTTACAGGATGCAAGTTTTCAAACAAAAACGAATGTTTTTTCGTCTTAAACTAGTGATCGTAAGGAATTGATATTTTCGCGGAATACTGATATTATACTGTTCTTTAGACGTGATATAATTTGTAAAAGATTTTATCTTTCTTGTGCTGTTTATAAAATTTGAAATTTTCGAGTTTTCTTGGATTTTTTTTCCGTAAAATATAAATAAAATTTTATTTCCCGAGCCAAAAAGCTTGACAATTTAACACAACATTTTTGTATGGCAATATATTACTCAAACTGTTGAAAGAAAAAAACGCCGAATATAATATCCTCAAAAAATCTTACAAACATTTGAAATTTAAATTTTGACGAGACTCGAGAAAAAAACAAGAATCTGCATACTTTTTGTAGTTGAAAATTGATAAAATTTTCAATTTCAATATTTAAGGCTTAAAAATGTAACACGCGATTCAAAATAGGTTGTTGATTCTATTGAATAAAAAACATATTTTGAAAAGTCGCATTAAATTTTTCTGATCGATGGGAAATTAAGTTTTTACGAATTTCAATGAATTCTGATAAAACGACAAAACTTTTTCGTTGTTATTCTTTAAAGAAGTCACTAATAATTATCGACAGGAAAAGAGGAAGAAAGTAAGTAATATAGGAATAGATACAGATCCACTTGTTTTCTTTCAGTTTGAATTATTTTTTCGAGAGCAATGATACATTGGTTTCAAATTTTGAAGACCAATTATTTGATTGATCATCCATCGCCTATATTTCATCCGGCTCCAATCAATTCAGCCTTATGCTTTTTTCAATTAGACGTGGCTATTGATTTTCCATACTTTTTTTGTTACTGTACACTTTTAACTTTATATACTTTATGTAAGTACTTGGATATTTTCTTTTCTTTGAGAAATCTTTATAATTGGTACTTGAGTAATAAACAGGTAACTATAATACATTTTATAAAAAAACCGCAAAGGTTAAGATCACACGTTTTTGAACAGTTGCCGAGAAACCAACGAACAAAATACAAAGAGAATTTTGGAGCGAAGATAACAGTTGATTTTTATTTTTAATTCATAAACCAAAATCTATTGATTAAAAATTAAATTTTATAGTTTTTGTTAAAAAATAAGATAGTCTGAAATTCGTTTTCGTAAATAGGATATTGTGAATATGCGTTTCCATAAAAACCCGGTAGAAACTACATATTTAGAAATATTTAGAATATTATCTGAATAAATATTACGATTATTACTTTACATTTTATACCCAATAAATTAATAAAGTAATAACATTTATGAAATTATAACTATAATGTATTATATTGAAATAGTTCTAATTATTTTAGTATTTAAGCTATTTTTAATATAAAATTTAATGTTAACATCTATAGAATATTAGAATCATTAAAAATGTTATTAAAGAAATCTCTTTTTAATTTATAAAAAATGTATGATTTTTAATTAAACCATGTTTTTGATGATTAAATATCATAAATCACGGTGTTATTTTCTTATATTTATCAGTATAGAGTTGGAGATTATTAATTTTCCATTATGAATTATATTTGTACCTATGTCGACGGAGCTCGGCAACACGGAATGACAATTAATTGTATTGTACATTTCAATTAAATTGATAGCCTCGCGGTTATTATTAAAAGTAGTGAAAACAAAAAGTTTCAGGAAAATACCTGTCACGGTAGGAAAATATGACGCGGTTTCCTGTTCTATCGTGTATTTATAATTATTTTAATGTAAAACCCTGTTGTCATTGCACGTCCAGACACGTTTGAACACGATTTCGATTGTTTATCAATTACGATTTACGATATTTACGATGTCTATTTTTAACAAATATTTCGAAACAATTCAAATCAATCATTTCGTGTACCTACACGAGACTACGGTCTATGCAATACGGAAGTGTTATAATTATTATCGATGGTAAATATCAAGAGCCGTAGTAAATAAATCTGCGAAATTAACAAGTAGTTTAAACAGGAATATTTATAGGTATCGTTTGCGGTATAAATCACATCAGTAGCCGGCCCTTAGCGCGAGACCCTCGGCTTGGATCGGAACCGAATTCCATTTTTATTGCGAGTTTCGGCTGCCTCGGATAATCCACGACTATAACGCATTTTTATCATTTTATTGAAAAGTAGATTACGTTATGCGATAGGTTTATAATTTTATTTTTAAAACTACTTTGTTCTTACCGACTGTTTATTCGGCATACATTTATAATAATATATTAACAGGCGTATTGTTAAAAGTTTTTATTTTATACGAACCTTTAGAGTTGAATTTGAAATCATTAGTAACCAATGATAAAAAAAAAAGTACTCCAAATTCTGTGAATCCCACGCGTAAATCGGTTTTTATAAAAATCATAGAAATCGAAACAAAGCGCATTATTTGCAATAACACACAAATTATATTATAACGAAACGTTTAGGTAGATATATGTATTTATAGGGACACGTGACACGCTAGTCCATAGTCCGGCTTGCAGGTATATGCAGATACAAAGGACATACGTACACTACGATTATTATTATTGTTCACAATTGCGCACGTATAAAACGCAATATTACCCATCGCAACACACGCTTACCACCCACCGATAAAACGAAACAACTATGCGTTGGATATTTTATTATTTATTTTATATAGACACGTCGTTGTCACCTAGAGACCTACCGCAACTACCACCTGTCCACGCTTTTTATATCATACGCACGTGCGTTGGTTTGTACATTATACTATTATGGTATCTATCGCGCCGCCGCCGCGGCGCCGTCATTAAATAGCGAGTACCTGCTGCGATAATAAGTTCGATCCCGACAAGGAAATGTAACGTTCTAACCACGATCGCGAAACGGCCGAAAACAATGAATTTCGTATTCCGAAATAAATAACACTCGTCTTGAAAAAGAAAAATCGACACACGCGCACACCACCTGTGTGCTTATCGAGACCGACGTACGAAAACCGGAAGACTCGTCGTCGTCCGACTGCACGTGTGTACCTGTTCTGTTTGTATTGTAAAGATAATTGATAAAGTGCAGTTGATAACGCAAGATCCATGATATTATGATGGCTGATAAATACTTTCTTCGCGACGAGTGCATTGAATCGACACCGTGAATTTCGGCGGCGGCGTCGTGAAAGATAATGTTACGTTATCATCGTAACACACGGCCCACTCCACATGATTAGCATACACCGATAAATTCAGCGCGAGGGGGGCCCATTGGGGAGAGCGGGGGAGGCGAAAGGGGGACATGTCCCCCCCCATGGAAAATATATGCGAGAAAATTGTTTTTCTCGAGACTTGACGATTTAAGACCATACTTCTATGCGATTTTTTCACTGTATAATCCTATTTATAAAATCTTTAAACGGGTAAAACTCGGTTCGGGTTTGTGTGCCCCTCTTGAAAATGCATTTATCGGCGCTCGCACCAGTGAAATGTGACACGACGTCAGTGTCCGCGTGCGGTGCGAATTATTCATACAAACGGAAAACGTCATTAACGCAATGATAACAATTATACGATTACGAAAAATATCGTAAAATCATAATTCACCGGCGGCGGCGCGGCGGTAATGAACAGCGATCGTCGGTGGCCGCCGCCGCCGCCGCCGTCGCGGTCGTCAGTTCCCTACTTCCACCCCATTTGCGGGCGTCCGGCGGTGGTGGGAACGAATTAGGCGGGGCTACCGGACCCCTCGCGCCCGCCCGCCCACCCCTTGACGGGCCGCGAGCCGGTTTCCAAAAATCCGGCAAAAATAATAATATTATAGCAGTGTCATCCGTATGCATCGGCCGTGCGCTCACTTCTCCGCTGCGCTACCGGTCGTCGTCTCACCGTCGCTGTCGCTGTCGCTGCCACCGCCGCCGCCGCGCACTTGAAGAAAAACTATTTCATATTTCTTTTTTTTCGAAATATTAATATTCACTCGGTCGCTCTCGCACAGTCGTAATAATAACAATATAACGTCGACAGTTTTTCAATTTTTTTTTTTTTTCTCTTCCGCGCAATTACGACGACAGCGAATTTTTTTCCGCGCCGTCGCGCCGTCGAGATTTCGAGGAGCCACATCGCGCCACATCGCGGCCGATCGCGCGCCGTCTCGCCAATCGCTCGAAATTTATTTATATGGTGTTGTATGAAAGTCTCATGGCGCCCGTACTGGGGACTTCGAAGCCCGACGCGGAGCCTTTCAAGTCCGAGCTCTTCGACGACATGGCCATCCAGAGTTTATTTGGTAATTTATTACTATAGTTTTTTTTTTTTCCACACCTGGGTGAATTAATTTTTAAGTATTAAAACAATTGAAAAAAAAAAACACCTAGATTATACTGTTACGGGGAAACCGAAATTCGAGGAAATCTTCGCGTGCGTTTATTTTTATTTTTGTAGCTTCGTCCGAGTTCCAAACTTTCGAAATTTCGTCTCTTGCATCCGTCGACCTTAGATCGATGGTTTTTTATTTCATCAATTATTAATCGTAAACAATAAATATCGCGCGGGGACCGTGTTCGATGCGTCCTATCTCTGGCGCTCGTCATTCCGTATGGCTGTATCGCGTAGCTATTTTAAGAAATAATTATCGTCGCCAATACGCTCGACATTTTGATGACTAACGGTAAGACGCGTTTGTTATCCGATTGCTGTGTATATAGTATTCGATAACGCGAAAAATTCTGGCGTTTTTACACTTTACAGGATTTTCGCGAATACGACGCGCATATGTATTTCGCGACGCGTTATTTAAATAATTACGTTCTGACCGATAGAAACGCACCCGTACGTTGTGTTCCGTGTCGTATCGTTATGACATTTGCGTTTTTAAAAGCTCCGCCGTCACGCCGCCGCTCGATCGTGGCACAGGTGTGTGCGCGCGCTCGAAATGTCACCTCGTTCCGCCGGCCGCGAATATCGCCGGCGACGCGAAGGTTAACGCGATATTGAACCGTTTACGTATATCGCAATGATATTCATTCAAGTCCCTGCTCGAGACTTTGGATTATCGCTTTTATTCAATTGACAATATGATTATTTGTATTATTGTATTCGGGTTCAGACCGGCACCGAAAGTTATTTTCCGGGAGTATTGACGTCGAAATTTGAACCGGGGCGTTGATACGTAATGGTATCGGAAAATTAAAAAGTCGTCCGTCGTCGCCTGGTGCTCATATAATTGTGTCCAAGGCCGATACGTTTATTACGATAAGCCGCCACATAAATTGGGTGCAAGTAGGATTTTGTTTACTATTAAAGCGCTATCGATTTCTTGCCGATCGTGTTTTAACTGCAATTAATGCAAATGAATATCTGCGCGTTCCCGATTCTTATTTTCGTTAAGCGTTCTATTTTATTCTTATTTGTCTACTGAAATTGTATTTTATAAATACGATAATATTTACCGTGCAAGTATTGACACTTGTCGGTTGTCGATGATAATTTCTAATTTCTCGTAAACTATGACAATAATAATGACGTTTAATTTTTATTCGAAACTATTGTTTCTATTTACGAGTATGTATATTTAAAACGTTATTATCGTCAACATAAATATTTGGGCAACGAAAAGATTATTTTCAATGGTAATCATTCTTAATACAATCCATGTTGACCTAAGTACGCATGCAATGTATACAAGTTATGCATTATTACATTATTTATAGTCAACATGATTAAAACATTAATTTCGTTATTAATTCTTGAAAAAAGAGTTGAAAGCGCTCGTATAAAGCTGTAATACGCGGGGGGATTCTTAATGGGTTAAATTCTAATTCACGTCCGTAGGTAGTTACTTGGGAAATCGCGAAGTGGGTTTAATTTTATTTTGAACAATTATTACGATAACAATAGCAATTTTTTGCTTTTATTCATTATTACTCGTGTGGCAGATCTGTCGTTATTTAGCATAATATCAAACTTGGATTATGTAAATCAGTGACGTTAATTTCAATCTCCTTTCTTTGTAAATCGTGTAATATGTTTAATGTTGGTACGTGTTCAGTTTCATAAAACTGTGTATAATAATTAATTTTTATAACAATACATACCTAATTACTTTTTTAATTTACACTAAATGTTAGGTAATTGAAATACATTTTTTTAAGGGGGTGGGGAGGTCCGTGGCTATGTATTATAAATTTTAGTTTTAAAGGACTCCGTGATGCAGAAAAAATTAAGAACCCCTTCCACAATAGGTGGCATTGATTGGTATTATTTTACACATCAAGTACTACATTTTTTCTTGTTCATTAAAATAAAATCTATTGAAATGACATATTATTATGTCAAATTTTAATATTGGTATAATACCAGGAATATAATACAGGCTCGGTACATTTTCATAAATAAAATATGATCATTACTTTTATATGTTATTTTTATTCTTGTGTAGTTTTACTAGTATTTGCATTTTTTTTTTCAAATTCGTCTCAAAAATATAAAAACCAATTAATTTAATGTAAAATGTTTCATTTTTTTTAATATTACTCATAAACTAAATTCAAACAAACAAGTGTTCTAGAAAAAATTCTACAATATGTTCCCGTTTAAATTATTTAGATGGATAATATTTTATATTAATTTATTAATTGTATAAATTGTATTAATTAATTAATTGTATTCATTAATGTATTAATTTATTATTTTTTTTTTTTTTTACAGGAAATTTTAATGATATACAAGTACAGCTTGCATTGAATTCTCTTTTTCAACAGTTAAAAATTGACCGTTTGCCTAGAAACCGAAAAGAATTAAGTTTATTTCTTGTGAACACTTACAATCAACTACATACGAACACTAGCAGTGAGCAGCAACAAGAGCTGGCGGAAGCAGCAGAGTCAAACCCAGAAGGGGTTCTTATACAGATCATGCATCAAGTGTTTGATGGACATTCTGATTGTGTAGATCGCCGTAATAACAATCAGCCACCAGCACTAGCTCCAGCGGTAGATGATGAAACGTCTTCTGTTGCATCGTCTGCATCATCGTCCAACCCACCATCTACAGTATCATCACGCCAACGCCAGAGTAGACCATTCAAATGTGCTGTTTGTGGCAAAGAATTTGGTTACAAGCATGTATTGCAAAACCATGAACGCACACATACTGGTGAAAAACCATTTGTCTGTTCTGTCTGTAAGAAATGTTTCACTCGTGATCACCATCTCAAAACACATGTTCGATTACACACTGGAGAGAAACCATTTTGGTGTCCTCATTGCAATAGGTTTTTTGTGCAAGTGGCCAATTTGCGTCGCCATCTTAAAACTCACACCGGTGAAAGTTCTTATCCCTGTGAGTATTGTGTTGCATACTTTGAAACAGCAGCAGAGTTGAAGGACCACAAGCGACAGCACAAGGAAAATAATAAACCACGAGGAGGAGTTGGCGCTAAGCCGACACAAAAGCGCCGGCGTGGGAATAAAGACACTGCGACAATTATTGAACAGATTGAACCGTCTACTTCAACACCATGGTCACCAGCTACACATGGTTCTCCGCCACCATCTCCATTACCATCTGTACCGAGTAGTTATTGGTCATCACCACCTCCACAGCCTCCGACATCATACATGCAACAACAAACCCCGGCTATTTCACCACCAACTGCTCCATCTATTGAACCGTTCCACTATCTACAATTTATAGCACGGTTTCAGTCACCCGAACGAAATGAACCACCCATGGGTAAGTTCCAATCACCTGAACAAACTGAACCTGAAGATCTTTCAATCAAATCCAACTCGAAACCTAATAAAATCATTGTGGACATATCGATGCCAGAACAGCCGCCTGTTGACCTAGCCATGGATCTCACATGTAAATAGCTTTTATTGCCAATATAAACTTTAAAAAATAAAGAAAAAACAATCAAAACAAAAAAAAAAAGATATTTTATATAAGTAAATTAGTATTATAATAAATTATTATATAGGATATTATATTAATAATTAAATTAATACTAAAAAAAAATTAGCTGAAAGAATATCATGTTTAATTACTATATGTAATACTTTTTTTTTTTTTTTTGAAAATATGTAGTTAGTCATTGTAAGTTTTGAGCTCAATTTTTTCCCATCACTATCAATATTTTTAAACTAATTTGTTTTTTCTTTTCTTTTTATCATGACAAAATCAAAATGATTGTGCAATACATGTACAGTTACTTTAGGTTTAATATTTATTAATAATTTAAAATTGAAATACTGTTGAGTTATCTCCCCTCGCCTTATTTATTATGAATAAAACAATTGAGATGGTGCTAGGTGTATGTCATAATAATAAAGGTAAAAAGGGGATTTTTAATGTTGAATTTACAATATGTATGTAAATAAAAAACTGTCTGCGAAAAAAAAATAAATAAAAAAAAATGTAATTACTAATTATTAACTGATTTAAAATCATTACTCGATATTTTTGTTTTAATTTTCAATAACATTCCCATTTCGTTATTCGTATGTAAAGTACAAGTGCGTTTGTGATATTATAATTGTTTTTTATTTTTTTGTCCAATTTTTTTACTCCTGTATCAATATATATATATATATATTATATGCATTAATTATAAAATATCAATATAATATTATTTATTCATTTACCTATCATATATTAAACATGTTGTACAAAATATCGTAAAATTAAGACTGAATTTTGTGGAAGATAACATTGGAAAAAATGTTGGCTCATTAAATAATTTATTATTAATATTGCCAGTAGGTATTTTATTTATTTTCCATTGTCTCTTTTCACTGTTTTAAAATATTGCAACACATTTTTTTGTAAGTAACAAAACTATTAGAAAAATTACATTTTAAACTGAAAGGTTTACTTACATAATATTATATTATTAATTATTATTATTATTATTATTATTGTCTGTAATATTAGATTGTCATTAATCATTGTGCCATTTATATACTAATTACTTAGGACTATTATTTTGTTAAAGTATTTTGAGTTATGGTCTGAATAAATGTGCTCAAGTCTTTAAAAAAAAAAAAATGATATTTTCGTTTTGAATGTTATTGATACTAAATCGACCACCTTGTTGTTATAGACGATAGTTGGTAAAATTCTCGAATTTCCTCGTTTGTTTGCTGCGCATTTTTTCCCCTTTTTGTGTACAAAAATCTGCCGTTATATCAGCATTAGTAGAGCCATGTGTGTTTCCTTTTGAAGACGTGTGTTTTTTTATTTTATTTTTTTTTTTTCTAATGGAAAACGAAGAGAAATCCCACAAAATGGGTTAATGCGTTGCGAAAAAATAATGAAAAATAAAAAAATATTACTCGAGGGTTCAAACAGACCGAATAACCCCTCGTAAAGAACGGTTTCTTTGCCAAATTAATAATAAAAAAGAAGAAAAAGAATCCCGTTATGTCGGGGTTGTTTGCGAGGAGTAGATGACCTTTTCACAGCAGGTACAAATATAAACCATGAATTGGTTGTATAAAGATCATTATATGTTAGTACGAGTGTCGGGTTTGAAAATATTTATTCTAAATGTTTAAATGTTAACCGTCGAAATTAATTCAAATGGCTTCTGGTACACTACAGTGTTCAAGCGTGAATAAAAAAAATTAACCAACTATCTTAAAATGGATATTTTTAACCGAATAAATGATCGATTTAATTTTACCGCTGTTAAAATGTCCATATGAAGTAGTAATGGTGTGTTCCATTCTTGGATTGTTCAAATTCTTCACGCGCATATAATTTTGGTTTTGGTTTTCTTGTTTTTAAATACTCGTCAAGAGACTGAACATTTCGATTATTTCCGTTTTGAAATGCACAGGGAACACTACAACAAACAGGTGCGTACAAATCCATTAGGTGTATGCTGATTTTACGTTTTCAAAGAAGTCTTTAACGATTTCGAAATGGAACCTATTGAAGTACTAAAGTGATCGTCTCTTTACCTTCAACGAATTGATATCAATGAAATCAATGAATTGAATTCTTAAATCAAAACGATCGAGAGCTAAAAAATAACTTGCGCGTCAAATGATTATCACGCGGGTATTATTTTTCTACATCACATTGACGTTACAACGATAAGAGGTAAGTCTGTTAAGTTTTAAAACGTGTATATTTTTCCCAAAACTTTGCTGATAAATTTTATACGAATTCGCAATGTGCGGTGAAAAAGCGCTAGGTACGACGAGATTCCTCGGAGAACGCGGTTTTATTCGGTTTACGGAAAACACGTGATCGATCTAATAAAATCGTTACAATAGAATATCGGTTAGGTGTAGTGCGCGACGACATAATATCGGTCCGTGTCGTATTTAATTCTTGCGCCGTGTGAAATGTAGCACATTATTATTATAATATCGCCGGTCTGTTGCCCAGAGTGACGGCGCACAAAAGAAACGACGCTGGCAGAGACAAACGCGTCCGGCCCGACGAAATTTGCCCAAAACAATTGGACATGGTCTGTTATAGATCCCGGGTTAGACTAGGCAGGTGACCAGATTTACACAAGGTACGACAATATATACCGGGGGGGGGCTCGTATTACACTCGGCCGGTAGATTGATAGTCGTCGACCACCTGTGGAGGTGATCGAAAAACAATAATGACCACCTCTTACCTACTTTATTTTATTCACACTTTCGTAAATTGTCAACTAAACGGCGGCGCCCGGCGACAATTCATTTCTCGATTAATCTTATTTTGACGAACAAAAATCGCGCCGTGCACGCGAATCTGGTCGATATTTAGTACCCGAATGTGATAATATAATAATATACGATGTTGAATTGCTCCAATAGAGATGTAGGTTAGATGCACTGAGTGAAAAAAAATTAAAACCATGTGATAAAAACAATTGAAAATTTTTAGCAACAACTACTGATGCCGTTAATAATAGTGATTCGCGTTTACGGGATGAATATTTCGTCGAAAATGCGTTTTCTTCCGCGTTTATTACTCCGAGTAATTTCCATAATAATCATTTGTGACCTATATGGCTGTAATGCTGCATATTAACATTATAAACGACGCACAGCGTACCTTTATGTAGTTGTACCTGTAAACATTAAATAACTCTTTTTTAACGGAAAATAATATTCTACTGTTTCACCAAACGTACCGGTAAATCGTTAACATTTTAATACGATACAACACGCTGTACTTAATAATTCTAATCCGCCCGCCGCTGCTAGCGTATCTTAACATTTATAATCTGAAGGTACTTATGTCATTAAATGAATATTTCACTCGCTTTTGAGTAACTCGATTTTTAACTACACACACACACACACACACACATATATTTATTGAATAAACAAAATAATTATAACCATATTTAAAAATGCCGGTCCACGGTGCGAAATCAAATTAAAGTCATGCCTAATGCTCCTATTTTTTATTTCACCCTCGTGTAAAAAAGTGTAGAAAAAAGAACAAAAATAAACGTTGAAATACAACTTTTGTTATTTGTCCATAAATAAAACTGCCCTTGGAGATTAAATAGTAAAATAATTTAACTTTTCGCGTTACGCGAATATTTTCAAGCTTTTAAAAACAATTCAAAAGCCCTTCAAATTTTCGAAGCCCTGAAACTATTTAAATAGTACCCGATTCTGGAGATTTAAACCGTCAATCGATGACGATCGAAAATAACGTAATAAAATATTCCTTTTGACAAATTCGGCGATGTCTATCGTGTAGGTGCCAACCAACATACTTCACATAAAAAAAAGGACATTTATTAGTTTCGACCATCTAAACGAAACCGCAGATTTATTGCAATATATTTACCGCGCGTGTAATGTTTATAATAATATTACGGATCGACGTCGGACCAAATGAGAAGTTTAAAACGCAATATATTTTGCGGTTCGTTTATAATATATCTGTGCACATAAAAGGGTGCACCGCGCGCACATCAAATACGTACCTAGTGAGCCAAAAATGAAAAACGGCTGAAAAATTATTGTGACCAGCGTTTCCGTATGTTATCGGTTGAACGCGTGCGCGCGTCCCTTCTTTCACATTGTATTATATACGCACACGCGCGTATAAATATATACACACATAGACGATAATCTCCTAAATGATTTGTAACCATTTCACGAGTGAGGAAACTCCGATGCCGACGTAGTGGTGACACGTTATGCGCTAAAAAAAAAAAAATTGTACTGTAACGAAAAAAAAAAACTCGGTATTCACTCGTAGCGGCAATCCTTTGTTGCGTATTAACCGGAGTTAATCAACCCCTTTATATCGTTTTGGGGTACGGAGCGAGTAGCAAATTTTTTGTTAAAACCCGTTTCCTGAAATGTGAAAATGCTTTGTGATCCGCGAGGTGGGCACACGACAATTGAAAGAGTAATAAAGGGGTTTTATCAACGAAAATTCTATATTTTTTTATTTTTTTTCAACCAGGAAACGTATAATATCTGTTGTCTCTGATGGCTCTGAAGTGGGCCATGTGCTGAATTGTTTCCCCCGCCCCGGGAAACGAGACCTCGGGCGGTAAAAGGTGGGTGGTAGCGAAACTAGAGTGAAAAAAAAAAAAAACACAAAAAACCTAGTCGTACATTTATACGAGAGAACCCGTTTTTTCCGATAAAAACCTTTTTTTTTCCGCGTACAATTCTAAAAATAATAAAGAACCGTTATGTAGAAATAAGGCTAAATAGGGTTTAGTTTTTTATTTTTTTTTTTTTGTTTTGTTAAAATTCACGTATTTATATGCGAGCGCGCGCGCGCACGAGCGCTCGTGTGTTTACTGCTGTTTACGAGTAAATGCATGAGCGTATTTGGACAGTTGCTTTTTTCCGAACGAACAAAAGGGATCTCGACGAATACTTTGCTAATTCTTATCGAATGGCGCACGTAGGTACTTCAAAATGTTCATTCGACCGAATTCATTGTCAATCCGTATATGGCTCAACTCTCGCAATCCATCATACGGGCAGCGGTGTAGGATAAATACGGTAATTATGTTTACGCACTGTGTTCGGCGGCTATTTTAATACACATCGATATCATTTTAAAATATAATAATGTGGAGGAGTATAAAAAATTCGATATTTTAGCCCCACACACGGCGGTTATCAACGGCGCCCTTTATTTCGGCGCAAAATGATATTTCACAAAAACCAATAACTCGACAGAATTGTCTCGTTATTTAATCTTTAGAAACCACTACATGGTACTTTTGCAAACATTACTAACGCGTGATCAAATGAATGGGTTGTTTGGAAGAGGGAGTTCATGTTCAGAAATTCAAATTTATCATTTCTCTCATTTCGATAAGGAATATAATATCCGGTAGGAAATATTCTTTTCGAAATAAACAAAATTAAGACACGCGGATATGTTTCGTTTTCACACCAATAACAGTGAGTTTAGATACAAATAACAAATTTCTGTAAAAATATAAAAACGTCAAAATATTGGACACGTTCCCAAGTTCCGTTTTCCAAACAACCCATTCAAATATATTCGTAATTTATAATTTTTCATTTCTCAGAAGATATGTTTATATTCCTACTCGCTACCGGTTTATGGTGTGTTTTATAAATTCAATTCGTAAACTTTCAATCGCGTTCGTCTCGTAGATACGTTATTGGTCAAGGAGTAACTAATTATTATAATAATGTATAAAGTATGCATTAATTTGGTGAAAACAAATAAACTCGCGTAAAATGACGATCGTCATTACAACGGCTATCATATTATTATCCAATAGGTAATGATAATGATAATGGATAATAATAATAATAGGTATATGTGTGTTCGTTAATCGACTATATATACACTTAAATGTATGACCAACTGTGGTTAAGCTGTTTGAAGTTATATATACACGCGCGCACATAAAAAAAAAATATTCCCTATACGCTGCCGCCTCCGCATGCTTTATAAGAGCTTACCCCTCGACAACTGGCCCGTGGGTGCATAAACGATGTGCTTCTCCCCACAACGATTCTACCGGTGTTGTTTTTATATAATGTGTGTGTGTCTGTGTATACGTATACATGGTTGAATGCAGTGGTATATGCAGTACCTATGTAATAATGTGTATAATATATGTAACATTACGTGTGTTTTATTAATCGTGTCCTTAATTTGTGTTATTATTTTAAATTTTTGCGTCAAAAGCAAAATGGGTTTTTCTAACTTTCTATTTGCAAGGGACTTGATTGTAAAAGAAATACAAAACACTTATAAGCGGCATTACAAAGCGATTATAATCGGTGGTTGTCGGTCAATCAACGGGCAAATATATTAATTAATTAAATTCAAAAAACATACCGCAGTTTTCCAAAAACACATGGGCGCACTCGAGTAACCACGCGTAGGTATGAAAAGCTTGGTTAACTATATTATAATCTGATCCCTGGTAATCTTGCGGAGTAATTCAAAACAAATTTTGATTCATACTGATTTTGCAATTGACATACCTACATATATAATAAATTATCGCGTTATAAATACTATAACTATTGGAAATACAAATCCTATCATTGTTGTGATTAACCGAAATTTCAAATAAATATAATACCTACAATAAAAACTGCGTACGTCGAACGGGCATAAATAGTACGCATTAAAAAACTAATATTATCAAAATATTGCATCTATATTCCATATATATATATATTTATGTACTTAGATTTCACCTATAGTTTTTTACATCGCGTGTGTGGCGCGCCATACGTTTATCAAAAGAGCCCCCCATTGTTCATAAATTACCGTTTAAATTTCCGTTTTTTTTTTTTTTTCGTACAGTCAGAAAGAAAAAGACAATAATTATAAATTACAAGGAAAAAAGAGGGTTATATAAAAACAACAGTAGTTATCGATCGCGTAATTTTTTTTTTAGCTACATTTGGGTCCGGTCACCCTTTTTTTTCTCTCTCACTACCCACACTGCCGCCACCCTCGCACGCGGTTTTTAGAGTCGTCGGTGTGTATACAGAGGCACGGGGGCTGTGTATAAAAAAAAAAAAATAGTAATAATAATAATAATAATAAAAGAGAAAAAGACAGAGAGAGAGAGAGAGAAAAAGAAGGAAATATAAAAGGGTGAATCCACCGACGTTACTATAGTAACAGCTCGCGGAAGGACACACACAATCGCGCGGAAATTACGAACTTTTCTTATTAAACAAACGACCGGGAGAGAATGAGGAAAGAACAGTGTATAGCGGGGCGCGCGCCAAGGAGGATCGCGGAAAGGGGACGAAGGGGAAGAAAAGAAAGACAAAAAAAAAAAAAAAAAAACCCGGAGAACTTCCACTTTTATTGATCTGTTGTTTTTTAAACACCGGATTCTGGGCAATGGTTTTATTATGTCGTCAAGGAGAGTGAACGCTGATTGCCCAGGAATTATTCGCATTGTTGTGCAGACGCAGAGGAGGTCAAACCCGAATTATAAGAAATATATATGAGAAAAAATTCGCCAACGCTATTTTCTCCTCTTTCGGCGAACCAGTTATAAGTATAATTGCACGAATCGTTTCATTATTATCGTGGAGAGTTTTTACGGATTAACGGAGGGTCAGCCTTTTTATGGGTTTATAATACCCATAGGTATACCTGTACGTATAAACGCGTGAGAATAAGTGCGTGTATAGGCAGAGATTGAGATAAAACCTTCGACGTGTATAAAACACACGTATTCGTGTAATTTATACCGCGCCATTTGTACTTTCATAATATTGCCTAAACCTTTTGTGAGAGGGGTATGTGCGTGTAAGTGTGGACATGCATAGTCTAATGTAAATTGAGTAATTTAGTAAATCGAAACGTTTAAAAAGTTACTTTTTTTTTTTTTTTTTGCCTCTAATTGATTTATTAAAAGAATTTCTCGTCGGAGCACTCATAGATAATAATTATTGTTTTAATTCAGTTACTACACACATTGTCGTATTGAGCAATACAATTTTAATATAATTTTATAATGTTAGGCTTTCGATTGTTAGTTTAGATTGATGTTAGGCTGAGGATTCTGAGATATAAAATCGATTAACAATATATTTTATAAACACATTAAAATAAAGGATAATTAGATGTATACCATGAATACCGTTCACATCACTAATTGATCAATCGTAATTATAAACTAGTATTAAATATTTAATAAAAAGTCAAATTCTATAAAACTAATTAAATGTATTACTGTGGTCCATTAGACAGCGTAATAGTCTATCACTAGGTGTAATATATAATAATTACAGGCTATTTAAGTTGGAATAAAATTTCATGACGAATATGTCAAGTCATAAAAGAGTTATATGGACCGTTTACCTAATAGCTCTGTTCACTATACTTTTGAAAATATTTCAGTGTTGATCACGACAAAAATATGTACTCGAATTTAGTTTTATCATTAATCATCTTCAAAGACATCTGAAAATTTGAAATAAAAAGTTACTCGTCGTACAGCAGTAATGCCATATTTCGTAAATCTTTACACTCACTACAATTACAGAAGCGACGATGACTCGCAAAAATACAGATATTGATTAATGATTTATTAATATTATTTGTACTGTACGCCTGCAAAATTTCCAATGCACTCTAAAGAATATCCTTTAGGTTATATAGGTAACAATACAGAGTACTCGTTTTATCATTATGTTAGATGGGCATTGTGTTTAACGTAGGAACACGTGACGAATAAACCAATATTTTATCATTTTCCGTTAAATACTCGAGTTCTTTTTCATTATTATATAGATTTTACGAATTATGTATGAGCTAATTTATTGTTCCATAACAACATAACGCAACAGATCTACGAAGGCTAAAAATTAAAACAATAACTTTTTAGTTATTATGAGGTCCTTATAAATATACCTGTTAAAAATTTTAATGTACACCGCATGGTTTTAGATTTATATATACGCACTATACTAAAAATATACCTAGGTACCAATTACGTGTTTTCTTGAAAACGGCAAATCAAATTAAACTTAAATACGTACATGCGAGTAGTAGTATATCTGCACTCTGTACATCACTCGCCTTGACCTAATAACCCATATACAAAAAATTATTCCCGTCTGCATACAAATAATATTTCATGTATTACATAATATATATATATATAACTAGCTGAATAACCCGGCTTCGCCCGTGAACAGTTTTTCCCGGTATGAGGGAAACGTTCACGTACTCGAACGCTCTCGTACTCGGACGCTCGCATTTATTAAACCATAGTTATACCGTGTGAGTTCATACTCAAAGCTCCAGCGGTTCCGGCCAGGCGAATTTTTCTAGTTTCAACCTTTTTACCCCTTTTAACCCCCCTTATGGGTCGTAATTTTGAAAATCGGGCGACGTAGAGACACTCAGGAAAGTATTTGAAATAACTCTGTGAAAAAAAAATTGGAAAAAAGTTAAATAGCGTCGTCACAACATGGGAACATAAAAAAGGCCTGTTCTTTTATATATATATAAAGGATAATACAGATTAATAATACAGTGAAAAACGTTTGGTACCTTAGGTGAAATATATTATACTAAAAGGCCCGTCGTGTTTTTCGTTTTTCTGAATTGACCGTGTTGAAAAACGATGAGAAAACACGAGGCGCCCGGGCCATACGTCACTTCATTCCGTATGATGGCAGGACGAATATAATAACGACGGAGTGACGAAGTAGCGGTCGCCTTTTTGTAATATGCAAAATTAATTTTCCAACAATACGCTACATATTCACGTGCGATTCGCGAAAATGTCGCCAAAGCGCCTATACGTGCTAATAACTACCGCGCGCAGTGTTTATATTAGCACACGAGGCTGCGGAAACATTCGGTATAATTAGGGCAATCACGATTATCAGAGTATTTATTACATCAGAGTATTACATTTTACGTAAGAGAGAAAATTTCATCACGCCCGTCCTTCGATGTGAATTTTCCTTCGCTCTCCGCTTCTCCGCGGAAACGAGCGCGCGCGCGCGCGCGCGTACTATAACACTACGCGCGTAATTTTTTACGTTTTTTTTTTACACGCGTTACAGAGACACGCCCCCATCTCTTTTTACCGGAATGACGCGGTCGTCTTGAACTATATATTTCACTGCGCGGTAGCTTTCGGGTCACGCCTTCTACGGCTCACGTGCGCGCGCGCGCGCGTTCAACCGGTTCGTATATATAGGTTGTACGCGACGTATAACATGCGCATGCACGACACCCTGCACCGCTCACGTATACATAGCGGTATATTCGTGTAAACGTCATCGCGGTTGGTAGAAGTACACATTATATTATGCCTGCACATTATACGAGTGCAGCCGCGGCGATGATGATGATAATAATAATAATAATGGTAGTATAGTACAGTCGATGGCAATATACGCGTATAAGTGCAGCGGCACATTATATGGGGGAACCGGTTGCCCAAACCCCTTCACGGCACGAGACAAATGAGCTCGCGTGCTCGTCGCGTGTGTTTTTTAACAACGTAACGACGTGTGCGCGCCGTCCTCTCTCCTACTCCTCCTTTACCACCGAGCATCAGCACTCTTTCGCGCACACGCGCGCACACTAATGTAGGTACCTACTGTGTGTGTGTGTGTGTGTGTGTGGTGAGCGTACGACGACGGGGGCGAAAAAGAGAGGAAAGCGATGGGGTAGAAAAAAACGAAGGGGCTATACGTAATAACAGTGTTAAAAATAAGAAACAACACCTGGAGTACCCTCGAACCCTTCTGTATGGTATATTCACAATAAGAGATAAAAAAAAAAACGCGTACGAAAAAAAGCATGCCGTGCCCGTTATTTTATTTCGGTTTTTTTTTTTTTCTACACGGTCTATACCTGAGTGCAATTGCGAACCTGTGCATATACACGGGCGCCAAACAACCCGGAAATGCCTCGGGTCCGAAGGGCTTTCAAAAATATTACAATGAAATGTGCGCGCGTACATATACTATAAATATACTCGTGTTTATATACCTGCCTATATTATATACATGTTTTGTATTTATACGAGAGTATATTATATACATATTACCCATACTTATATATAATATATATGTGTGTGTGTGTATTATATGTATATAATCGTAAAAGTTATATTTTTGATAAAATTCGATCGTTTAATTGTCGAGAACAGAAACCATAGGCGCTATACCAATATGCGTTTTGCAGTTGAATAGTAATAAGTAAATAATATTTCCTGAATTAATAAATTCAAAATAACTACTGTACATTTAAGAATAATTAATTAAAATGCTGTTTAAAAAGTATTTAAATACGACATTACATACCACATTTGTTTTTCGTATTTTCATGAGAGTCGACTTGAAATTAAACTTTGTTAGTTAGAAATAGGTATACCGCTTTGCGTTCACTTGTATATTTTGTAAAAAGTATAATACCTGTAAGTTCGATAACGTGTGGCATATTAATGTAGTTTTTAAGTCTCCCCTCGATGCAATGATAATTAGATAATTGGCTAAGAATCTGGCTTTAAATCTAAAAATTATAATTTAAATCTGAATTTAAAATATAAATTTACTAGCATCAACTACCCGTCACCTGTATTTCATCAGAATCTTGTATTTCACCCTTTTTTAGATTTTCTTTATGGCGTTATATATGATTGTTAATTTTCTTAAAATGCTATTAAAAATTACTAATTGTGTAAAAGTGAATGATTGTTTTACTACTAATTAATATATGATTAAATAATCATATATTTATATACGATGTTTTGCTATTCTCATTTAATGCACATTATTTAACCGAATAGTTACATATGTTCAAAAGTGATTCGATTATAATATTATATTCGTAGATATTCGATTACGTTAGGTTATTAGATGTAACTTTAATGTTATGTAAAATTTATTATGATTTTTCAACTCAACATTATCTCACTATCTACATAAACGATACTCAAAATTCAAATAATAATTAAAATAATTAATAATTTTATAAAATCCAAATTTTTAGACGAAAACACGACAGCACTTTGCGCTTTTGATAATTTTTAAAACTAATTTTTTTTATTTATTGTACTCGTTTTACTTTTACATTTATTGTAATATTATTTGAATAAATAAATAATAAATTTGGATTTAATGAATGGTTGTCGAGAGAAGTTTAAGCGTACATAAACATGTATATAAGAACTTCGAAATCGTTAAGATCTGTAGCCCTCGAGGTGCTTTAGTATACAAAGTGGGTGTGCCGATTAAAACTGTGCTACCACGGTTTTTTTTTTTTTTTTTGTTTCCTTTTTTCCATCCCAAACAACAGAGATATATTTTATTAAAAACTCTCCCTCTTCGTGATTTATAACCCGTTGGAAAATTCCGGTACAGCAAACCGTCCTTTTCCCCGCCTTGGCCCAGCTCACTTTAATTAGCCATTCTCTTTTGGAAAGCCTGAGGGTGCAGTAAAAAATGTAAGAAAGTTCTGGCAGCAAAAGCGGTAAAAAAAAGGCTTCTATATCCATAGCAGTAGAAAAAAAATAAAGGCGAAAGAGAAAGAGATAGAGAGAGAAAGGATAACTTCCCCGAGGGTCGTTGTGTATGCAAAGCATCGTCAGAGGGGTGGTTTTTCCTTCAACCCTCTCGGGTGGCTAAATTAATTTCCAGCGCTGAAACAAAAAAAAAAGCCCCAACGCTAATGGAACTCGCTGTTGTATAGAGACAGGGAGTGGTAGAAAGGGATGACGAGCACAGTATCTCTGGGTGCTTTTATTATTCATCGTATATTTTTTCTCTGCTTTTTTTTTGCCCAGCGTAAAAGTGTATCTCTTCAATATTCATAAAAAGCTACGTTATAATTAAGTAAACTAAAAAAAAAAAAAAAAAATGTAAGTTATTTACAAACTGACTAATGTCATAAGCAGAAGAAGTTCTGCGATACATTTATATTATAATATACAAGAGTCATCGTTACACGGTAAAATATGCTTATACCTACTTATATATGCACACATTTTATAATTAAGATAATTAATTAATTAAGTTCATAAATATTTTTTTAAGTGGATAAATACTACAATTAACTATTCATATTGTGTCGATAATTACGTTAAAATTTATGCATAAATCACATTAAATGAAAGATACATATCAACTTTTATTTTTAAATAATAAATGTTTAAATATATTCTCCTTCAATAATTAGATATAATATATATTTTAATTTTACCGTGTTAAAATATTCAATTACAGTTTTTCTCTTGCATCAAGTATTAATTAATAATTATCCTTTCATTTTATATAGTTAAAATGTTTTAAATAAATGATTTATTTCAATTAAAATCATTTTTTATATCAACACGATAATCGTTCAAACCTCAATTTTTAAATATTTGTTTTGTATCAAATACACCATGATAAATATATCAGTTATTAATTAATTGTACATTTATAGGTAAATACCATAATATCGGTGATTATTATTATTCCTGGAATTATTAGATAATTATTAAAATTACCATATGAACTATTGGAAAAAAAAATTAATAATTTAGTGAGTACTATTGAAAAAAATGTTATAATTTTGGTTCATCAAGTGTAAATATACCTATATTATTTCCAATATAAATTGATTATGTTGCAGTTATTTAGAAATTAAATAATTTTAGATATTTGTCTTTTAAACTAAAGATTACGACATGAATGATTTTTATATTTACAAATATATTTAATTCTGTTGTAAAAAATCAGATTTATTTATTCAAACTAAGCTTTGTTCAAAATCATTTTTTCAGTGCAAATAATGCGTCGATCCGCGACTTTCGTATTTAAAAGAATAATGGCTAACTCTCGATAAATCTGTACAAGTACAAAGTAGCTTATAAGTAATATAAGTACCTCAAAACAGTAGTTTACATTGAAAGAAGTACCTTAAAAATTTGCACACACAATATACGATATTCTTCATATTATATTCTCTTAAAGTTTAACGCTATCAATTTTATCATTTTATTGCATATCATTGCCGAGGATCTGGTGAGCCTTAGGACTTACCCCTGCCAAAATACTCTTAGTTGCTCTCTTTTATTTTTTCATTATGAGATAAAAATCAGATAATCAGTTCGGTTTACAGTGAGACACCCTAGAAATATCAATATAAATATCATTTTATGTTATATATAAACCTCTTATACGCCATAGTGTTATAATACCCAATTTAAAGAAATATTTTCATCATTTTTTTTTTTTTAGATTCTGAGTGAAACGAGGAAGTTATTGGTTTTAATATGTGTTTTTCTGTCCGTCATCACGATTTCGAACAGAAAATTTAGACCTATCATCAATTTTGTCTGGTTGGTACATTCCAGTGGGTTATTATTTTGAATTTTCAAAAATGAGTTTTTTTTTTTTTTGTAATACCATTGATTATAGAATAAACCACGATTTAAGATAATATACTGGTTACACAACGAGAGGTGATAATGTGTTCTGTAAAAATACGATTGAAAATACACTGAATCATCACAAAATCATAGAGTCATCTAGCTGTTTTACTTCATAATATTTAAATAGTTTTATAATAATTTTAATGAATATATACTAGATTTTTTAAATTGAGTCCATTAAGACCAGATCTAATTAGATAGGTTGAAAAACAATTTTTTATTAGGAATGGTTTATAAAAATATTTGTTTTCTTTTAAGAATTACACATAATATGTATTACACATATTATATCACAACTTTATAAATAGGAGACATATGTGTAAATAATAAATCATATATAAATGCTATTATATGTATATATATACCTACTATCTACATATATATTTCCATAGAAAAATAGAAGTCAGAACCAAGAAAATTCATATTATTTCATTTAAGAGCTCTTTATTTTATTCTTTTAATAGTTATACTGTTTTTAAACACTAGATTAATAGTGTGAGCAATTTTCAAATTGACCACTGCTCATAAAAGTGATTTTATTAAAGTTCACAATTGTTTTAAATTTGTAATAAAACAATGGGAATTAGACTGGAAATATATGAAGAATCAAGAGTCAAAAAGACAAAAAAAAATAAATAGCAAAGTTAGTAAATACCTAACTTTATAAATGCATTTTTTAGGCAGATTATTATATTTTGTAAAAAATGGTAAAGAGTATATATATGTATAATTAAAATAAATAAAAAGTTCTTGCATTAAACATTTTAATAGTAATTGATTAATATTTAAAAATTGTTAATATACGATGTCAAATATCAATATTACCTACATAAATGTCTAGATAGTTATAGCAGATAGTGCCTCCATAGCAGATTTCCACTGTTGATTATTATAGGTCGTTGTGTAACCCGTATATCTTTAATCGTAGAAAAAACTATGATACATTTATTATATAATCAATGGTTAAAGTGGGAGGGTACGGAGGAGGACGGAGTTCCCCTGCTTATTTAAGGTATATTATGTGTCCTATTTAATTTAAGTCTCTCAAGTGCAGGGGACGTAAAGACGTTCGTCACTAAAGTACAATATACAATAATTATAGGATAGTAAATAAATATAATCGGTAATATTTACGGCCTGTCGGTGGGTTGCTGTTGAGGTTCGGTCTTCGTGTTGGCTTGTGAAATAAAGTAAGTAGTAACAGATACGAAAGTCACTCGATAGAAAAAATTAAAATCAAAAGTCACGATTAAAAGTTTGACTAATATTGTTGACGAGATAAATAATAACATTGACGACATTATTGACTATTACAGAGAAAAATAAAAACTGCAATGTTAAAACCGAGAATAACTTTCTGAACCGCTATCGACTGATGATACTTTCGCGAGTCACTCGATCGGTTGATCAGCTGTTGGGTTTTGCGCGCAGGTCGGCTGTCATTGGTCGGGTGGCGCGAGCAGCTTCGCTTTCATTGGCCGTGTCGCACACGCAGTATTACGTGAACTTTCCTTTATTCCGATTTCACGCCAACACATTTATATTTATTACTTATTACTATTACCATTGATTATATAATAGACCATTGTTACATAATTATGTATACGCAACGAACTATCTTATATAATTTTAATTAGGTACCTAATAATAACTGATCTGTTCGATTGTTATACGTTTCTGATGGAAAGTCTCTACCCTTCGCAACCGCCGATCGGCTCCTATGAGTTTGTTGTTGTGTTGGTGAACTAATTAAAACTAAATAACTTTAAAATCTATATAACTTTAAAATTTAAAGAATTTTTTTAAAACATTACAAACTATATATTGCAATTTATTTTTACTGAGCAGGCATAATATCTATAAGATTAATTTTCTTGGGAGGAACTTTGTTTTTACACCCTGCAAACATAAACTTTTTATGAACAAATGTGTGTAAATGAAAAAATGAAGGAGGTTTAAAGTTTGCAGGAACCTTTGAGCTTCATATAAAAGTTTATTAACGCTCCTTAACTTTTAGTGAAAATAGTCCCCCCTCAAAATTGTTCCCACTTTAACCACTGTTTATAATCAATGGTAATACATAGATAAAATATTACTTACCAAAAATTTATAAAAAAAAGTCCTCATACATTACTCTTACCGAATTCATTACATACACTATTCTAACTAAAATTAAAAAACGAAAAAAGTTATTTTACACACAATTTTTATAAACGTTTGAAATTTAAATTTCGACTAAACTTGAGAAAATTTCAATTTCAATACTCAAGACTTGAAAATGTAATGCAATAATTTATATATTTTTTTTCCTCTTTAAACATTCATATAATAATAATTATTAATAACTAATAAGCCTGTAGACTTGTTGTAGTTGATCGCTTAGCATCGGAATTGCAGCTTAAAAAACTGTTATAGTAATAGAATTAAAAAAGGTATTTTAAGTTTTACCATATTTTGAGAGTATTTTCAGTAGTTAAATGATAAAATAAACGGTCACGTCATTAATAAGTTGTGACCATTGTTATTATATATTTAAAACAATTTTTTACACTGATAGATTTTGAAAAATAAACATATTTTTATAAGCCGTGGTGCGTGAAATGTCAGTCTTTGTGTATGATAAAATAAAGAGTTTGTGTAAATAAACAAAAAAGCTCGACAGTCTAAACGATGACATTTTAAAATGTATTTAAAGTAACAATTATTGTTTTTTAACTTTTCATTTTGTCTTTAGATATACATACATATATGCTTAATACAATATTATGCTAAAATATATTACATTGAAAAAAACCTATTCAAACTCTACTACTGTTTTATTGAAATAATAGTAATTTTGAAAAATATGTCAAAAAAATCGACATTTTTTAATTTTACTTACTACGTATATAAATGCTGTATTGTCATTATATTATTCGTCGTCATAAAATTCAATTAAAATTGTATGAATTACAGGAGTAAACCACAGTAAAGAACAGTGGCTTGGAATGTTTTCTATTAATATAGAAATGTATAATAGGTATTAGAATATTAGATAATGGACGTATTGCCGTATTGGGTAAACGACGGGGCCTGGGTGGAAGTATTGCTAACGCAGTTCCCACCCGAGTCCTGGGTTCCAGCTTCATAAGGGTCATTAGGTAGGAGCTTGCCCCTTCCTACGTCCTACAACAAATTAATGAGTTATAAAAAGTGAAAGTGGTACTATACTCGTAAAATATACACGAAAAAGTGAACTCATAATAATTATTGTACTTGAACTTAAATAAAAATTTTTTGGTCGGTTTAGGAAACGGATACTAAAAATACCCGATTCGTCTGATAAATTCAACTAACAGTTTTTGGAAATTAACTTACAAATACTTATAAAGAGCTATGACTTAACAATTTATTCGAAACGATTCGAACGTGGGTAATAAGTGGCCTGGGGTGCCTTTATTCTAAATACGGCAGTGGTCTTGTTGATCGCGAAACTTTGTCTACGGTAGCGTGATTTTAGTGTACTCGTATAGCCCGTAGGTACTCTGTGTGATTGACATCTCGATTGTCTGCAGCTAATAATAATTAGATCATACATTATTGTGTATTGTCTCCTGTGGCAAGTATATACATGCTTCTATAATAATACCGCCCTACAAACAGAAAATCCCGGGATTCGCGGTGTATTGACGTCGAAAAGGAACAGAAAGAAAAAATAACAACGTAAAAATAACGATTCGCGTGTAAGATATTTCGCGCGGATAAATCTATGAAAAAGAAATCGACGGCCAGAGGAATAAGCGGGGGGTAGTTGATAACCACAAAACAATCGTTATTTAGCAACAAGTCAATCCAGACGTACGTAACGCGGTCACAATGCACCCTCCCTCCCCTCGATCACCACCGACAGATTTACCTTTTGTCTATAACCGACACTTATCACACCTTTTTGATTTATTCGACCGTGACTTTATACTCACGACTCTCTACACACGTATAAACCTACACACACACTCGTATATTTTTGTTTCCTCACTTGTCAATCAAATAAAATCGTTTCCAGGTGACATTTGTACATACATGCACGCGCACACACACATACATACATACTCGAGCAAACGTCAGCGAATTAATAATCGCATATTGTTACAAAAACGGTATAGGCACACACATATATTATTTTACGTCCGTTTTATAGTATATTTCATGTTCGTTTTTTCTTTCCTCTCTTACAGCGATGGGAACAATATTCTCTCCATTCCCGCGCGCGTATTTCTACTCGTATAACGCGATACACATAATAATAATAATAATAATAATAATAATAAAATACGCATTCGCGCCACTATAGATAATAATAATATATACATGGGTAACGTACACACGCGAAGCGTCACTAATTATTGGTGACGTTCGACGATATAGGTGGAATGGGTAAGTTTATTTAATGTTATGTATGAATGCGCGTATTCAAATGCGGTCGTGTCGAGTCCGCGACGAATTTGTTTTATCGTCCGGCACCGACGACCTCTGATCTCGCGATATTCCGGGGAATACAATGATCATAGGTAGGTAGGTACACCGCGGAGAGTATACCTACCTCGCGTACAATATTATGTAGAAATCGCGATATCCCCTGATCGTCTATGCACACTGCGACCGCACATCATCACTGTACCGAATCATTCATTATATTATTATTATATCGTATGCAGAATTTGTATTTATTTTTTTTATTTTTTTTTTTCTATACGTGATTTACGACGCGCGCATATTATGCGTACGAAACGCGGACAAATCGTTTTTGTTGCGATACGATCTGTTTCAAAAAGCGTAATATTTTTTCCCCCCTTTGTTCGTTTCTTAAGCGGTAAAACAACGTTGTACGCGGCCTTTTTTTCCCCATTTTCCCGGGATCGAATTATTTATGACTGTGAGAACACTGCGATGGTCAATCCTATACCTATACTATTTCATAGTAAACACATAAGTATCGTTTTTATACATCACAGTTTGTCGTTACCACTGTGATTTTGAAGAATTAACTCTTAGATTTTGTGGTCACGTATCACGATTTAAATACTATGCGATTAGGTATGTACAGTATAATAGATTTACGAAGGAATCAAAAATTGAAGCAATTTCCGAGGAATACTTCCGGTAGGGAAAACATAAGTAAAATCAGAATTGATCGGGTGCCTGTCTATGTATATATATATATGTTATTGAGTCAGTTATATATTACAATTACAGTTATAAGATGACGAATAACATGGGCTTCAATTATCCTATTTCAATTATTATAGTGTTTGGATAGTGTTTATCAATCATAATTCATAAGGTAAACTACCGATCGAATAAGTGAATGTCACACTGACACACATATTATAATTAATATTTTTATTCGTTTTCTGTACATTTTTGGTATTCTTAAAATGTATATTCTTCACCAAAAACGGTGAAAATTTGTAAACGAAAATCGACAAATATATTATGATCTTAGTACGGAATATCACAAGCTAAAATTTTGTGAAATAATTGGAAACAAATATTGGATATTATCTAATATTCTAAAATTGAAAATGAAAAAGGGGTTGTGTATAGGCAATTTATATGCGGTCACGGGTTGTCTTTGTTGACGATGACATGACGTCTCGTCGTTGATATTTTTGTTTTATTTTATCATATACATACACAAAAAAAAATAGGTAATCGTTATCGACGGTAATCGACATCGCCGCGGCCGTTTCGTTACGGCCGTTCATCGTCTATCGTTTTTACATTTTACGTATTATTATTATCTGTTAATTTTTCTCGTAATTATAACATTATCTCAAAATTACAATATTTTCATTGATAATGGGGGGCGATTTAATTATTAAGATTTTAAAAATGATGGGATTGGATTAGACTACTCCTATGAAAAAAAAATTTGAATTAAAAAATAAAAGATGCGGGGAGGGGGAGCGTCTCCCCGACCTAAAGACTCACGCCTCGCCACTGGACTATTATGTTGTATTATTATTAAATATAATTACACAGAACGTTAACAATCATCCCGACTTTGTGGGATTTTCATTCGATGACAAACTATAATGACGACCCGGACGACACGGGAGATGTACACGATAATCAGATGTATAAAGGTACTCACCGGACGTCCGCCATCTTTTTCTTTCTCGGCCCGATTTCACGTTCGATCTACGCCGCCGTTTTCGAAATTTCGAGCACTTCACCCGCGTACGATTTGATCTCCGTCACCTCGACCGCGATGGCAATCGGCGACAGAAATATGTTCGCGCACTGACGATCGTTTTAACCAAACGATTTACGACATTTACGACGAGAAATTCGCGGAAAACACGGCACCATTACGCGACGACGACGACGACGGCGAGAGACTAAAAACGGCCTACGATCGCCGAAGAAAAATAATTGTTCCAGCTGGTAATGGGTGTTCGATACTCGGGTAACAGATTACCGAGTACCGGCCCCGTATACCGAGGTAAGTATGCACCAAGTTCGTAAACGCGACATAGAATGCTTTTCGTTTATATAAATTTTTTTTTTCCATGACGTCTGGCATATTATTATTCAGATAACAAAAATCGCCTTGGCCGAAGTGAAGGCGGCAACGTTTGAGCCTAAATACCTAACGGCCTTTATACCCGCATAACGCAATGTAGAAATAATGAGCGAATTTCTTGTTAGAGCAAGATAAAATATTATCGCGTAGGCTTAACGATTATTATGGTTTTACTGCAATCGATCGCCCGAATACTGGGAACACGAAACATCGCCCCGAATGCCCTCCTAGATCGCCGGGAAGTCTGAATAGTGGTTTTTGGACTGTCTTCAGGGTTTTTTGAAACGGGTTCTTTTTAAGGTTTTACTAAGCGAGTGTTAATATTATATCAGCTACAAACGCAACAGTAGAAAAACGATACCTCTATTGACTATTACTTTACAAGCGCGATTTACTTTCAATGTGTATTTATTTAGTTAGGACAGTTAGTGGTAATCGCACAAATTTTACATTCGAATAGTTCGTATATTTTTGTAGATTGAGTCGAGTGAGTTTATTTTATTTCAAATATCTCCCAGCGTTAATATTCGAATCATAAATATAATCACTATAGGTCTTTGGACGAGACACTTACAGTCATAGCCTAATTCATGGGTCGCGCTGTTTTTTTTTTAAATAAATAATTTTTAAGGAGATTGGGCGTGAATACGGAAAACGAAATATTATGTTAATTTATGCAAATGAGTTTAAAAAGACATTTGGCATGAAAATAGAAAAATAAATTGCAAAAGTTACGCGCTGACCTACGTTTACAATAATATTATGCGTCTTTATTTATAGTTGTGTAATAAAGACTAATGCATATAAGTTTAATATAATAATAAAGACACATCAGTCACAAAAGTATAAACATTTAAGCGATTATAATAATACTATACCCAATACATTAACAAATCAAAGTGATTTTTTTGTAGGAGATAATTATTTCTGAATTGAACTTTAACGTTTTATGAGTGTCAGATTGTTTATTCATTCATAACTTATAGCTTTGTATATACTTTATCGTGTTTTATTTACTAATGGCTTATATAAAAATAATTTATACCTCGTTAATTTTGAATCAAAACTAGTAGTTCTTAATGAAACATAGTTATGGTTGTGAATTCTTACAATTCTTACATTAATAACAATAGGTTGTGAATTCTTAAACACTCTAAATAAATTTAGTCTATAATTTATAAATAAATATCTAAAACTAGAGTAAATTGAATTCATAATTGATTGTAACTAGACCAGTCTTGACTGTAAGTATGTTTTTAAATTATTTCAGATGTCACTATCATACGCCGTATGTCAAAAAATCAATTAAGTAGCTCATTAGAGGAGTTTGCAGCTTCCTAGCGCGATTGATATGTAGGTAGAAACTACCAATTTATAAGTAGTTTATTTATTTGGTTTTTGAATTCAATTTTGTTCTGAATTTTAAGTTTCATAAAATTAAAACAATGATCAAATCTTGAGGTATATTTAAATTATTTTCAATACTTTTTCAATTTACGAATTCATCTAACGTAAGACACTCAATATTTCAGATGTAGTGGTAAAGTATTTGAAGAAGTGTTGATGAGATTTCAATGTTGAGATATATGGGATATACTTCAAACTGAAAAATGACTCTAACATTAGTTATTTTGATAAAAATGATATTTCTAAGAGACTAAGATAAAAATTATTTAGTGTTATTTTAAACAAATAGTTATTGTAGAATTTATATATATGAATATATAAATTAAACTAATGTTAAGTAACCGTGTATTTATCAGCTATTTTATGTTGTACAAAATGGCAGTTTTAAAATATCAAATTGGTAACAACAATGTAAAATATTAATTTTTAAAACAAATATTTCTTCAAAAGTAATATTTAAATATCATGAAATTCCAATAGGCAATAATGCAAACGTTAAAAACTAATATAATAGAAAAATTAATTTTGAATAATTCATTATAATCATTACTTAATTTACAAATCTGTGTATTGCTATTAAAGTCAAATTATTCAATGACAATTTAGTAAAAGAAAAATCGTATTAATTCAAATATTACTCAATTGTTGTGACAGACGACAGCATTAAACTAAACGAAGAAAATATATTTTGTTTTCGATTTTATTTTAACTGATTAAAATTTTTCAATAAGGCGATTTTATTAAAGGCTTTATTTCATTTGATTTTATAATTTATTTAAATTAAACTTATTTTAAACAAAAATATATATTAATCAATCATAAATTAGTTTTTCTTTTTTCAATATAAAATAATAAATAATGACATAGAAAATGAGAAATAAATAATTGTGTTTAAATTAAGCGTCCAAACATTATAGAATTATGTAAGTAGTATAAATAAAGCCTTTTAGCCACACGAAATATAAAATTATTAAACATGTAAAGTAAATGTATACATTCTTATACTATTTTAGTATAGTATTTATCAATAAAAAAAAACCATTAGAGAATCAACATTATATTATTATTATATTAAATTGTCTTAATACTTTCTAAATATTCATTATACAGTGTTGAATGAGCAGATTGAATTTTCTGTAACTTCTTAGTCAATCCTTTACTAATTTTATTACCTTGAATATCAACTGTAGGTAAACCCTAAAAAAAAACATAAAAACAAAATTTAAAAAAATAAATACCCAAAATGAATATTAAATTATAATATATTGATATATATATAAATAAAACTTACGGATTCATCAAATTCTGAGTATTTATCAGTTTCCAATTTAAATAAATCTTTAGGATGTATTTTTTTAAGTTCTTCTTTTTTAGCACGTGCCATTTCTAATTCTTTTTTCTTTCTTTCCTTTTCAGCAAGTTTTTCCGCTTCTGCTTTAGCTTTTGCTTTTTTTTCACGTAAAATCGCTTCACGTCCCACAAATTTAATTGCAGTTGGTTTGCCGTCAGCATCTTCCAGACGTACACCACTGTCAGGAAGTATTTCATCTCTTAGTTTATCACATAAAATTAAAATATCCTTAGAGCTGATTGAACGAGCAATAGAACGAACTGAGTCACGAAAATCTGATAAGATGTTCAGGTATGGTGTAACAATAGTTTCAACCTAGAAATAATATTGATCGATAATGCTCATTTCTTTTTAAATATTATTTGATAATGTAGAGTTGCAACAAAGAAATAATAAATAAAAGTATTACATCATTTGAAGAACTTCCTTCGCATACGGGGAATCCGATTTCATTTGATGTTTGAATACCGAATACTTTTAATATTCCTGTGATGTATTTTGCTATGTTCAACAACAAGTAATTATTTATTGTAGAAGGACTGCAGTCTCTTAAGTATATGTTACATGAGGATATGCAATCTCTGATCACATCTAATACTGTTTTAGTATCGATATTATCTATAAAATATTTAAATTAAAAACACACATATTATTTTTTAATTTATAATTGAAAATTTACCACACATTGCAAAATGAACATTTGATTTGCATAGTTGAAATTTTTTGTCTAACTCAATTTCAGATGGTAACCATCTAGAATAACCAACAGCTAACTTCTCAGCGTCACAATTTCTTGTTACGTTTTTAACATTTAAAAAAAATTCCTAAAAAAAGGCTTATATCAATGAAAAATATCATTAAAGATTATCATATTATCATTAATAAGGCTTACATTGAGAATTTTTTCACAAGCCATCGCCGATTCCATAGTACTTTCGCTGTAATCTAAAGTGTCTTTCCATGAATGTAACAAAAAGGCCAATCTTAGCTGCCTTGATGTATGGTTTTTGAGAGCTTCTTTGATTGTAATAAAATTTTTCAAAGACTTGGACATTTTACATCCAGATATTGTTAAGTGACCCGAATGCAAAAAATATCGAACCCATTCTTCATTGTTGTAGTAAGCCTATAAAATAAACAATAATATTATTATAATTATTAACAGTTCAATTAATAAATGTATTGTAGTTATTTAAGTTACTTCAACTTGAGCTATTTCATTATCATGATGAGGAAATTTCAGATCAATTCCACCAGTGTGAATATCGAGTGTTTGGCCCAATATACATGAAGCCATAACAGAGCATTCAATATGCCATCCGGGTCTTCCTTTTCCCCATGGAGATTCCCAGCTCGGTTCACCTTTTTTGGAATTTTTCCAGAGTGCAAAATCGTTTGGTGAATGTTTATCACTGACTGTACTTCCCGATAAATCACCTAAAATTTTAGAAATTAATCAACTTTGTTCAAACTAATAAACACATATTAATACTTTCGACTTTTTTTTGTATACTAATTGGCATGGTTAGTTTAAGAGAGTTGAATGAAAAAAAACAATTTTCATGAATTTTGGGTTCTTATCCAATATTAAATAATATTAAATTAAATATAATATCAGAAAATTATTTTAATTAAATTAAATATATTACCTATAAGATAATATAAAATTAAAATAATAATTTAATAATGTATATATTATATAAGATTAAGATAACTTGAAAACATAAAAATAATGTAATTATTTAATTTATATTTTTTTTGTTTTAATTACTTCAAATTTTAGGAATAAAGTAGTTTAATTAATTTAATTAATTTATAGCAATTTATGTACATCTAAGTGACTGGTTAATATGTTTAGAATGACAGAAGTCATTGATACCAAAAATGTAATGTTGATCGAGCAAATTTTTCATTTTACTCATCAAAAAATGGGTTTGTTTAGTCATCAATAAAAACTGTTATACATTAATTATAAACAATAAATGCAAGAATTACACTAATAGTTTTTTTTTATTGTAGAGTATAGATGAATGTGTGACTGAATATGTCAGGTAAAAGCATATGAATACAAAACAAATTATTAAACTTATAGCTTATTCAAGAATACTAAAAATAATATTATCTATTACCCTCGCCATCTTGGAGCGATCTTGTATCACCATATGCTTCTGGAACTAATTTTGCATAGTAGTGAATTGGCTTGGAATCAAATGCAACGACATCAAAATAGACCGAACCATTGGATTCATAAGCATAACCATTTTTTATTATTGTTTCTATGAAAGCAATAATTTCAGGAATATACTCACTCACCCTAGAAAGTTTATCAGGTGGTAAAATCTGTTAACAGAAACATAAAATACACTATTAAATAGGCAAGTCGATTAATTAATATGATTAGTAAAACATGAAATAACTTTATACTAACATTTAGAGAGGCCATATTTGAATGGAATTCTGATTCCCAATATCTGGGCAGAGACTCAAAAATACTATTGTCAAAAACATCCGAACTGTTGAATTTATCCAAATAAGCACCAAATGGATCTTTAATTTCATTCAAGGACGACTAAAAATGTAATTTAATATTGATTTAAAGAAAAATTAAAACTCTAATATTTAGGAACATACTTTCAAGTTATCCAACGATGAATTTTCTAATACTTGAGACGCTGAGGTTAATTTTTCTATATCTTTTAAAGTCATAGATTTTTTTTCAGGATCTACTTGTTCAAAATTCTTTTTGAGGTCTTCTAAGGCAAGGGAAACCTCTTTTTGCACAATTTTCGTATCGGTAGCAGTTTTTACATATTCCTCAAACAAATGCACCTGGCGAGCTCGTTTGATTATTTTGTCATCAATATCTGTGATATTCATTACATACTCAACGTCATAATGAAAATAATCATTCAATACACGACGCAGAATATCAAATGTAATGTAACTCCTATAACATGAGATTAAAAATGTCTTTAAAAAAAAAAAAGGCCAAATAAACCGAGAGTGTACTTACCGTGCGTGTCCCATGTGAGTAGCATCATACACCGTAGGTCCACAGCTATACCATTTTACTTTATTACCATGAGACGGTACGAAAAGTTCCTTTTTTCTTGTCAAGCTGTTGAAGAGCTTTAAATGGCATGACTCAGAGACTTTACCAGTTGTCCAAACTGGTTGAGTTCGCTTCGAAGTAGATGACATGGCGTGCGCCTATGGAACAACAATGACAGGTTCGCAATTAATCAACGTTTGGCCAAAGTGAAATAGTTGCAAACACTCAACAAATATAGTTTTCAAATACACCTACACGTCACGCTACCAATCACACCACCACACATGTACAAATTCAGTATAACCATGTTTCACGAGTACTCACGTAATAATTTGATGTCAACTTCGATTTCAACGGTACTCCGTAGAAGTTGTGTTTATTTTTCAACTACTGAACCTTATATTACAATAACTGATAGAAAATTAAAGTTAACTTACGTTTGAATTTAAACCACCAGAAATGTTCGTGCACGCCGAGAATCAAAGTGCCAATATATTTTGATTGGTTACGACTGCTCGACGAAAACTAATGATAACAAGCGAGCGATATCACGTTATCAATTATCGCTTCGCCACAAGTTGATAACCGTGCTACGTTGACATTTTTTATCTCTGAAAACAATTCAATATTTTATGGTTCGTCTGATATTAGCGAATTGATCTCGGACCGTCCATGAAATTTACCAATCTGTAACATTCTATAAACTCAATAATCAAATTTAGACTTCTCAAACAACAAATGTGTTGGATCAATTAGGACTCCATTGGGTTCACTTGTTTTGAGGTAATGTAATTTTGCTTATTTATTTATTGTTGTATCCCATTGATATTATAATTCCCTACCTTTGGCTACTTCGATTGAAAACTAATTTATATTTTAATATAGTAAATATATATATGTACATATCATATATAATATACAATGCACGATAGTCATATTTTATAACATAAAAATATTCAATATATTATATATTTGAATAAAATTGTGTATCTATAGTCTGTGTTTATCAATGGCACTGGATTTGAGAAACTACTAATATTATTTCACCTTTAATCATTATAATTTAAGTTTAGCTTATATATCATGAATTATGCTGAATATAGTTAAATAAAATATAAATCTATTATGTTTATGTTAAAAAGGTATTGTAAAAAATATACATTAACTGCTCAATTTTTGGAATATAATATGATCTATTTTACAAAATGAAATAGTACCTATATTAGTATTGTATATATATATATGCCCATATGACTGTAATAGATATTGTTTTTGTTATGTTACATTTTTTTATATGCTTTATAAATAAAATTACTAAACATATTGTAAATATTTTTTTTTCAGATATATATTTTTCGGAATTTGAAAATCAAACATGAAAGTTGTTCCAATGTATGGTTTAATTTTAAATGAGCATGAAGGTGAAGTACATGATGCTGAATTAGATTACTATGGTCAACGTTTAGCTACTTGCTCTAGTGATAAAACAATCAAGATATACAGCATACACAATGGCAATAAAACTTTATTAGCCAACATTAAAGGTCATCATGGACCAATATGGCAAATTTGTTGGTCTCACCCAGTATCTGGTCATTTGTTAGCTTCTTGTTCATACGATAAACGCGTAGTAGTGTGGAAAGAATCAAAAGATTGGTTCAATATATTTGAATTCACTCATGAATCTTCAGTTAATGCTGTTGCGTGGGCACCGCATCAACATGGAATTATTTTAGCTAGTGCTAGCTCAGATGGGTCAGTTGGAGTACATATTTTCAACAAAGAATGGTCGTCAAAGTCATTTAGCGCACACCATAATGGATGCAATACAGTAGCATGGGCACCATATAAAGAACAATTATTTGGGCCTGATCAAACTGAATTTGGTAAAAAATTAGTGTTGGCAAGTGGTGGTTGCGATAACTTAGTGAAAATATGGACTGCTGAAGGGGATCAATGGGTACAAATTGGTGAAATCAATTGTCACACAGATTGGGTTCGAGATGTGGCATGGACATGCACAATTGGTGATAATCGACAGTTGATTGCAAGTTGTTCTGAAGACAAAACTGTTGTTGTGTCACACAGTGATGATTATTCTAAATGGACCTCTATGCGAATGCATTTGTTTGATAGCCGTGTTTGGACTGTAAGCTGGTCAAAAATTGGAAATGTACTTGCAGTATCTGCTGAAACTAATAAAGTATCGTTATGGAAAGAAAATAAAACTGGCCAATGGGTAACTTGCAGCGAAATTGATGTTGGTAAAGGAGCAGAGGATTAAAATCTTTCTTTTTTTTTTTTTTAACATTTATTTCAAAATATTTTGTACAAAAGTTGTGTAATAGTTTTATAAACATCTACTGTGTGGTGATTAAATAATTGTATTTTTATTTATAAAATAAAATATGTTGCAGAAAAAAGTGTTTATATTTCTTTATTATTTATTGCTTCTTAGATAACTAGACAAGAGTTTTACAATTTATGTACATAACATCCTATTTTTTCTATGAAGTTTAATTATTAAATATTTAATCACATTTAATGATTTAAAATAAATCTTGAAAAAACAGAACAATATAAAATAGAAGGAGCCGAGTATATTGTCACCACATGACCATATGTATATATATAATATACATATTTTATATACGAGTATATATATATATATATATGTATTGAGTATTTACTAATTGAGCGCATTTTAAAATTATTTTTATTGAATTGATAGAACAAAATATTTATTTGTCACAAAAATACTTAATTTAAATAATTATTTTGCATTGAATTCAAAAATGTAGGTACAAAATATTATTTGTTATAGGAGAGCTAAGCTCCCATAGTTGCGCTTATGCACCAGTGAAGTATTAAGTATGAAACTATAATTTTTACAACTTTTACAAAATCAACAAATGTTATTGAAAATATTCCTTAAATTTAATTTTTAGATCTCAATAACATCACAATGTTTTAATATTTGATAAAGAATGGAAATAGAATTGGATGTAAAAAAAATATAAACCTAAGAATTTAAATGTTTATGAATTTTTATTGTAAATTCTTTTGTATAATTTAAAACTATAATAAAAACATATTTTTATTACTCGCACAATTTTAACTTGTCTTAATTGGCAATAAATTAAGAATTGGAATCAATTACGATTTATAAACATTTAATCGATTTAAATTAGATAATATGTATACTCAGAATCTAAAATACTAATTTATAAATATAAATCAAATCTATACCTATATATTAGGTATTACTACAGGCTACGATTTTATTTTATTTTTCATTGTTTAATTTATATCTACTGGACAGTTTTTAATTTTTTTATTGTTATATTAGTTTTGAAAATATCACCATTATTACCTACTGGCTTTGTATTTGTAATAATATTATTCATAAAATGTGTAAAATTAATAAATACTCACTGCACCAGAAAGGGCATTGTAATTTTTCTTGTAAGACCTCTTTGCCCATGTGCCATCGGCTACTCATCGGATATTCCATATTCATTCACATTATTTTCTTCTATTGTAAGTCTGGCCTCTTCTTTACCAGCTTCCTTCATCGAATCAAACGCTAGTTCTTCAGAATGCTGAAGTATATTACTATGTTTAGCTTGATATTTTGGATTCGACATATTTGGCATATTTAAAATAGCCAACAATCGAGCTGTGAATAACCTTGCCCTGTATTCACCATTGCCAACACTATATCCGAATTTACAGACGTAGTGACTTCATCTTCGTTTGAGATCATTTCTGATGCATTGCAAATATTACATTTAAAAATGTAATTGATAGCAAAGTAGAAATGTTAAACTTTCCAAAACTGTTTTAAAAATGTCTGTAAGATCATTACAAGAACCGATTTTTTTATCAGGCGTTCAGGTCATTTCGACGGGAAATTCATGTGGCTTTCAATCCCCTTAATACAGAATAAAAACTCTACAATTAGTTATTTTAAAATTTAAATCAAAAAATGCCGTCAACATTACCTACCAGAAATATGGACCATGGTATAAAAGTTGTTGAGTGGTAAACATTTTTTTATTGATAACATGTCTATGGTGGTGGTGATAAGCAAATGTAAAAATTAACAATATTGTAAATAATAAATCGATTGCAACCTAAATTATTATTTATTTATTTTAAATGTGACATTCTAAATAAGTCACTACTCACTGTCGTTGAAATTATTAAGTTCTGTTGATAATATTATGGATACTTGAACCATGTTTTAATTGATGAGAAGGTGACTTAACAATAGTATGTTTTACAAAAAGTATAAAAAATATTCTTAGATTGTATTCATTAAATAATATTGTTTGGTAAAAATGTACATAATATAATATAATTACATATTTTACACGAGTAAACATTTAAACTAAAGTCATGATTGAAACAAATGATAAAATATTTTGGCCAATTGTATATAGGAAAGAATATAACGTTAAATTTTTTGGACTTGAAACTTTGCATCCTTTTGATTCGAAAAAATGGGGACACATATACAAAGTAAGCACTAGACTTTTAAGTTAATTACATTTTCTGAGTTGATGTGTTTTTCACAGTTTTAGTTTTAAAGGATTTATTTACAAATCATTTGAGTCACTTAAAACTTGTGAATTTCGGTGTTAAAAATTGTTCGTATTAAGTTAATGATAGTGTAAAAATCTTTTTGATTATAATTGTAAATTTAGAAACCCTAAGATTAGTAGAAATTTGATAAAATAATAGATTTTGTTCTTAATAGAAATGTATAAATAAAAAATATATACATTTCTATATTGTTTAAAGTAGCTAATGACTCAATTGAAAATTATCTATCTGTGTTATAACGTTTTAATAGACGGTATTTTAGGAATAAGAACTTATAATTTTATTAGTTTACAAGTTTATAGTAATAACTGAAAATGAATATTAGCTACCAACTTCTGTTAAAAAAAAAAACTATTTGTGCTTAGTGACTTGGACTTCATTTTTTTTAGGTTGTATTACCTACATAATTTGATAATGTTTTATTTCTTGTATTTTCTTATTAGTGTTTCATTAAATTTGTTTAGATTCTTAAAAATACTTTGGGCTTAGATCAAAATAACATTCATGTTCCTGATGAAATTACCGAAGAAGAACTACTTACAATTCATAGTGCAAAATATCTGAAAAGTTTAAAAGTAAATACCTAGGTATTATTATTAAATAAAAATAATATTGGTCGATAATAATGTATAACACCATTTAGTATACTCAATAATAACATACATATTATTATACAATTATATTTTATAGTGTGATAATTTATATTTAATTAATATAGTGGAGTTATGTCGCTGCACGTATATCAGAAATTCCAGTGGTAGCTTTACTTCCTAATTTTTTGGTTCAAAGACAATATTTAAAGCCTCTAAGGTAAACAAATATGAGTTTAAATAATTTTACAAATCTTATTATAAGTTATTATTAGATTTCAGGTTGGAGGCACAAGGTTGGCTGGTAAAGTTGCTCGAAAAGAAGGAGTTGCTATTAATTTAGGAGGAGGTTTTCATCATTGTAGTAGAGACCGTGGTGGTGGGTTTTGTCCATATGCAGACATAACGCTAGTTGTTAATGATGCTTTACAGGAGAACAACTGTAAACTGGTGATGATCATTGATTTAGATGCTCACCAGGTTAGTAAAAACGATAAAAACCATTGACTTGATTTATATTCTAAGCATTTCATTGAAGGGCAATGGATATGAAAGAGATTTTATTGGCAACTCAAAAGTATTTATTTTTGATGTATTTAATAAAAATATATATCCAAAGGATGTGTACGCAGAAAGCGCTATTTCAAAAGCTGTGAAACTAGATTACTTTGTACAAGATTATGAATATTTGACTTCAGTTGATTGGTAAAAATATACGTGTTGTGTAATTAGTCGAAAGAAAATATTTAAAAATGTATGATATGTATTATGATTTCATTTATTAAGTATAATTTAAAATCAGTATTGATATTTCAAACATTATACATTGGTTTCATGTGTAAATAGTGTTATTTTATTAAATTATTACTTGATATGAAATTAGTTTATGTAGCTATATTATTACCGGCATTCTCATTTTGTTCATTTTTAGTCTTACATTTGTATCCTTTCTACTTCTGATAACCATGTAACATTTTAATTTTTGCACTTGTATTTTTATGTAATATATGTCTGCCATAGTAAAACCTCGTTACCTTTAACCTTGCATGGTCAATTTGACTTGTAATTTCATACTCAAATAGGTATGTTATTATTACTGATTGACATTTTTCATTTTAATTATCATACATTTTTAAATATTACAATTAAAAATAATTTTATAGTTACAACACTGGAATGAATTTATCAGTAGTAATACAATACAGACTTACTGTTCTAAATGTGTAGAAACAAAAAGCATCTAATTTAATCAATATTTAAGCCTAAATGTGATGATTTTTTTGAATACTTAGTTAAATTAGAAAATAAAGTATTTTAACTGTTTATTAACAATTTAATGCTTGCCCGTAGGATATAACTTTTACATATATTTAATGTTATTTTTTAAAATAATTTTGTACATTTATAAATTTATAATAACAAAGTATTATTTAATATATAAAATAAATATTAAAACTATTAAATATATAAATAATATAAATAAAATAAAAATAAATAGGTCTTGCCTGGAGTATTATAATAAACAGTGCAACAATTGTTACAACTGGTTTCGAATAAAATTCATCATCAGGTGTAAAGAACACACAATGTGCGTTATAAACAATATGTAAATAATTTTTGCGCTCTTTATTATAATACTCCGGGCAAGACCTATTTATTTAATTTATATTTATATTATTTATATATTTAATATATATTTGATAGTTTTAATAAATTATTTTATGTATTTAATAATACTTTAATATTATTTTATGAGTATTAATCACTAAACATTATTTATTTTGTTTTATATTTTTGATAAATTTATACTTAAATTACTATATTGAATAAAATAAATTGATTTCATATTTATTTTTAGTGCTTTGACCGAATCATTTCTGAAAATTAAACCTGATTTCATCGTTTATAATGCCGGAACAGATATTTTAAAAGGTGATCCACTGGGCTTGCTTTCCATTACGTCAGAGGCAAGTTTTAATTTAATTAGCAGTTCTTTTAAACTTGTATGGCCTATAAGGTATTTTTCAAAACTAAATATTAAAAATACATGTCACCAAATTGAGATAAAAAATAATTATTTTATAAAGTTACACATTTTCAAAAAAAATTAATTTTATTTCTGTCTCAACCTAGTTTGTGCTATTTGGCTATAAATTTTATTTAGGAAGAATAGAATACAGGTTATTAGTGATTTTTAATTTTTCTTATAAATTTGAAATCAATGTAGGATTGATCTTAAAAAACTATTTCGAATGAAAGAGGGCAGATAGATCAAAACGAAAATTCTAAAATTCCATTTTTATGGTTAATTATTTACATTATAAATATAATTTTTCTTTAAAGAATAACTAATATTATTTAATCAAAAGATTTTGTCAAAATTAAATTGTATTTAAAATGCTTATAAAAAAAATTATCCAATTTTGGTAACATATACTTTATTTATTAGAAAGAGAAACTTTGTATTCAATTTTTTCAATTCAAGGTATTTAAATGCGAGGATAAAAATATTTTATCGACATTTTATTAAAAAAAAAAGATTGCATAAAAATAGTTTGAAAATTTTAGGTACAAAGTACGTACATTAGTATATTTCATAAAATAAAATATAATTTTTGTAGTTTTTTGTAATTTTTTATCATTTTTTTCGTAATTATTATGAAAACAGTTTGGAAATTCAAAAAATTACCTGCTTAATTTACCAAGTAGATAAAATAATGATGAGCCTATCGTGAGTAATACTAAACATATGATGTATAATAAAAAAACGATACTTAGTTACCAACAATAAATTGATATGTATACGAGAATACCGTTTAGGCTTATGTTATATTATTATATATTCATGTCATGTAAACTCTACATTACTCATCATTTATTCTGTGAGAATAAAACTATATAATAAACTGTTGTACACTTTGAATTTCATTTGAACAATGTCTGACACTAAAGTTATAGCATTTAAACAGTTATTGGCAATAAGTCAAAGCTAAGAAGTTCCTGGCTATAATATAAACATGTTATGTTTGTTATTCTTAAACTAATACTTTTTAAGGAACCCGGTGTTTAATCATTTAAAAAATATTCATGTAGATACAATAACAATTGTTTGATTGTAGTAATTTCAAAACTATTGTTTTTATTTTATTAAAACTGATTTTTAATTTTACTATTATTGTTATTCAATCCACAATAATGATCATTCTCAAATTAATCAATTAAGACAATATGACTAGGTACTTACATAATATCCAGGCTACAATAATCCCAAATGTCCACCTTGACAGTCTAAAATGTTATCATACATTACAATTACTTTTTTTTTTATTTATTTCAATTACTTATAAATTATCGCATGGTAATAAACTAATAAATAATCGAAATTTTATTACTCCTTATAAAATATAAATCATATTCTCAAGATTTATTTAATACTATTAAAAATGTAACCTATTGATTCATTTATCGTGTGACAAATCAAAGATAAATTTATTTTTATTGTAGGTGTTCTATGTTTAGTTATGAATTGTAATACTGTTTGTATATTTTCGATTAGGTAAATATAATTTGTCTTTTTGAACTGTCACAATCAGTTTAAAATACATATGACTTGTTGATTAATTTTATTGATTTAATTTTTAAATGCCAACATGTACAACTATAGTACTACCTACTGTTCATTAAAATTAAAATAATTAAATCATATACTTGTATATCAGTTGTAATGAGCACATATATTCACGTGGTTCATAATTTATTAATTACTTTCACTTTTGATATTTGAGTTTTTGTCATCTTCTAAAAAATTGAAGTACATGTGTATTAATAATCATATTATTTAAAATAAAATATATATTCTCACTTATTAATATTTGTCTAAAGATGGGTATCGAATTTAATATTGCATCTCATAATACTAAAAATTATAAGATTTGACATAGATGGGTAACTTAAAACAGTGTAAATATACATTATTATACAGAACTATTATTGTTTTGTAACAACTCCATTATATTAAAAAAATACAATATTATTTATTATTATTATTATACATTTACACAATTTTGTGGTCAATTTCTTTCACTATCAATCTGATTCATGACAGACATCAGCTATATTAGTGACATAATGAGATTCCAAGAATTTATGGCATTACTTAATTGGAATTATTGTGTTTATAACTTTCGTTGTTGTTTTGTTTTTAAATGACTTTAAAATGTGTTCGAAACTAGGAAATGGAAATATTACATGTTAAATGTATTTTAATTAACAAATAAAAACCTGACTTTTAATTCTATTAAAATTCCTTATGAATGTACATATATGATTTAAAAATTTAAAACATTTAAAACATTTTTTAAAATTGTTTATTTTATAGGGAATAATACAAAGAGATGAAATGGTATTCAAATTAGCTCGGCAAAATAATATACCTCTGGTTATGCTGACATCTGGTGGCTATCAAAAGACAACTGCAAATATCATAGCAGCTTCGCTGCAGAATCTAGTACAACAAGGACTAATCGAACCATCATATATCAAATAATTTAATATACTATTGGCATTAAATTTAAATTTCGCTATTGTGTGTTACAATTTATATTAAATAATGGAAAGGTTTCAAAACATTGGAGCACAATAAAAAGTATAATGCTGTGCTGATTATCGATGATGAAAGGAATGTAAAGGAACATAAAATCAATGTTGTAAGCACTTTCAGTGCATTTGTACTTGGGTGTTCATACCTCAATATGTAATGGTTATTTCAGAAAAATTGTTGAAGACCAAACGAAAGTCAAATCAACCGTGAAATGAAGGTATTAAAAATTTAATTTAATTAAAAAAAATCTTTGAATTTTTGGGCTGTAACTAATTTTAATTGCTTATAGAATATCAAAAAAAAAAAAATGTTTAAAAAATCGTTAGTGTTTATTGATAATTGTTATAAATTTATAATTAAAAATAAAGTCGCGATACTTGGGCGATGATTTGATCATAGCATACCTACCTAATTTTAAAAAGCGATAGGAACATAATTTAATTTTAATTGTTAAGTTTTAATTAAAAAAAATATATGAACATATCCATCTTGGTATATTATTCAATGTTTGTATATTTATTATTTACCTCGTCTAATTGTGCTGCTGTACATAATATGTCAAATTTGTATTATTTTAGTAGTGTATTTGGGGAGACCCTGACTTCCCCTCTTTGAACTGTGTTCGTATACAATAGTATAATTTACAACCTAACCTAGTTCGTATTTGTATCTTTTTGTAGGTCTTCTCGGTTTTTTGTTTATACTGCTATGTGTGTTTCTACTTTCTAATGAAATGTATTTGACTCATTTATCGACACAACAACTTGATTATATACCTATGTACAGTGGTGAAGAACTGTGCTGCCGGAAAGCGGGAAATATTCTTGGTAGAGCATAGCTGATTTTTTTTTTTTATTTAAAGATAAATTATAATGTTTAAATAAAATACTCGACGTGACGCAAACTACTTCAGCAATACCTCGATAGGATATAAATTAAATAATTTCGCACAGAGTGATACCCGGATGACTGTATGTGATTTTTCGTTAATGAATTATCACTTTCAGTCTATTACTGAATTTATGTTTAAATTAATAAATAAACATATATATATATTTTTTACGTATTGTTTGCTGTTTTATTTAGCGTGCCTTTTTCTAATATTTTCAGCCAACATCATTATTTTACCCGCCTTGTTCTTTCTTCTTAATGAGTTCATTGTGAAGTACTGCAAACGATTGAAATTAGCAGAAAAATAAAAATCTAGACGATTAATCATTTGTCCACGGTGTAAAAATTATCCTCCTCTTTGTTCCGGAATGCTTTCTCCGCTAATTCGTCACTATTCCATAACCGTTCCTAATCAGTCTAACCGTGGACGACCTTATGAAAGAAGAAGTTAAAATTATCTGTTTACTGGTTAATATGTGAACGAGTGCGTGCACGCGTGCCTGTTTGTTGTGCCGTGTGTGATGAACAAAGAGTACATTGACATTGGAATAGTATTGGGTATTGACTAGACTATAAATTAGTTGCTGATACGGCTGGCGACTTCATTACCAAGAGGACTGCGGGCAGAAACAAAATTGTATGATATAACACCAGCGCACCGCTTAAAAACGTCGAAGAATATTTCAAGCTATAATTATGATGTCAAAAATATTCATTTTTTTGGCCTTGGTAATTTTAAACTTGACTTCAAATATAGGTAAATAATTTTGATACATATATATATTTAAGCGTTTGTCAAATGTAATTTAGTGCAATTACCAATGTTTGATTGTAGATTGTGCGAAAGTCGTTTGCTATTTCAGCAATTGGGCTATTTACCGACCGGGTATTGGCAAATACACCATAGATGATATACCGGTCGAAGATTGCACTCATGTTATTTATTCTTTTATCGGCGTAGACAATACAACTTGGAACTTGAGCGTTCTCGATCCCGAAGTAATTTTGTTATTTTGTTTTCGAATTTGTAATAATAATTGTTGTTTACCAACCATTTTATGTTGATTTATTTTAGATCGACGTCGATCAAAATGGTTTCAAGAACTTTACGGGTCTGCGAGAAACGCATCCGAATGTTAAATTCATGGTAGCTCTTGGCGGTTGGGCCGAGGGAGGCAAGAAATATTCCACATTAGTGTCTTCTCCTGAAAAACGGGCAACGTTTATTAGTAGTATAATAGGTTCGATATTATGATTTAACTCTAATAAAAACTGTTTATAAATACGATGTTTAATATTCACAATATTAAATATTATTAGGATTTCTTAAACAATACAATTTCGACGGCCTTGATCTCGATTGGGAATATCCTGGGGCGACGGACCGAGAAGGAGCTTACGCAGATCGCAATAACTTTTATTATTTCGTCCAAGAACTAAGAGCCGAATTTCAAAATCAAAACACTTCTTGGCAACTTACTATGGCAGTACCTTTGGCTAAATTCCGATTAATGGAAGGCTATTACGTACCAGGATTATGTCGGTGAGTTGTAATTATTTAGAGTAAATAGTTTAAATTAATTTAACAGTAGTATACTTTGATTTTGAACTTCATCTAAAAGTCGAGTAAAAATGAATCATTTGATAATTATTTGTTAGAATGTGTCCAATATCAATCCAAATAATTTTCTTAAAACGAATTTCAAAAAAGAAGTCAATTACATACTTATTATAGTTATTATCTACCTAAAACAGCTGATTTTCAAATATTTATTTGGAACAAATCGTTTATATCGTATTTAATTACAATGTATAATGAATGTTTATTTTGTGTTTTTAAGTTTAACAGACGCGGTACATGTAATGGCTTATGATTTACGTGGAAATTGGGCTGGATTTGCAGACGTCCATAGTCCGTTATTTAAACGGCCTACCGATCAGTACGCGTACGAAAAGCTTAACGTTGTACGTAATCAAAATTTCAATGTTTAACTGTACATTTCTAAAAGACAATATTTCTATTAAACATTTTATCTTTATAGGCTGACGGAATGCAATTGTGGGTGGACCTTGGTTGTCCCCCAAGTAAATTAGTAATGGGTGTACCATTCTATGGTAGATCATTTACGTTGAGCGCTAGTAATACCAATTATAATATTGGTACATACATAAACAAGGAAGCAGGAGGTGGCCAACCCGGAAACTATACTCAGGCCGTTGGATTTATATCGTATTATGAAATATGCGAAGAGTTAAAAGGGGAAGAAAACGGCTGGACTGAGAAGTGGGATTCCGTAGGGCTGTGTCCATATGTCTATAAAGGTGTTACTCGAAAAATTCGATTTTTTTTTTTTTTAGTATATTATTTTACATAATTTTTATTATAATTAGGTACTCAATGGATCGGATATGAAAATGTAAAAAGTTTATCGTATAAGATGGACCATATTAAAAGCAAAGGATATGGCGGTGCAATGACTTGGGCTGTTGATATGGACGACTTCCGTGGCATTTGTGGTCCCAAGAATCCTCTAATTGAAGTTTTACGGACTGCCATGGAGTCTTATACTCCTCCAATAGTGGAACTATCCACTACTCCTACGGTAGAGTTATTAAAATGATTTTTATTTGTATTTCATGTTCTGAGTGGCTTTTTCTATTCCAACAGCCAGAGTGGTTGATACCTCCAGAGATAACTACTTCTAAAAATAAAGACACTACCACCCAAGCGGCTGCTGAATCAATTACCATGACAGAAAAAGATATTGCCGAAGTAGTAGTACAAACAACTATGCACAGTCAACAAAAAATTGGATGCAAACAAGGAGATTATTTGCCAAGTACTTATTGCAATAAAGTAAGTTACGTAAATTTAAAAGATGCACCAAAAACAATTTTACAATGATAATTTTCGATGTTTAATTAAATTCGCTCTAGCTTATTTATTAAAATAAGGATGGAACTATAGAATATAATAATTATCCGGATACATTGATAATAGTTGTAAAGAAAACATATTGTATTTTATTTAATCAAAATACTAACTTATTATGTCCAGATTCCATAAAGATATTATGATTAGAATTTAATTTACCAAAAGTACATTCACAATATAATTTGAGTATACTTAATTTTGGTAATTATTCGTGTGCATTAATACTTCATATTGAAATTTGAAATGCATGTTATAAACTATTAAGTAGGTATTTAAACAATTTGAATGTGCAGGTATTTTAATACAAATTAAAAAAAACAGTGACCATGCCAAATATTTTATATCGAGACAAATGGGTATTTTAAACTTTAACTTCGCGTGTCAATTTATTCATTTAGTTTTCGTTTATATACGAATGGCTATAGGTTGTTATTTGGCTATAACGATAGCTATATAAATATAATTTACAATTATAATTTGTATAATATGTATAGCCTTTCGTTCAATCGATATATTATTATGGTATGATTAAATTAATGTATTTAAGAATATGATAAATGCTCATTTAATTTATGCATAATATATATTAGCAGTGGCACGTACATATTAACTTATTCTCATAGCCACTACTGAAATCAATTATTCATAATTTCATGCAGTGTTTGGTATAAAGTTTGATGACATCAATAACAAAAATCAATAAATATTCTATTAAATTTATATCAATAAATTTATAAACAATAAATACCTATTATTACACCTTTAATTTATTATGTCTTCAAAGAGTATAATAGTAGATTTAATATTGCATTCAAAAAGTATTAGAATTGATATGAAAATTGTAACACGCGTATTTTATTCTAAATTATACTCGACATACGCTATTAGAATTATTTAAATACTTACAATTAAAACATGTGCTATTATGTCTTTTTTTAGTATTTCATGTGTAATCATGGAAAATTAATGAGCTTTACTTGTCAGCCCGGCACCGTTTGGAACCGCGAAGAATTCGTATGCGATTGGCCTTCCCGTGCTATTCAATCGGACTGTATAACAATTTAATTTATAAATAACATTCAAATTTGAGATCTACAAGAAAATTTCGATGTAAAAAAACAATGTAACAATAGTGAATTTGCATTAAAAGGAAGTTTCATTGCCCAGAAACATATGTTGTATTTTTTACTACCTTCGACTTCCCGTCTTATAACTAACTCCGTTCAGTGTTTATGCGCGTCAGTTCCACAGAAACAAACGACAATGAAAGGTTTAATATTGTTTGTCGTTTTTTTCGCCTCTGCGTGTGCAAACCTCGAATCGATTCCTTTTGGATTTTACGAGGAACTCAAAAACAGCGAGCACGAACAATGTCGCGCAGACGTGAACATTATGTTGGACAGTGCGAAAAATCTAGACGAATGGGCATTGGAAAGTTGGTTTTGTTTTGATTTACATATTATACTATACATTTAATCATTAATTTACGTGTACTGTTATATATTTACCACGCTTGGCGGTTTCAGTGATCGATTCGTCAGCCAAAATGCCTTCGGGTATACTCAGAGGGAATTTGAATCAATATGGTGATTTTGATGAGTGTATTAATGTGATCAACGACGAGTATGGCACGTCGGGTAAATATTGTTTGACCGCAGTTCAATTAAAAGATCCAATTTTCAGCAACCATATCAACGCTTACCATCAAGTGAAAAATAATATAACCGACGTGAGTGTTCATTTAGTTTCGTCACCCAAAAAACAATTATCAATTGTTCGGTAATGTTATTTTTTAGCCGGGCCATCGTTTACCGAAATTTTCTACTGTATACTGGGGCGTTTGTGTACCGTCGTCTTGTGGCCCGGACGATGTATCTTCTGCTGTTTTGTCGACTGCGCGACGTTTTCATGACGTGGAAGTACTCGTCGAAAACGACATGTGTCAGGTGAAACGGCCACCGAAAAAATCGACCGATTTTGACTGGGTACGATTTTGTACGGCAATTTTTGTACTAATTTTATTACCGTTGGGATCGGGAGCGTTGACCTCCCCGGATGAACTTGACCGTAAGTATTTGTCATTTTGTTCGATATCCGTTTGACTTGTGTTTAAAAAAAAAAAAAAAACGCTTTTTATATTTATTGAATATAGCCGATGTGGAACGAAGTGCACCACTCATACTTCGAATAACAATCGTTTTGAGGAATTCGTTTGCAATCTGGACAAACTTTAAATCTCTATTTACGTCTCCCAGCAGAGACGGTTTTAAAAGTCTACAAGGAATTCGAGCTCTAAATATGATCGCTCTACTTTTGTGTCACATGGTTATGGCAAAACTGTTTTTGCCGTATTTCAATAAGACCGAAATGTCTGAAGTAAATACGAGTATACTCTACTATACTTGGTGTATTAATTTCGATAAAATTTCACATACTAACGTATAATGTTGTTTTGTAGAATATGTCAAAACCTTGGCTGATCACGGGAAGAGTAGCGTATTTATACACAGATTCTTTCTTGGTCATCAGCGGTTTTTTGGCCGCGTATACACTCGGTCGATTTTCACCGGCAAAGAGTATTGTTTCACGCTACATACGGTTAGATATACATAATATTACGTTTTTTTATCATTGAGAAATTGAAAAACAGAAACCTCAACCAAACAATATTATTTAGTGGAAAAATTTTACTTGTATTTTTTACATTCATCATTTTTTCAATTGCTTAATTTCCTTGTGTGTTCTGGTTGTGGCATGAAATCTGAAACGTGAAAAAATGGATTTTATATTAACCGTCTCGTATAATATACTTTTTCTTTTTTTTTTTAGGCCATTTAATATTCACTGAAACGGTGAAACTATATTATAAAATATTATTTTTAATATATTCGTTTTGCCGACGTTAATGAAATAACATTATCGTGTTAATAAGTAACGTTATAAAATAATGCGAGTTTGAAAGCAATTAGCATCGTTATAAAGTGTGAACGTTAAATTTACGAAGTAAATAGATTTTTATGTATTATATTGAACGAAAGTACGAAAAATTCCTTAAAAATATAGCCAGGTTCACTTAAAAAAAAACCCGTATATTATGCATAATACATTTAAATTGGAAAAAAATAGATTAAGTACCTATAAATCGCGAGTACCTTGTACCTCCTGTTATATTGGTTAATTTGGTTTTTCTTATTCTTTAACTAAGGACACGGACGTGTTAGAAAATGTTAATTAATTCACAAAAACATTTTTTCATGAAAACAATGAAACGATCACTACCGAGATATTTTAATTTAAAATATTTCACTGGAAAAAGTACCAAAATGCATAAATTTGTATTTCAGATTAACAGCAACTCTAGTGACCGTAATGATCATCTGCGCCAAATACTTACCCGATATGAACTACGGCCCGATGTGGAATATGGTCATCACGCGACACTCGGATCTCTGTTACGAAAACTGGTGGAGAAACTTGTTGTACATTCAAAATCTATTTGGTTTTAAAAACATGGTCAGAGTTATTATGGAAAATTATATTTTATTACCTACTTTTATAGGTACACATATTATTATGTCATATACAATAATTGGTAACGATATGAATTTTGTTTTACAGTGTTTAACGCACACTCACCAACTCGCAATAGATTTTCAACTGTTTATATTGGCTATTCCGTTGGTGTACTTACTGCGCAAAAGTAAAACTGTCGGGTTGCTCGTGATTTCAGCGATCATGTCTGTATCTACCTTCCTTCGTTATCAAGCAGTAAAAAATAATAATTTAGCGACGGTCGTTTACTTCGGATCAGAGTGAGCATCCTCGTTAATAAACCACACGGCACGATATTATATTTGGATGTTAGAGTGTTTATTAATTTTTTTATTTTTTCTTCACTATTATTTGTTAGCATTTCGCAATTGAATCGTACTTTTGACTTAACGTACACTCTGCCCACTCACCGGGCAACGGTTTATTTAATGGGCTTTGTAGTTGGTTATTGGATGCAGCAACGCGGTCGTCTGAACATCTCCAACGTATGTATATTAGTGGGGCGTTGTGTTCTCGACGAAAATTCACACGACTGTTATTATTATTTGTCGCAGGCACAAGTCAAGAAATCGTGGCTCATAGCTACAGCTTGCGGTTTGTTGGCAGTTTTCGGGCCTTATCAACTATCCGATATGAATTATGTGTACAACAACATGCATCTGGCCATTTTTAACGCGGCCGCGCCTATCTTGTGGTCAGTTTTCATACTGTGGTGTGTTATAGCTACAGATAACGGACATGGAGGTTGAGTGTTACAGAAGTCGAGTTGAAACGTTTACACCATAATATTGTCGTATCGTATGTTTTGTTTTTTTTTCAGGTTGGTTTGGGAGTTTATTGTGTTGTAAACCGTTTGCGTTTCTTTCTAAAATTTCGTATGCCGTTTACTTAGTACAGTATCCGGTGTTTTTCTATTTCGTCGGATCGGCAAGAGGCCCGGTCTTGCACACCATAACAACAATGGTAATGTCATTAATGAGTACATAAATAATTTATTAATAATATATTAATAATTTATTGAGAACTTTTCGAATTGTTTCTCACGCGGAACGTAAATTATCATCACAACATTTATTAGGTCTATTATTGTTTTATTTTATTTTTCAGTTTGACGTAGGCCAAATGATACTGATCGTCGGCTTGTCGATCGTTTTAACGCTCGTCATCGATATTCCATTCCAAAAAATCGGGAAACATATAACAGAAGGAATGCATGAAAAAATTAAATCGCCTTAAAATGTCTTAATTATTTATTTGTATTTATATTATTTGTTATCGACTTTACCTATTCTTTTATTTCTATATGTACACAAATTCTCAACATTTTCGAATTTAAGAATAATAAATTATTATTTCATGCTCCAAACGTTTGTTTTTTTTTAAGAAATTCTAGTGTACCTTTTTACATTATTTATTTTTATAATTTGATAATATTACGTGTATACTCGTATATACACATACGTCGTAGGTAAAAGTTTTACTTTAAAATAAATTATAAAAATATTGAAAGAATTAATGAATGATTAATATTTAATACTGAGAACATAATTCTTTGAAGAATGTGAACTTCTGGAGTTCATAGAAAAGCACGGTACACCTACATAAAAATAATTTTAAAAATGGATTCCACAATGAAGTACCATGCTAATTTTATCGTATAAAGTAGGTAAGGATATATATAAAATACGGATAGTTTCTAAAAAAAAAAGAATGCGGTGTTAAAACTTTGTTTTCTTATTATATAATGATAAATAATAATTAGTAAATACTAACGACTAGTGATAGTGAGGCAAATATGAAAACGTTTTTACACAGAAGTACATTCAATACACTTTTCGAAGTTCAGATATAAGTAAAAATGTCCTCCATATAAAAAACACGATACCCAGTGGGTTATAACCTCCTCCGCGAGATAATCTTACATACAGGCAGACAGGTAGGTACCGTGCTACTGCACATCAACACAATAGTCAAGTTAACTACAATAGATAATGCTAATAATTCTGTTTTTTATTCCGATTAAAAAAAGAAAGTTAATTCCTATAATTAATGGCTGATGAGCGAAGGACATTTGAATAGAACGTGAATCCAAATGATAGACCTCTATATTGCATACAGCATGGTAGCCGAGACAATAATATAATGTCAAGGGACAAGAAAGCTTATGTGTGGACAAATGACATTTTGCACGCGTATTTGTTGTAATAATTTTAGAAAGTATTTGGAATAATTATTCTAATAAACGACCATAAATGTATTAAAAATAAATATTAAAATAGGCCCTGTTTTTGTTTTTATTAAAAAGTAAAAAATTATAATATTATCATATTATTTATTATACATTATACTATTAGTAACTACTTTATATTTATACTCTGTTATTATCTGTACAATATTATATTATATCAGTGAATATAGTTTATACGTATATAATATTGACTATATACATAAATAATACTTGTACATTTTGATTTTTTGTGATAACAAATTGGAATTTTTACGATTTTTTTTTTCACATAATATTATCAACGGTTTCCATTGGAAATATAAAATTATGAGAACGTATTTAAATAATAACTCATAATATACTAGGTATACTCGTAAACTATACTACTATATAAATGGTACTGCATAAAATTATATGATCAAACACATTAACACTATAATTCGATTATTTAATAATTATTTTATAAAATAGCTATGCTTTAATCTTATCGATCGATGGATATACCACTAATAAATATAGATACCTATAAATATATTATTTAGTAGATTATGAAATATGAATTCATTAAATATAGGATTTATCATAATAACATATCTAAAATGTAAATCATTTTATCAACCTAACATGGAAATATGTAAAATTAAAATAATATGACATTATGAGCGCATGGTCGGATATATGGTTGGGGCATTTTAAGGAACCCCACGCCTTGATTTTTATATATAATAATGCTATACAAATTACGGGAAAATATCAGAAAATATTTAGGTATTCTGAATTGTAATAATTTATTATATATTATGCTGTACGATACAAGTTACAATGTTATTCAGAAATAAATTTATAGAAATAGTGATATATGATAGCTACTTACAAATAAAAAAATGTAGAAGAATTATTTTTCTCTTTGATACACAATATATTGATTGGTTAATGTCAATTAGGACCCATATGTCTTAATAAAGATGTGTTTCCGATAGTGTGATTTTGGTACATTTTTGCACGCTTGAGGCTCCTTCGTAGGCCATTTCGTTTCTTTTTATTCCTACATAGGAATAATATGTGGACATATTAATTTGTAATCAAATACGTAGCACGTTATCCTTTAATGATAACTGAACAATAAACCAATATAGCTAAAAATTGATAAATTATTGCTTAAAAAAAATTTAAATAGTAAAATAACCTTCTATGAACTCTTTATAACAATTTTACAAATCATACATATTGTCATTGATTATATATTATTAGCATCAATAATCAATGATATTATGTATAATATAATTAGATATAAGTATTTAATCGATATTTGATATAGAATATAGATGATGATTATCATAATTTTTAATTTTACCCATGTAAGAAATTAGGACAAATTTTTTAAAAGGGGTAATTTGTTTTCAGATAAAATATTTGTCGGGCCAACGGGAAAGACTTGAAATACGGTACTTTTCTTTCATATACAATACAGGACGTTTAGCCACCCTAGGCCGATGCTATAAGCGAAAAAAGTCTCTCGGGTTACCTTGAAATCAAACTACAAACTTCGTGAACTGAAAATAATATTTCGGCATTTTCGATGAATTCTAAATTCCTACGTTTTTTTTTTTATATAATATATAAATGATCTAACAGGATGGGTATGCAGAAAAAAAAATAACGTCATTATTACTGATAAACTATATGGACCGTTATCGTCCCCAATGACGACGACTACGTTACCGCAACAGATATACAAACGCATTATAAAAAATAAAAATAAATTACAATTTAATATTCTATTGATATCGAATATGAATTACCGAAGTGTTGGTATTAATTTTTTGCCATGTTGCTGAAAATGCAATACATTTTTGAATGAAAAATATTAAATAAAGAATACTTGAACTGATTGAAATAAGAAATAATATCTTGAGTACATTTGTATCTCATCGTGGTATCATTAATCCTATAAACACCTTACAGATTTCACCACTAAGAGTCGATAGATAATAATTTATTGCGGTATTCATATCCTATTCATATCATATAATATTATAATTCACAAGCAAATCCAAATACAGCTAACATATAATTGTCTGGTCTTGTGAGAACAGTTGAGAATATTATGAAAAATAAAATGTCTACGTTTTTTAACTAACTACTCGTTTTAGCTATTACAAAACATGAAAATAAGCCATTAAATCTGAATCTATTTAAAATAACAAATAAAAATATCTTGGAAATTTAATACAAATAAATATATCTGACTTCAATGTAAAAATTTCGGAAATATATTGGAACGATTTTTTTACAAACATTTGAATATTCAAATCTTTATTGATTGACGAAATTGGGAATTTTAATGAATTTCGATTTTACGATAATAGTCATTTTAATATTACTCTTAAAATAATTTCATAAATAAACATCCACAGGAAAGAGAAGTCAGTGGCGTAAAGTGGGTATAGCAAAACCTCACAAAAATTATCGGAGCCTTATGAATTTAAACGACAGTTGTTGATAAATCTGCGAGTCACTGTACTCAAAAAAAGTTTTCGCGGTCCCTGAAAATCTGGCCAACTTACACCACCGAAAAGAATGGAAGTTAATCCTCCGCCGGTCCTCTTTCACTTACAATCGATCTTTCGTGAGTTATGGAGTACCTACGTTGATTTAAAATGAAAAGACCAATAATTCATCAGTATAAAATCGCCTATCATCTATATCTCGTTATTTGTTTTTCACAACTATATGTCCAATATTGTACAAAGCTCTCGTCTTTACATATTAAATATACATAAGTAAGTTCGAATAATTCGTGAAACGATATCTAATATTGAAATGTTTAATTTTGAAACAAAGGCTTCCTACGCACAATTATTCGACGTGTATTTCACATAACACGCGTAAACGTGTACACTGTACAACTTTTTTCAAATACATTACGTGAACGAACGCACGCAGCAACATTTTATCGCAAATTTTAAGGTTACAACTAAAAATGAAATGACGAATATATAATTTCCATAGAAATTTCATTTTACATTTTAGATTAGACCGAACCAAAATACGGTATGTTTTCGAATAGTATAAATTGAACCATGACAGATATTTATTTTTTATCAGTGAAAGATAGTCATTTTATCGCTTTTTTTTTATTGAAACAGGATGGATTCATTTCCTTTTCAATACTAAAAAGTATTTTTCGTGCTGCAGACCATTAGTTTTTAGCAGTAGCCACAGCACGACAGTCTTTTTTTGATTAAGTACTATTATTGAAATGTGTATTCTTGTAAAACGCCATTTAATTATATTTTACTACTGTAACAAGGTGAAAGCTTTTTTTTTGGAACTTAACGTCTATTTCATACAGTTAGCTGCCATTAAAAAAGCTATTGCATGTTACAATAATCAACGAAAAATTAATTTATTACTTCGATTACCTACCTACTTACTGTAAAATTTAACTATATATAATTTTAAGGTATAATATATTTTATTTATATTTATTATTAAAATGTAATACAGTATTATTATAATTATTTATGTATTTTAACATAATGATTAATCTTATTTTACATTTTGTCATATATTGTAACTCTAATAGATTTTATTCAACCTGAAACACACATCTACCTTCAGGGAGGGTTTCTGGTAGGTATCAAATGTTGTTTGATTAATATTTAAAAGGTTGATTTCAAAATGATCAATTTTTTCCAAAAAATTAAAAAAAGAAACAGACAAAATTTACTAATACCGATTTTTGATCAAATTTAATTTTCGTTTCTCCTTTGCTCGGCATAATTTATTTTAGATTTAGAGCAATGGGACATTAGTTAAAAATTTAATAGACTAATAATTACTTACGATACACCAATATCGATCACCCGTTATTTACATTTCATCCAACTCCAATCTCCTAAGAGGTTATTTTAATGAACATTTTGATGCATCTACATATTTAGTTGAATGTTCTCACAGACAATTTCAATTGGTAAATAAATTCTATTTATTTCAACTTCAGAGCAACTAGAGAAAGAAAATTTAAAATAGATAAAAAATGTTGATACTTCTCTGTTCATACAAACCTAAAACAAAAATACTTAATTATAACTAATAAACAATAAACCTTTTTGAAAATATAAAATTACATAAAATATATGTACCTACACTATATCAGCATCAATAGAAAAATCACTTTCATATTCAAAATAAAACTATGAAAATCAAAAATAAATAGATTTCACACATAATAAAGAATCTAATTATGTACAAATTATTAATGTAAAAAGTTCAGACTTAATAAAAAATTGTACATTCAAACTTGTCACCTGCTACTTTATAATTGATATCACCAATAGCATTTTAACATTTTAAACTGAAATATATCAAGTTTAGTAAATATATTTCAACTTGAATCAATTAAATTTTAAAACTACTTATTAATGGTTAATATTTAAATATACATGTAGAGCTAATAACGATTAGACGAGATATCCAGAACAAGGATAATAAAATATACATAAAACAACATTAGTCTTACAGATTTCTGAAAAACTTATATTATGCTAACTTATATTATATTATGTTTTTCATATATATTGGTCTTATTTATTTAGAAAAATATCAAAAATCTGAAGTCACAATTTCTTTTATCAAACGTTTCAAGTCTAAATTATGTTGCTAAATAAAACATCAAATTTCAATAATTTAATCTCGCCTTTTTATAAGTCATACTTATAGTACCCAGATGAATAACATATATTTACTATTTACAAACCTAACCTAACCAAGTAATAATGAAATTATTTAATAATTTTAAAAGATGACATGACTGCATTCAATTTAATTATTACTAAAATAATGAATCTTTTTCATAGCATAATAATATTGTAGATAAATGAAATTTATCAAGGGACCTATTATCGTTAATTTTCAACATGTTTTTCCATAAGAGTTGATGCACAAATTGTTTTCATCAATATTGGTGTAAATCAAAACTTAGGAAATAAGCACGTAAAACTGAATATTAACAATGTATAATATTAACATGTTATAGTAAAATTAATAATTTAACCATAAATAGTGGTATAAATTTATACATATTTTAATAGTAAAACTTTGGGAAATTAAGAATGTTTCTTCTGGTGTAGTTAACAACACTACAATCGTTAGTGCAGTAGGGATATTAAAATATTGTCTACTTTCAGCATCAAGTACAATGACAATTACACTTGATAAAAAAATTAATAACTGATAATTTAATACTTTCTTAATTTATATAATTTTTGAAACTTTATAAATACAGATTTTTCATACTTTAAAAATTGCCACTTTGACAGATAAAAAACATTTGAAATCCATCAACACGTCTTAAAATAATTTTTTAAACCTTGTTATATTCCAAGGAAAACTACTAGTATATATTCTACTAAAATTATGATAGTTAAAAAAATGAGTTTTATCAGTAAAATATAAAAAGTATATTATATTATTAATATAACATAAATATACAAAACTTTTTATAAATATACTTACTAGTTCTGAAAAATTGAACACACAATATTCAGCTTTTAGGAGCATCTATGATTATATAGATAGTTTACTGATATTTAATACATTTAAAATGTTGCCGGTGTACACATCGAGGGCCACTAGGAATAGTTATTTAATCATTACAATACTTAAAAAATATTGCTTAAGAATGATACATAATCAGTATAATATAATTTTGTACTAAATACAGTATTTCATTACAAATATTTTAGAAAAATTCTCATTCTAGTTTGAAAAATACACTCATTGTGAAATAATAATACATAATAATTATGTCAAAAAAGTTTACAAGAAAAAATAATTAAAAATAATCTGCAAGTTCGCTATTCTTTTTTAATGACAATGAATTTTAAGAGAAAAAAAAATTATTATTAAGCAAGATTGATTTTAAATTTTACCATACATATAAGAAAACTCCTTAAATCATTCAACCGTATGATGCTAATGAGTACAGTATTAACTAGTGTCAAATATATTAATATAATATAATAATAAATATTTATTTCGTGTTACTTCAGATTACATTCATTTTGTAAAAAAATGATTAATTTTTAATAAACATGACATTCGATTTATTAATGTAATATTTTTTGTCGTTTTAAAAATCATCTATAAGCAACAACTTAGCTGGCATTAAAATAGTACAGCTAAGTGGTAAATTGTTAACATGTCCATACACACTCTTAAATCTCAATACTATTAAAACTAGCATTAGAGTAATTAGTTTTACAACTAATATCTAATTCTAAGGAGAATGGGAATAATGTAATTGTAATGAAATAGTTATATTAAATAATTAAAGTCTTAATAAATAATGACAAAAAAAAAAAAAAATAAAAAAAAAATAGTTAAATTAAATGTTGAAGAAAAAATACTGTACTCGAGAGGTAGAGGATCGTGTAGAAAAGGAGTACATGTGTATAATATGGTTTTTATGCTTCCTTGAGACGGCCACCATCACCTTCAGATACATAACGTTTACGAGATGTTCTAAGAATCAAACAAAACAATATTAATATTTAAATTACTAATATAAAATACTGAAAAATAATACCTTGTTGGTATTTTTTGCAAAATATCCCTTGGTAGAAAAGAAGCATTGACACATTTGTCCAAAAAACGTTCTAGGACAGCAGGAGCTAATGGCACATCAATAGATATATCATCAAGAACATCAAACACTCTATCAAAACCCTAAGTGAAATTTAAGAATAAATTAAAAAATGAAAATTATTAAAAACAGTAAATATTTGCTCATACTTTATTCATCATTTCCGGGGTTATAATAATGGCATCATACAATGCTTTTAGTAATTTGCACATAGCAAGTTCAGTATGAGTATTCATAGCTTCAATAACATCAACAACCGCCTAAAAATTAAATTTTAATCAATAAGAACATTTTCAATACATTAAACAATTTGTACTAAGAATTGAATAAATAATAAAAACCTCATAAACAAGTTCATGATGAAAATGTGGTACTTCCAATTCCAAAATGCATCTGATGGCTTCTTGCAGATCGCCTGAACATAAGTATTCGTCCAAAAGCATATTCATTTGTCTCACTAGATACTGCACTGGCCTCAGGCTACCGCCAACACCCCAAACATTATCAAGTCTAGTCAGTCCATGTTTAATATTCAAAAGGTTATGGGCCTTGATCAAAGCTTCACTAGATATAATAAAAAACAATGCATGTTAATTTATTTTACAACAACAAATTGTAAATAATGTACTTACTTAGCTAGATCACTATAATTTTTCTCTTTGAAAAAGTCTATAATCTTAGGTGGGAGGCAATCATCTGCAATGGACCTGGCTAAGAAACAGCCAACAACAAGAGGCGCGTCAGGAGTATCAAGAATGAGATCAGGAAGATTAGCCAGAACAACATCGAATCCCTGGGCAATTTCTTTTTGCTTGATAAGACGCCCATAAAGATCCGATAACAAGACAGATGTCATCTCTCTCTGAGACGGCTTGTGCTCCAAAGCTACTTCAACAGCAACTTGAGTAATCTAAAGAAAAAAATGCATAAACATTAATTTTTGTTTTGATACCGTAAATGAAAAAAATGTATGACTTACCAAATGCCATTTGCTAACTATATTTAGTTCACTTAATGTCATCGTCACTTCTTCAGTATCACCATGTTCGTAATACTCCAGAATATTAAATGTAATGGAATTCTAAAAATTATTTAAATAAAAACAATTAGTATACAAGTAAGTATAGTATTTTAAGTCACTAATAATTTCATAATTAGTCATTATATTTAAATTTAAAACAAAAAAATGTCATAAGGTATGAATCTGTTTCACAAGGCACTTATTATCTATGAAGAATCCCATTAAACAGAGTAACTGATTTTGAAAAATAATAAACACATAAGATAATATTATTACTTTCAATTCTTCATCAGACGACTCCGGAGTGATTTCCCGCAGCACGATGTTATCATCATCCAACAAATCACTATCATAATTGGGATCCTTCATATCAATAGCTGCATCCAAATCACTCTCTTCGCCTAACTTTCCCCAAACGCCTTTGCCACCAGCACCACCTAATGAAACAGGAATAATAATATAATTTTTTTGTCTAAGAGTTACAAAACCAACTTTATAATGGTTATATTAAAAAATTGTGTTGTGTAAGAAAATTCATAATAACAGTAGTTTGAATGATTTTTAATCTAACGCAATAGTGGTTTTCAATAAAATCTTTTATATCAAATACAAGACTTGGACAGCAAATTTTTTCCAGAGAGTTTAGACAAAATAGTTTGCTGGTAACTTTAATATTATTTTCAAATTACAAAACAGAATTTTCTATTCCATATACAAAAAAAATTTACTCCAATATAGTCTACCATATAAGTAATAAGTAAATTGTTGATTATAAACTTTTTATTTTAATGACATAAAATACATACCTACTTATTCGTATTAAACAAAAATAAACCTCATTGGATAGAATATAAATAAAATCATTATAATTGCAAATCAGTGAATAGTAAAACACTTAAACAAATGTTCAAGATCATTTTTAGTTATTACTTTGATAGTTATGCTTATGACTTAATGAGTAATGTTTTAAATAATAAAAGTACCAATCAAGAAAAACAAAAATTAAATATATACCTATTTAAATGTACGTCATTATTTATGTTTATAATAACTTAACTGCTTATCATAATTGGTTGTTTTGATATTTAATATTTATTACATTTATGAACCAATCAACTTCATAAATCGAGATAAATCAGAATGACTATTCAAATTTAATGGTATCTTGGACACCTCTAATGAACTTAGATAAAATTTAAACATATTTTATCTATGTGATTGAATAAAAAATTTTAAGTTCAGCGTCACCTATTTTAAAAACAAATATAAACTGTTTACAAAACTTATCTATTTATTAAAATGTATTATCTTAGCTGATGTGTGTGTCGTCATTCTTATTTAGATAGGTACTTGACCCTAAAAAATCAATGGTCAGCAACCTTTATGGATAAACAACCCATATTTTTACCGATCAGAAAATTAAAATGTACCAGGTAGGTACAATATATAATAAAAATTATAGATAATAAGTACCTAATACTATGTTTTATTTAGTTAATTAAAAAATAAAAATAATAATAATCACTCTTTGAAAATAAAATTGTTGTTAAAATTTAATAAAGTTAATTAGTAGATTTAGTACTTAATAAATTTCTAAAAATGTGATTTTTTTTTTTTTTATGAAAAGATTTGTTCACATTCATAAGTAGATCAAAAGACAAATAATTTGCAAACTTCCTTAGTTTTAAAATAGGAGAGATAAAAAAACGTACTCAATATGAAATTGTAAAATTAAATACATAAATAATAATTAGGTGAATACTTTTAATATAAAACGTCTTAACATTTCGATGATTAGGTACTTTAATTTCAGTTGTACATAAATTTTAATAGGCCACATGAAATAGTCAACAGTTTTATCCGGTAAGAAAGACCAGTAGCCAATTAAAGTTATAAACTATAAACAATTAAACAAAAAAATTTGTTTATGTCAACTTAACGTTTAAAAAAATTAGGTTAATATAGCTATATAACATATATATATATATATAAATCGACTGTCATTAAAATATAAATATTAAAGATACCTAAAAGAAGTATAATTATATTTTGATGTTCAAAATCTGTATGTAATAAACAATATTCCTACTGTATAAGCCACAGCAATTTAAAACATATTATATACCTATAGTACCTACGTACAAATGTTTCACATACTGAAACAGTGTTGGAAAAAATCAATATGAAAAAAAAAATCTAAAATGAATTTCCCATAAGATACCTATTTTTAAAATGACTAAACAGCCATACAGGGGGGGGGGCAATGGAAAATTGTTATTCAAGTAGGCCTTTGGTTTTTTTTTTCAAACTCTATTTATAGATGTTGTTATGTGTTATGGCAAGTGCACAACAAAATACCAACAGCAAGGCTATATTTAGTATCAGAATTGAACAACAATACATATGGAATATATTATTATTATTATGAAAACGAAACGAATTTTATGCAAATAAATGACCGAACGGGGACAATTGGACAGAACGAAACGGACAAAACAATAATAGTCGGAGACCATGTGCACCGGACCGGCGATAAATTATGCAAACACGCACCGAGGTCGAGAAAGCACATGGTTCCGCGCGCGTAGCAAAATAGACGACAACAACAACAACAACGAATGTTTGTTTACCCTTTTTGACGTCGCCTCTCTTGGTGAAGCCGTTCCTGGACTTTCTGTTGTTCTTCCAGCGCCGCTTGAGCTGCACCACGGTCGCGGTGCCGCCGTGCCCGTTGACGATGCCGCTGTCCCGGGACAGCGACTTGGCCAGGCGCTTGGCTTTGCGCTTCACGCGCATCTCCACGGACGTGGGGTCCGCGACCTTGTCGGAACAGTCGCTGTCGCCGGTGATGATACAGCCGTTGATCACCTCGGACGCGACCACGTCGATGACGGCATCGTCGACTTCGGCCATCGCGACTCGCGGTAAAGTCGGCGTCGCGGCGGGGGAGACTCGCTGACCGGCGCTCGTGTGCTGGGGACGAATAGTGGAGCCCGGCCGGCTCGGTGGTAGCAGCAGCCCGGCGAGTATCTGCAGAGGGTAAACGGTCTCGGAGGAGAAGAGAGAGAGCGTGTGGAATCGAGACGGCGACCGTTGTTTGCAGCAGCCGGACGGGGCACGTGGAGGCGTTGAGAGTTCACAGAGGGTGCCGGGAAAACGACGCACGGGACAGACGGTCGCGATTCGAAAGACTTACCTAACGGCGGGGACGACGGACAAACAAACGTCTCGATCGAGATGCGAGTGGACGACAGACGACGGGAACGTGGTGTGTGTGTGTGTGGAGTTCGGGCAAGGCAGACGTGAACGCGAGCGAAGACGGCGACGGTGTGAACGCGACGGGGGAAAAAAGCCGATACGCGACGGAACGTTCGAGCCGACGACGACACGCAAAACCGCTTCCAGACGGGAATTGCGCAGTTAGCGAGCCGCGCGCCGCGATTGGTTACAGCTGAGCGGGCCGATGTAAACAATAATAATAATACGGCGTACGACGAATCAAGGTCGACCGGGCTCGGACCGCGCGACGCCGGTGCCGGGCTGCGCTGGAGACAAGGAGATTCTAATATTCCGTGGAGTTTTAGAAACTTCTCCGCGCCGCCCGCGCCGCGTCCACCCGCGCACCGCCGGGGCCGGACGCGGCAACGCCGTGCCGTCGCTCCTCTCGTCCGTCCCCGGCAGCGGAACTGCGCACGCGCGTCTCGCGCCGTTTGTTTTGTTATTGCCACCGCCGCCCGCCTGCCCGCCCGCCCGCCGGCTGTTCGTTGTTGTTGTTATCGTTTTTAAAAACAACGGCCGCCGCCGGCTACATACTACGTCGTAGTAAACGCGTACTGCTGCCTACCCGGTCTGGCGGGCCCGATCGATTTACGACGTTATGGTTATTTTTCATTTCTCTCCATATCGGTTACGGGCAGCCGTTTCCTCGTTACACCACGGAAATAGTCCGACATTGATAATAACGCGCGTAAATCGCCGAGTTGGTTTCGTCGAATGCCTACGTAGATTTCATGCAAAACGTCGCGGCGTACGGAGCAAAAATCACGTGGTTCGGTGCCGCCGCGACGTACGCCTACGAAGCAGGGGTTTCCAAACCATAGCGGTGTATAATATGGGATTTTCGGCGAGGGTCGAGTCGCGAACGTCGGTAGATTTTCATTATACGAATGAATGCGAGAGAAAAAAACGTCGTTTTTATCGACCCGTAATAATATATATAGTTGACGTTATTCGACGTGCGTGCACACAAAACAAATTCAAACACCCACCGGGGTTTTCGGAAAATTATGATTATTCGGTTTTCGGTAATAATATCAATCATCGTTATTATAAATAATTCAAGAGATGAGCCCGAACAATAATTTCTTTAGACGTGACTTGCCCCTGCGAATTATAGTCGTTATTTTTACTGAAATTTATTCAACCGAATGGCATTGATTATATTATATTATTAGTATCAATAACCAATGCTAATAGTGATTTTTAAAGTGATATAATAATGAATTTAGGCAAACGTTTTGGTTCTATGACGATGCTATCGATAGAAAAAATATTCATTAAATTATTGATTTAGAAAACAATTTCTATTGATTAAAAAGTTTCTATAATCAATGATAATACCTATAACTATTAAGTATGTTTTAATAAGTTTTAAACCGATGTATCTAATCAACGGGTATTCGGGTTACTCGTTGGCTATTGAACATATTGATTTCTATACACCTTGACAATAATTTCAATGTCTACATAAAATGTAGGTATTCATACAAGTACGGTAAGTACTATTACGTAGCATATAAACATAGGCGTTACTAAGGGGGCTGAAGCCCTTCCAGAATTTTTTGGGTAAATGTACCTATAATCCTATATAATGGTATTTATTTTTCCCACGGTGTAAAAAAATCTACTAAGCTATTGTGAGCAAAATCTGTACCCTTTAAATTAGGCAGAGATAACAACCAAACGGTTGCATACTGTGGAAGATTATTATTATCTAATAAATGTCTATTTCAGTATTTTAGGTAGTGTAATTATGTGCATGAATAATAAATTGAAAGAAGATGATTTATCTTTATCCAATTATTTGTGTAATGTTTAATTCAACAAAAATCCTACTAATTAATGATAAATAATGCTTGTAAAAATTATAAATTAGAAAGAGAAGATCTGTGAGTGAAGTAAAAATATTGAATAGAATATTTTTTATAAACTAAGAATGTGAACCGATTAAGAAAAATAATAATAATTCAAAACTTTTTACAATCAAAAAGAAACTTGAAAATTAAAAAAGAAAATAAATCAGATTTAAAAGATAATTTGGATTTAGTTATAATGGATTTTAATGTCCAAATATTTGACATCATTAGACAGCAGTCTAGTCAAATTTAAAAAGATATACCTATTGTTATATTGTTGCGTTTAAAAAATTTGATATAATAATACAAAATAAATAATATTATAATAAAATTATATAATTGTAAAAATTAGAATTAAAATTATTATTTATAACGAATTTGTGTAAGACGTATAATACTGAAATATACATTTGTGAGCCAACTATGAGTATAGGATATATAATATTGTATTGAATAATAGATAGAAAATACGTTGGTCCTCCGCTGCGTAGATAGGATAACCTGCGCGTAGAAGAAAAAAAGTAAAAACGATACAGCATATTAAAGATCGACCTTGAAAAAAAAAATCAAGCAATACAAAGTGCCTACCTATATGCACAATTGTTGTAATTCAGGTTACTAAATTGTCAAAAACGAAAATCTTCATACGTTAGAAAAATCAACTACCGCAGTTGATTTTATAATTTATGTTTATTTATTATAAACACCAATTAGATAATTATTTCATTCATACTACAAGTGGAAACATAAATTAAATTATAAAATTAGTAAAACATAATAAATATTATGTTATAATATTAAAAGGAAGGTACTACCATTGATTATAGAATAAATTCTGTCATAATCAATATTCTATTCTATAAAAAATAATTATTTTATTAAAAAATATTATTCTACGTACGAATACGGACAATAATTACTATCGCAGAAATTATTTTGTACACAGTACATGTATTATAGTATTATACTGTTGATGCATAGTAATAATATATTAATAAAAAAATGTAGAATCCAACTGAATTTGACCACTCGTGCTCACATTTTTTAGAGTCTAGAGGGAAGTCGAGTTCAACTTTCAACTGTATTATTATCTTATATTGATTATGAATGTAAACATATTACACATGAAGTTATTGTTACAGATATAGAGAAACAACTTTCACACTATAGAGATGGCAAGACTGGGTTTAAAATGTTGAAATTAAAAGAGTATATACCTGATAATATTCTATAATTGTATAAATCAATAATTATAGGTACGATAGTGTCTGCCTACCCGTGAAAACAGTAAAGAATAAAGATACTATTATAATACAACGCAAAGCAGTCACTATCCACGATACAGTTTATGAGGTTTTTCGAATATTCTTAAATGTTTTATTTTAAATAATCGAACATGATTATTTGAATAATTCGATTGTAAGTCACGTGGATATTACGCACCTGCCCGTAAGTAGTTATAAAATTAAAATGAAAATAAAGTTTAAAAAAATATTCTATACATCCGTATTATAATTCAAAACATATTTATTCCAATGAGAATTGGCAAACAAGGACATAAAACAGCGTGTAGATATTTTCAAAGCTAAACACATATACCTACTTCCTATACAGCTATAACTATATGGACAATAAACAATATACATAATAGTAGGTAGGTATATAACATGTCTTTAATTTTGGTAAATAAATTATTCATTAATTGAAATAAGAAAAATATGCACTTTCATAGTTATTTGTTCCTATGTATACTTACTCGTAATAATAATATAATTCTATTACTATTGTCAATGCCTACTATCTATAGTTATTTTGAAATTTGAATAGGTAAATATCACGGATCTACATTTTGTTATTTTATTTTTAGGTACATATATTGTTAACTTGAATATTATGTGATTTATAAATAAGTACCTATACTCTATACTCTATACTATAATACCTATAGAGTCTATAGGTTCAACATGTTAAATATAATATATGCATATTGTATATTGAATTATTGTCATTATTATTATTACCTATCCCAAAATCGTCAACATACCTACTTGTTTTCTTCAAATTCTATTGAAAATCATGCTCTAATACATAATACATTTATCATCTGTACTGATTTTCATAATAATATAATTTGTTTAAAATATTTATCATTTTTTCAATAGAGGTACTAATACATAATATATTTATGTAAATGATTCATAAAACGACATAAATTCGGAATAAATTATTTGAGTAGTGCACACAAGTACTTTTAACTTTACATACCTATCTAATACACTTTTTTATTATTAACTATTACTACATTTTCGGTATTTTATCTGGCAAAGGCGATCATCACTTAGTGTTAGTGATGAACATTTTCTATTAAAATATATTTCCATAACAAATTTACCATAGATACCTCTATAGATGGCTAGATCATTGATTAAATTTATCGATGCCTATAGATGTTTCTAATCCAAGCGTAAATAAAGATTAAAGGGCGACGATTCTATTATCTGCTGTACTTAAATTGAATTACATTCGACTTTTAGCTATCCCTTTTATGTGATCATAATACTCGTAATATAACCGCATGACGTTTTATACCTAATAATATGTAATAAATTATTGACTATTATTTTAATATTCTGTTTCATCATTAATTTGCTTAAAACGTAATAATCAATAATCAATCACGTAACAAGTATTGATAATTATTGTAATATCTAACTAAAACTGGAGATAAAACAGTAATGGATAATTGTATAAAGTACAGATAAAATAATTTGCTGTTAAATTACACGATGAAAATTAATTTAATTTTAAAATATTTGTATCAGTTATATTTTTCATGATCAGATAACTTTTTAAATTAAGATTAACATTTTAAAACCATTTTACCATTGCATACGAAAAAATGAATTCTAAGGGATTAGGTAAAATGGATCAATTACAAAAAGTTTCCTGATTTTCGTGTTTTTATAAAATTTCATAAAAATGTTCACCATCCTCCGAAACTCCTTATGATTTAAATAAACCTCCAACAATGTTTTAAAACCTAAAGAATAAACATTGTATAAATAAAACTTTTTATAAAAATGTTTTTTTAATAAATTCCCTACATTTTATTTTTATTTTGATGTTCACCAACTTGATGTAATTTTTGGACCCCCTCACCTCTTTTGATCAATTACTGGGTATGCCCCTGGTTTCAGTTACCTATATACATAAGTGCTGTGTCATCGAATTTGTTGCCTAAAAATCGGCAATAAAATTTTGTCGATTTCACGAAATCAGAAATTTCACGAATTCAGCATAACATACTTTTATATTCCAATAGGAATTGTGAGTGGTGATGAAACATTTTTCGATTTATAAATCGATTTACCACAGCAATGGAAAATGTGCTACTATCATATAATACCATAAGTTATACAATCATTAAGTTACCTACTATTTTTAATAAAGTTAGTAAGTAGTTAGATTTAAATAAACTAGAAAGGTATTATTTACAGTAAATGAAAAAAATTAAGTATAGTTATTCAGTAGTTTTATCTTTTATCTATTATAAATAATTACTAATTATATATTTGGTTATATTGAATAGTAAATGAATAGGTATCTATTTTAATATATATGTAAGCACCTATTATATTGGTGATAAATTATTTTTTACTTCTTATCATTAGGTTTTAACATAATAATTATCCAACCGACAGAATACATTTCAAAGAAAATATTAAGAGCAATCTATATTTATTAAAAGATGTATTTTATCACCTTATAGACCAGATATTATTGTTTTTCACCTGAAAAGCTACTAGATTTGCTACTTAATAGTTTATAAATGGACACTATTCCAAATTGAATTTCATTATTAAATGTATATTATTGTTAAAAACATAAATTATAGGGCCCTTCCTTCAAAATGACACTAGGGCCCAATTTAGCCTAGTTGTGCGAGTGAGTATACGCGCGTATTATAATTAAAAAAAATAAATAAAAGTTTCTATTTTTTTCATCTACAGTGTACAGTGTACAGTGTACACTGTACACGTTACACACAGATAATACAATATGGTAAATATCATGATAATAATGTTTCAATAATAGGTAAAAAGAATAGTAATTATTTAGTGTAATATACAAATAATATTTCAATAATCGTGTGCTTCAATAATAATAATAATAATATGTTGCCTCGTTGGCACAACCGAAACATAAATAAGTTGGCTGTTTGAATAAATACAAATGAATCATATTATTATTATAATAAACCTTACCTCGAATATAGGCTCGTTTGTGGCGCCATCGCAATACAATGATGAACGAATGTGATGCACTTATCGTGGCTGGCCGGCTTCAAATGATCGCGAATTCTTTACACGCACAAATCGAAACGAAACGAAAAAAAAAATGTTATATTTTCACCATCCGAGCCGTGGCCGTGACTCGCGAAACACCAAAAACAAAATGGCGGACGGTAAAATGTACAAACCGTTTTGGCGAACGGCGCACCACCGCGAACGGCGCACCACCACGAACGCGACCGATCGCGTTTTCTCGCAAAAAAAAACGTTAAATTTTATTTACACAATTATATACGCACAGATCATCGAAACACGTTGGAAAATGTCACGCGAAACGTTATCGACGGAGAATAGTGTTATGTTTTTACCATCCGAGCTTCCGTGGTCGTGACTAGCAAAACACGAAAACAAAAAAACCAAAAATCGTCGTGCCGGGCGACGGCGAATACGATACGAAACGACGACGTCAAAAAACGCACACTCGAAGCCTTTACCGGCTTGGATTAGACGTCGTCCGAGCCTCGACGGAATCGTTGAAAATCCGAAGGCGACGGCCATTACACTCGCGTAATGGATCACGCACCGGACGCGCCGGCGGCGGCGATACGATACGAAACGACGACGACGACGTCAAAAAACGCACACTCGAAGCCTTTACCGGCTTGGATTAGACGTCGTCCGAGCCTCGACGGAATCGTTGAAAATCCGAAGGCGACGGCCATTACACTCGCGTAATGAATCGCGCACCGGACGCGACGGCGGCGGCGATACGATACGAAAAACACGCTAAACACGAAGGTACGGTAGTATTTAAGCGACAAATAATTTGGTTTTACCCACGCGACCGCCGTGAGACGTGCGATTATTCGTCGATAATTACTATTACCATCGCCGCGAAACGAAATTTTGAAACCGAGAAACGAGATTATGGCGGTCGGCATAAAATTCTCGAAACACGGACCCGTTCGGAGAACCTCCAGACATTAGCGCGAACCGACGAAGACTGAATCGGAAGGGAAAACCAGTAGCCCCGCGTCGGCCGAAACGGTTGGAAAAACGAACAGCCAATGATAATTATTCACGAATTCATGGAAAGTGATTTGTTTTTTTAACGATCGTTTTTTTAAACTACCTCCGGACGGACGACCGCAACCGCGGTATCCAGAGTTCTGTCCGCTACGCGCGACCACGTCATCGTCGTTCCACCACGGCGGCCACCCGACCACGCGACCACCCGACCACGGCGGCGGAACATTCACACTGCAACGCGTACCACGCCGCCTGCAGTACTGTGATAACTCATCGTTATCGGCGTTTTTATCGAAATAGGTTTTCGAATAAAACAAGCTCACCCCGGAATCGTCGCCTCTAATGCCTTCCTGAATTGCCAGGTCTGAATACTGATTCATGCCTCTGTTATATAAAACGAAACTATTGACCAAATTGAATACCACAAAGCTCCAGTGGCTCCGGATTTCTTCCATTTTTACCCCTTTTAACCCCCTTAGGGTTAATTTTCTTAATTTTTTTCCGTAAAATCCTTCTCCTGACAATAACAAACCCAACAAAAAAAAAGAATTAGCTAAATCGGTCCAGCCGTTCACGCGTGATGAGGATACCTGGTAAATAAGGATTCATTTTTATATTTTATTTTTACCGATTAAAAACCCTTTAAAAACAAAATTGGAAAAAAGTTAAATAGCGTTGTCACAAAATGGGAACATAAAAAAGGCCTGTTCTTTTATATGTATAAAAAGGATATCTAATCTGCGATAATACTCAATAGTATATTTATAATTTAATTTATATAACATCACCATGAGGTAGTGTAGACTGTAGAGGCGATAAATCGTTATTGAGAATTTCTTTTCAGATTGCTTTCATCAGAAATTCCCTGATTATAATCGATTGAATTTGAATATCAAGGTTAAAATAAATTAAGTACACACATACCTGCATTGTAAAGTAATCAAATTCTACCATTTATTTCAACAAAAATTAATTCATACATTATCTTTTGAACTTGTAATAATTGTTCTTATTATACACATTGTACCTGTAAAATGACATAACAAAACAAATTAAACAAAAAAGAAAAAAATAATAATAATAACTTCAATTTATGCCTACAAGAAGTTTTGTGCGATAATATTAATATTGTTTAACATAAAATAACGTTTTTAAATATTTAATATGAAATACAAATTATTATGTTCCTTTGTAATTTAATAGATATTAAAAATATAAACTTATCTTTAAAATAAATATTAAATAAGAGGATTCACCCGACAAAACAATTATTATTCTAATCAAATAAATCTTATTATAATTACAAACAGTCAGCTTATAAATTTCAATTTTAAATTTAACACTATAAGTACATCATTTTTTTTTATAAATATTATGTACCTATTAAAAGAAAATAAATAGAAATATACTGGATACTTCATCAAGTATCCAATTAAAGATAATGGTAACATAAAATCACATATGTATAAAAAAAAAAACAAACAATATATTTAAGCATTGTGTAACGACTATAACAATAGTAAGTGGTAATAGGTACCATTGGTATCAGTTAGAAATTTGGTGTTTTTAATTTCTAGTATAATGTAAGTACCTACTTATTTGGCATTTGCCATGTCATGTTATTTAGCCCGAAGAATAAAATATAAATGTTAGCTTTAGTTTTAAAATAATAACATGTTGAAACAATGTAATTAAGCATTTGAAACTGTATTGCTATGGAAAATGACAAATTACACTTTGCAGTCAGATATCGAGTTTGATACCTTGTAATAATTATAATGATAATCTTTTAATGATTTTAAGATTAAAAAATATATAAAATACTATTACTGCAGTGCAATTTTAATTATTTTATGGTATGATTACGTAGGTACATACATGTTTGTACTAACGTTTTCTATGTGTTTAACATTTATTTAAAAATAACCTGTCGAATAAAATTAAAACACACATCTACATTTAATATGAGGAATGAAAGCACCCGCGATTAAACAAAATATTTAGAAACAATATTAACAAACTTCAAAGCACCAACCAAAATTTAAAAAAAAAATGCCTACGTTTTATTATTGTAAATAATATTTAAATAACATAGTATTGCTGACAGGGTCTTATATTTTGTGTTAGTACAGTGTACTTGAATAATAACAACCATATGTTTATTCTGATATCCAACAAATCGAGAAATTCGTAATCCAGTAAAATAATTGAATTATTATCACACAATATCATCAATGGAAAAAATATGAATTCAAAATAATCATAAATAGAATATTTTAAATTGTACAGTGTCTAAAGATATATATTGCTATAACATGGCTAATATTTAATATGAACTAATAGTTATAACTAATTTTATTATTATAGATACCTACCAAGATATTTATTTTATTTACTTATTAAGAAATACTGCAATATTGTTTTATAAATTATAGGATTAAATTAAATTATATACATATAATATATATTTAATATTAATCGTTTATTAATTTAAATGTTGTGAAACTCACTTAAATTAATTTTGACAATTTCGGTACCTACATATTGTATACTTACATACAAATTAAATATAGATATTGTGTGGGTTTAGCGAAAACAAAATTATCGGTTTTACAGTAATATATATATATTTAATTTAACACTGTGTATCTGGATTTGACTTTCAAATTATATTATCTTAAATATAATTAACATTCGGGCAAGTAAATAATTTGATATACTTTAAATTTAAATTAATAATTATGAATTCATGAATTTTAAAGTATTGAGATTTAAGAAACAATTGTATAAAAGTTTTTTTCAAACTGAAATCATATTTTTAAATCGAATGATGGGATTACGCGTGTAATACAATTATTGAAATTTATAAACCGTAAGTTAATCAGAAATACATGTTTTAGGGTCAAGAAAAAATATTGGAACAAATTGATTTTCTTAAAATCTGAAACGTTTAAAATCTTTGGCTTATAAAGCTCGATGAATGCCATGTCATATTTAAATTAAAAATAAAATCTTATTCATTATATTATTGGTCGGAACTTAATTAAATCTATCTGAATTTCAAGTGAAATAATATTTTAAGTACCCATATTGAAATACAATTTATTATTTTTAATGATTTCCTATGAACTGATTGCATTTTATTCATTAATAATTAATGGTTCGGGTCGTGTGATTATAACCTATACTAAAATTCATATGGGTAAAATAAAGAAAGGGTGTGGATTCAATTTTCTCACAAGAAAAACCAACTCACACATATTACCCCGTTTTAATTAATCCCTATTTCCCAGGTGAGCTGGGTTCTTGCTTTGAAACTTTCCCACAGTATCTTTATTCCAAGGATGACCGATACGATTCCCTTCATACTTTTAAAATATTTCAAACATTTTTTCTAAATTGTTAAAATGATGAAAACGAAAAAAGTAATCTTCAGATCAAAATAAAAGTATATACAAAATTAAAAAATTTAAAATAATACAATGAAATTCAATTAAAAAATGTTGAGTGTTTTCATTTGTTTTTTAAATTAATTAATTTATCAATCATTTGTTATTAGCCATCCTATTGTATACACCTATATCCTTGACTGTTTGATAGAATGTACAATCAACTTTTATTCGCAAATATTTCTGATGATCTCTCAATTTCTTAAACTTAAATTCTACCAACTAATAAGTAGTATTAACGCGTTTATAAAATATTTAATTCTATGAAGGAAAACAATTTATTTATTCTAAAACTGTAGGATGATTTTAGAAAAATATAACATACTCAATACTCAATAGTCAATAATATACTATTAAATTATAACTAAAATAATACTATTTAACTACAATTTTAAATAATTACCCATACTATAACGTATTAGTAAAATCACATTCATTATTCTTTGAGTTGGTACATTAAGGCCAATTTTATAAAATAATAATTATTAATCAAATATTTTAAATAATTATTTGAATGATTTTAAATTAATTTTTAGAATAAAACCGAATCAACTTAAAATGTATAATTTAGACGAATATCAGTTAAACTATTTACCTAATTATTTTATATTTGATTCGTGTCTATGTTTTATATAATTTACAAGTATAAAAAGATTTCTACAAAGGCAGTAAATATTGACAAGCATTTTCTAAGTATATAACAATATCATCAATAGGATCTTTAAAAATTTAATGTCGTCTTTAAGTTTGGATTTTTAGTTGAAAATTATAATTCGAAAAATGTTTGAGATTTAAAAGTAATAAATACATTATTTATGAAAAAATAAAGTATGGAATATGGTTTTAGAAAAAGAGTTTAGTTATATTAAAAGAAACGTAGGTTTAAATTACTGACAATGAATATAAAATATAATTTAATATAAAAAATATTTTAAAAAATAACAATGCTAATTACTGCAGAATATATTATAATATATATATTTAATTATTAAAATATGTATATTACATATACTCGTATTTCCATCTTATAGATTTGTAATTATAAACAATTCATGTTTTATGTAATAAATAATAATTTACTACTTAAAATTGTTATGTTGGCCTTTTAAGTCATTTATTTATTTTAATCATTTCAGTATTTTACCTATTAAAATTATTTAATTCATAAAACCACCAAATTACACGCAAAATTACTATAGAAGCAATTTTACACGAGTTTTTGATTTTCCTCAGATGTACGACCATGTAAGCGACACACATCAGTTAACGAAAGCAGTGACGACGGATTGAAAAGTGAACTTATGCTTCCTTTTTCTCGGTCTACAGTCCGAAAAATTCATGGGCCATAATTTTATATAATATCATATTATTATGGAAGATTCGTCTAAATATTATATTTACGAGATATAATATGAAGTCTAGACATCTTTACCTCGAGATTCACTTGCCGATCGGAGACACCGAGACTGATGGTTATATCGTGGTGAAACAACACAACTCGAGGAACCACCTGCACAGATTAAAATGTATAAACTTGTAATATGTATAAATATAAAATGTATAATTTGTATCAACTGTAAAAATGATGTAATAATTTTAAATAATTTTTTATGGACAACTTTTTATGGTCAACGGAGGCCATTTTGCAAAAAATCGCACGTAAATCGTGTTAACCGTTCAGCAGTTTTTTAGTTTACAGCGGATAGAGACAGAAAGTATAATTTTTATATAGTCTACACATAACGGCGAGAAATGAGAAATAGTTTATATTAAATGTGATGAATCAAGTTCAAACAGAGCGATAGAACAAACTTGAAATTACGAAAATTACAGTTTTTGATTTGATTTGTAATCAAATTTGCAAAAATAATTTGTCTACAATATTTCAATTGAAATCAATGAAAAACAATCAATTAAAGTATATGCATTGTAATAAATGAGAGCATTAAAATTAAATTCTCTATGATTAGAACTAAACCTCCAACCCGACCTTGTTGTCGAGTAGTGAACCTGAGTAATAATAAGTACCTGAGTTTGAACTTAAAGCTTTCTGTTGTCAGTGACAACTTGTTACTATATTTACAATAACAAGTTTAAATCTAAAACTAGTGACAAAGTACTTGACAATCATCATAAAGTGGGGCGTTGTTTTCGCAATGACCTTACAATTTTATTCAATCATTTTCCCTACTTGTATAAATGTTTATTTTAACTTTTACTACATTATATTGAACATTATGATAGCATATTTAACTGAAATTCATAAATAATATAATTAAATTGTATACAATGCCAAGTCCGACAAGTTAATAATATTTCCTTCAAACAGGCATAGAATGTTAACGATCGGTTACATTATGATGTCTGATTACATTTAACAAAATTGAAAATACAATTGCCGATGAAGGGCCATCTATTTAGGAACAGTATATTTCTTGTTCCAAAATTGAGAATAAATCCATCAAATTTCAAAATAAAATACTTTAAACACTACCCCAAATTATTCATATGAGTGAATAAAAAATAAAAATAAATACTTGAACAGGAGCTGTGAAATAGCGACCGGGCTTGCGGGCTTTTACATCTATCTCCATAAAGATCCTAAAATAAATATATTGACTTTATATTATTTTCATAGTAGTTAGAAGCATTAAAGTACTTGGGTTTGGTCCTTTTCGTCATATTTAAATATAGGAATACGAGGCCACGTAGTTGGAGGTGGACTTCTCACCATATGTTGATGAAGTTCTATTAGAGCGCCTGGACCCATATCAGCTAAGTATTCCTTAAATACAAAAGATATTAAATTTATTAGATAACTCTTCAAGTCAAGGTGGATTCAAGTTAAGTAATCACAAGTAGGAATTATATATTATAATTTTGATTTTTACAAAAATATTTTGAAGTTATTTCAAGCTCTTTTGTTTAAACTGTTTAAAGTAACAATTGAATCCAAACTTATTTTATTAAGATTTATTTATTATTTTTAATACATTGATACATATTATAATCTTACCTGAGCCATGATGTCTATATCATCCGTGTCTGAAACAACAGTATTATCATCTAATAAGCTTTCTCTGCTTGCTAAAATTTTTTTCTAAAACAAAAAAAATTATTGTTTGGGTAAATTTTATGTAGTAAATTAAATAGAAATAAATATTCTATAAACAATCGTGTATTTTATATCAGTTAAAAAGGAAACTGGAACATACAAGATGCGATGATCATCTCTTCACATTCAATTACATTTTTATAAAATACTTCTTAAAATTAATAAGGTATAATAAACGTTGAGGAATAATATCGCAATACAAACATAGTACTTTTTAATAGTAATACATGTATTCAAAGCAATGTTGTCAATAATGTATAATTATATTTCAAACAGTATAAAATACTATTAATCGACTCGTTTCATTTACGTGTAACATATAAAATGTTATGAAAAATACATTTTTAAGATATCTAACTATACCAAATATTGAATTTGATTATAATCAACACCTGATATTAATATTTTATAGGTACCACTTGATTTAAAACACCTGAATTAAGGTGTTATATATCAATATATATTTGTAGTCAGTAGTGTAAAAATAACATCTATATAATAAATTATTCTCTACAATTGTTACCATTATGGCATAATGATGTATGAATGTTTAATATTATATTATTACAATATGTTATTATTCACTATTTTTTACCCAAACTATATTATGTAATCACATTAATTAGAAATTTAATTTAAAAAAAAAAGTATAATGCAATAAATTTAACACCAAATATACACTGTTAAAACTTAATCAATGATCAACTACTAAAATTGAATTTTAATATATTCATTCAAATTTAAAAATATGCCTATATATCATAATGTTTGACGATTGTAAATCTAAGTAACGCTTACACTACTTATAGGCACGTCACGCTACTAATAGTTTCTATCTTATGGTTATAAACGAGTACACGTACACATTGTGCACACTATAGTATAGTATAAGTAACGGTAAGTGTATTTTAGTGTTATAGTTTAAAAAATAGTGTTTTTAACTACCCATTAAACGACAAAGTTTAATATTGGTCATTTCAATAATATTTCAAATGTTCAACCTTATATAAAGTCTAAATTATATCTAAGTGGTAACTGAACTGTGCAAGTTTTGTTGCAAAATCAACTATTTATTGATAATGGATCTTTCAATCGATTATCATACTATCAAATTATTAAAATTGCCATTTAATTATGGTTATAACTTATAAGTATGTAATGTAATTGAAACAATAACAATAAATAATAACAATATGTCACATAGGATTTCAGATAATATAGTTTTATTAATTATTATCATTGAAACTAAATTAAGATAATTACAATAGGGTTAGGTTTTCATTGCTAAGTAAATAGCTAAAAAGTATTGTAAATGACATGGTGAACATATAAAATTAAAATTATATAATCGGTATGTCATAATATGTAATTTGGGGAGTGAAAAACGAATTCACTTTAAAATTAAATTATAATTATAATTGATAAGAATATTAAAAATATAAATAATGACAATTATTTAATGATATATAAATTATTATTAAAAAAGTAAAAATCAGGTTAACTAATTTCAAATTGTTTTGTTATTGTTTGGATAGATAATTATTGATAACTTATAGTTACTATGCAGTTAAGTTATCTTTATGATAAGAAATTGTATACATTTGCTTAGTTCAACTACTTAGGACACTTAGGTACTTCAAACATGGTTCATAAATATTTTTAATTTATGACAATTAAAATACGGAATATCATTCAAATTAATATTGACTTAGAAACAATAATGCTACCTGTAAATATGGATTGTCGTGCCTAGAAATTTTTAGTGCTTCCATATCTTGAAAAACGTCTCTAGATCTAGGTATGGAAAGAGCAGGAGACGCAGGACACGAATTTCTTGTTTTTACAGACATCGTAGTTGCTATGCAAACTTCACTTTTACTTAGCTGTCGGGCTATTTATACAATTAACTTATTAGTCAACTAATTTGAAATTAAAATATTTGTTGAATTACCTTTTTCTTTTTCTGATTTTTTCCAGCGAAATAGACCATTGAACAACTTTAGTCGGCTATCGCTGTGGCCGTTCTCCCGGGCTGTCGATATATAAGGCATTGCCGATGAGCAGCCGCATTACACAAAAACAGTGACTGTTGTTATCTGTTAATAAGCCATTTCGTTTAAATTAAAGTAGGTATTAAACGTTGTGCGAAATTCAAAGTAAATCTACTAAAGATATCATTAATAACAAAAATAGAATATCGCATATATTCTATTCATAATCCATTGAACTATTTGCATTATATATAGTATATACATATATCATATACATAAATATGATACAATTAATTCGCTCGATAAGATAATAAGGTATTGCCGTATTGGTTTTGTAGTATGTAAATAATAATAAGCGCTTGACAAATTGTGTTTCGATACTATTTATTACTATTATATAATTATACATTTTATTATTACATTAAATAAATAGGCATAATTACTGTCCATATTATATTCATGGATTTATGGAAATGGAAATTTGTGGAAATTTATATAATTTATAAATTACTTTTAGTACAAAAAAGGTTAACCAGGTTACAGCTTGGTTTATATTTTGTGTTAGGTAATATTATTTTTCAAGAATGAATTCTAAGCAATATTTAATTACTATTTTCAAAAATGTTTACCTACTAATTAAAAAGTTGTATGTTAGCCTTTTGTTATTATAAATAACCAGGTGGAGTTATGTGTATTTATAAATAACCTTTTATAAAACTTTGAACTTTTTGATCAAATTTATTACATTAGTATTTTATTACATATTATAGTGTCAGCAGTTAGAACACTTCGCACATAATTATGTTCGGTATACTCGTACATGTAAATTGTAACGTACATACAAACGTGTATTATGTCTGTAATAAAATGTTGACATTGATATACTTCTGGTTTTACTCTACTTTAATAGTTGTAAATTATAGTACATATAAACAATATATAACTTCCGAAAGTGTTGATAATTTATATAGTTATTACTTATTAGTATAATAGTATATTCAGGGCCGGATTCAGGATCTTAAAAGTATTAAAAGTATACAATGACAATTGACAACGTATTGTTTTTAATAAATTTAATTAGATTCATACGATAATGTTAAACAGAAATTTATGAATCATCATGTGTATAATTGTCGTTTTAGAAATTTGAATAGCTTCGAGATTATTTTATCGATTGCAATCATAGGTGTAAGTATTTAATTGTTTACGTAATGCCTTTATTTTTACAATTCGATAAAAATTAAAAACTTAGATTCCTATTAGTTTTATAGTAAATAAAATTATATATTTTCTGTAATAGAGAACTTTATTAAAAAATAGAACTTTAACTCAAATAGGAATCGTTATTACTCAAAAACTATAGACTATTGCCGTAATAGGTATTTACGATTTGGTATGAATAATTTATTAATAATAATGCGAAAACTATCAACAGATTATTATGAGTTGCCCGTAATAAATTGTTATACAAATAATACAATGATAATAAGTTGAAAAAAAAATTATATGAACGGTCTTTAAATAATATATGAATATTAAAAATTTATATTCATATAAACGTGAAGAATTTATCGTGAGATAAATAATATAATAATTTCACTTACCTCATCGTTGCACAACTTGCAATTATTGTTACTGACGAGCCTTAGCTTATTATAGCTTAAATTAAAAATAACATATTATTACCTAAATAATGAATGTCATAATATAAGTTATAAACTAATGTGAAATGTTTATTAAATATTTAGACATTTCTGTTTTCCTACGCTGATTACCATAAATATCAGCTGGCGCCATGGATATCGATCGATTTCAGCCCTCTTAGCCCGGGATGTGTGGGTGTGGATTTCCCTAGTTTTCCCGCTGGCGCCAATATTTGCAGTGCATCCACATAAAGAATACGTTTTAATAATAAACCTACTGATGTTTTATGATTAAAAAATATTTAATTCATTCGAACGGTTATTGAAACAATTATAATTAATGTGTATAAACAGTAAAACTGAATTATACTGTCAGTTATGTATAAATCATTCGGCACAGCTCGGTCGTACACAACAAATAGTAAACAGGTTCAAGTGGTTCAACAATAATTAATACATCATATTTTAATATGTAACACAATTATTGCTAACATATTATAAACTGTGTGGGCCGACAATCGTTTAAAAATTATTACTATTATATGTATAAAACGTTTAAAAACGAGTCCGAATTTAGAAAAGAAGAACTGAATCCAAAACGTCGTGGCTTATGTTATTGCATGGAAGTTGCATTATATAATGTCTGAATCTAGACGCAATAATTACGTAAGCACAGTGCCCCCACCGTACACGAATAATATTGTTTTATATTTTTGCACAGTAAATTCGCCATCGATGATTTTATCTGATTCAATTTTGTTCGCCCCCACACGAACCCGTTCAGTGAGGCCGATTATCTCTTCGAAAAAAAAATAAACAAAATAATCTATTTAAATTAAAATAATTTTTGACGGCCGCGTTTGCGTCTGAAGCAGGGGTTACCACTTTTCCCCTTTATTCCCCCGTCCCTTTTCGCCCCTCTCGACCCGACATTTTATTTCGTTTTATAATTTACATTTTATTTCACACACACACACACACACACATATATGTATATTAATAATTTTATTTTAAATGCGAACTACCTCGTTAAAAACTCACGAGCCGTCACCGAATAATTCGGTAACTATCATCGCGTCTGCAGCAATTTGGGTTGTTTTTCATCTTTCGCCGGGGGTTTGCTGACCGCAGCCAGATAACAGAAAGTGCCGCCACTCGGACGCGGGCTGCGTGGCTAGAAAATCTCCATCGTCCGGCGGTTGCCCGTATGGCGTCGGCTTCGACTGACAAATGGCGTACTTCCACGAGCCGCCGTCTTTATTTCACGTCCTTGCCGCGGTCAACAGGTAGGTACGTCGTGTTGCTGAGCGGCGCCGATGACGGGTACCGGTCGAACGGCGGTCGCCGAGTGCAGGAACACGAAATCGTTACGAAGCTTCCATTCGGGCCACAGTCTTGACAACAGCTTGTGCACATGGCGATTCACGTCGTGCTTGTCCGCAGTATATATCGTATATAGTATATACACGAACACACGCGTAATAATTACATATATACAACATGTGAACACACCATATCATAAAATAAGACGTATGCGTGTGATTATGGATTGGTTTCTATAACGGTTTACATTGTGTACATGAATACAGCAAGGGGATGTTTGGGGAGCAACCCTTCCTACACTCTGTAGCTCAAAGAAAGGATTTATAAGACCTTGTTATTTTTGTTAAGAAAAAATAATTTTGATAAGAAAAAATATGTATGTAATATGTGTATTATGTTATTAATTTATTATATATCATTCTTTTCGCTCTCAGAATCTAAAAATTTATAATTAGATATTTGTATTCTAAATCTAATATTATGAAACTATGATGAAATAATAATGACAAGTAATCACTGTCTTGTATCTTGACAGTTTTTAAAAACTGGCATCCCTATGTATAATATATACAATATACACATGTATATATATACAATTATGAAGTTAGTATAATCGGTATATCACGTCATATTGTTATATTATTTATGAACACTTTAATATATTATATTATAATATGTTTATTGTATTTGTATATATTTTATAGTAACTGCCAAATTGGTAACTACTAACTATAGGCAACATTATTTTTTTCCCTTTTATCAAATATCTTACTTACATGATACCACTATTTATTTTTTCTAATGTATCAACACTGCACAGCGTAATCAATGTTTTGACATTATCAGTGTTTCGGCTTCGGCGTTTTCCATTTTATTTTTCTTTGGGTTCCAACTTCCAACAGTAGAATCTTATGCCTATCGTTAATTCTTATTTTGTTAATATGTTGCTAGTTCCTATCTCTTGATTTTTAAATGTATTACTTTTATGTGTTATAATTTTTAAATTTACTATTTATTTTCATGTTTATATACGTGAATTTTTTCGTCTTTACACTTTGAAATCACATACTGTCAATCCGATAGGGACTTTTCGTACACAAACACTGATCCTTAGTGCAATGATGACATGTTAACCGCTAACGAATTGTTATTATTGACAGCATTAGCTGAAAGTGGTACACTCGACTTCGTTGAATTGGCTGCAATAGTGCTGCTGCTTCGTCGAAATCGTCAGCAGTCTGAATGTAGTTCCTCATTGTCATTATTACATCAGTCGATGGAACAACGTCCATACTTTGGCCAACGGGACGGTCACACCAGAGATGCATTACTGGAAAAAGAGCTGGAGTGGTTAGCCAAAGAAGACCGTGGTAAACGATTGCGTGTTGATAGACAAACATTTCTCAAGTTATTGGCAAAGTTGCACCCACATATGGCCAAAGTTAAAAATGGACTAAAAGTGAGTGCTGCTAGACGCTTGACAGCAACTCTGAGATTTCTAGGCACAAGCTCTACATTACAAGAAATAAAGGTTGATACGCATATATCACCTCAAATGTTGGCAAAAATCATTGTAGAGACTTGTGAATGTATTATAGAAGCGCTCAAAGACTACATTAAGGTAATTTTTTTACTTTCTTTTATTTATATTTCATATTTATAATTATTACTCACCTATGTATTTTTGGTAACGTTTGTTATTAATTCTTCTGGATTCTGGTCTAATTTAAAATTTTGAAAAATTTTAGTTTCTTAACTAGTTATCAACATTTTAAATTTATTTGTTGGTATAAATACCTTGTATATGGTAAATTTGTTATTAAATAAGAACTTATAAACTGTATAATTAGAAAAAGGTAATTGATAATTACTTTTGAAGTTGGTATTTTACTTTTGTTTAGTTCCTGTATTTTTATGAAGAGTTTTTTGTTTAATATTATTTAAGAATTTATCAATTTTTTACTTATATAAATGGTTGATTAGTTTGTTAGAAACCATTAGCCTAATACAATCTTTTCAAATTTTTTTTACAGTGTCCTCAAACACAAGAAGAATGGATACGAGTGTCAGCAACTTTTGAACGTACTACAAGATTTCCATCGTGCCTTGGTGCTGCATGTGCACGTCATATTGAACTTCGAAAAGCATCTAAGGCTGATTCTGACTATCTTAATGAACGTCGCCGGCCAAGTGTATTACTATCAGCTGTAGTTGATGCTAACTATGAGTTCCTTGTAGCAGAAACGTGTCCTAGCGGGCACCTTTCTGAAGGTAATCCACCAAATACGATTTTGGAACGTAAATTACGATTGACAGAGTTACCATGTCAATCAAAATCTAATCAGTTACCTTATGTATTTGTTGCTGATGAATGTTTCAAACTACAAGAAAATTTTATGGTGCCTTACAGAGCAATAAGTGATAAAGGTGGTGAGGCTAATAAATTATTTAATCGACAATTAGTTAGGGCCAACCAAAGAGCTGCTAAAACTCTAGCTATTATGGCATGGAGGTTTGGTGTACTTCAAACTCCTGTTAATTTAGAAGCAAAAAAGGTACAAACTATCGTAAAGGCGTGCTGTTACCTTCATAATTTCTTTAAGCGTGAAAGTGCTTATTATATAGACAGTAATATGGAAGCTGTTATAAAAGCTGATATGGCACCAATTGTATGGGGTCCAAATACTACTGTTATACCACACATCAATAACTGTGATAGTGACCCACAATATGTGAGGGATTGTTTTTCAAAATACTTATACTCAGTATCTAGAGGTCAGGGCCAAACACGTGTCGGTAAATAATTACTATTGACAAAACATTTCAGCTTATGTAGTTAATCCATCTATTATACTATAAAAATATACTTCATGTTTAATCAATTATTAAAAAAAAAAACCTGCATTATGGAGTACTGATTATTTATACTAGTCTTTTGGAAATTTTACAATTAGTAAAATTATTAAATGTTGAATCAGTCTGTATAATAGTAGTTATAACTTGTTGTATATTGTTAAAACCTCATTTTATGGGGTTATTAGTTGATATAGTTATTAATTAAGCATTCAATGGAGCCGTTTCAAAGAAAATTAATCGATGATAAAATGATTTATTTATACACATAATAACTAAGACTTGTTGTTCTACTAAACAGTTAGTAAAATACTATAAATAATTGCAATATTGTACCCATAATTTTGATTTATAATTAGTAATAAGTAATAACATTAATTAATCAATAATGTTCCAACAAATTCAAATGATAGTTAAAGTTGTAAATGTTACAACATCCAAACTGTTATAAAAAACACATTTTTACGTTTTCTTTTTCTTTCAATATTTGTAGTTTGGTTTGATTTTATAAATCATTTTTTTTTTTTACATTTTTAAGGGCACAAATTGAATGTAACTATTGATTTTAATTACTAACTGACTTTGTCAACTGGTTGAACATAATTATATGGAGGTCTTCCATAATCCATTCTTTCCATTTTAAAATTTGGTTGTACTCTTAGACATGTAATCTTATTATTTCTTTTTTTTTACCATAAACATTGTACCAATATTATTACAGGGTGTGCTGGGATGTATAGTGTCGTAATATATATTTACATGTATAATTAAATAACTCATTTAATCTTTTCCAATGTGATCAAGTTTATTATCACTTAACACCCTGTATTTGATTTTCTGTGTCTTAAGTCTGAAAAGTTTTTAATCAATTTAAAAAATTGTTCTCAGGTATTTATAATATTTTAGAGTTAATGCTATTATATTTTCATTTTAAATAAATTAAAATATGATTATATAAAATAACATGATATAAAGTATGACACAGTATCAATGTTGCAAAACGTTTGAGTAATACATTTTAAATTACCTTATTGATCAGAAATATTTAAAAATTTTGTATGTATTCAATTGATATTCAATTTAATCTAGTAATAGATACTGATGTTTTAAAATATAAATACAACCAAACCTTGTAACTGTAAAAATCAGATTATAAAACATAAAAAATATACCACAGAAAACATTTAATTTATTTATAGATATTGAGCTACTTTATATTGGCTCGTTATATTTTTTTAATATTTATTTTATTGTAACTATGATATTTTGTGAGAATTTTTTTTCATTGTTATGATTCATACATCATTTGTGGGCCTTGTGATTTGAAAAAAATACATTTTCACAAGACTATGTTGTGTTATAAAACATTCAATTATTTAGTATTTATGTAGTCATGCTTTTTACTAAAATAATTATATACTATGTGAATGTATCTATTTTCAATAAATTGTTTAATTTTATTTAATTTATTTTTTTTCATAGTATGCCATTATGATAAGAATTTTGTGTACTCTTTTAAATTAGTCGTTGAAGATTTATCGACCTAATTTTGAAAGTGAATTTATGTATAATTATTTATCTATAATTTGTTTAGATTTTGTATTTAAATGTACTGCATGAAATAAAGACTTTTTAAATAATTTGTTATTGAGACTTTTACTATTTATTAATAAATTATATGGTCTCCAATTGTTAATTTATTTTAAAATAATTTTTAGTTCCATCTTAAAATGTATTGTATTATCAATCTTAAAAAGTAAATGCTTATAAGTATAAAAAGTGGCAATTTACTTGAGGAGAGTTATTTAAACATAAGTAGTTGTCTCATAATATAGATGACTATAATATTAAATTTTGAAGAGTCAAAAACATTTTTTTACAATAATATAATGTGAAATAATTAATTTTAGTAAAAAAAAAAAAACATGAATTAAATGCGTGGTTTCTAATTTATGAACCAAAAATGTATAATGGTTTCATGAAAGTAAACATTTTGTAGTATTATAAAAAAAAGAAAAGGTTTATTTTAACTATTAACAAACAAACATTGAAATATTTATTTTATTTTATATTAGTTAATGTGTCAGGCTGAGTTAAAGTTAATTTTTTTTCTATTGAATAAATATAGTATTTAAGGCTGTTGGAGCACGATTGCTAAAACCGTGTTTTACATGCTATTTAGACCAATATGAGTAGGTGTTTTTAAAGTACTTCCCGATGTCCGATTTCAATTTTGAATACATGTATGAATTTATTAGCCTTTTTACTAAAATCTGTAGGAAATAGATTTTTGATTTATGTATTAAATTAGGTTTAAAAACATGTTTTCTTTTTTTAAAAAAACAAAAAAATGATTTTTCATGGTTAAACATGAATATTTTAAAATCTAGTTCGAAATTCGAAATTCTGTTTCCTACAGATTTTAGTAAAAAGGTTCACGAATACAGATCTTTTTTCACAATTTAAATCGGCCCACTGGAAGTACCTCAAAACTTTTTTTCTTTTTTGACAGTTTCGAATTGATTTTAAAATTAAAATAAAATCTGAACCGGTGACATGTGCATGCGCGTACGTGTGTGAGACTATTCTCAGAATTATTGTAGTCAACTGATTACGACCATTAGCCTGCTACTTGATAAGTTAATATAGAAACCGGTATATTTATATTATATTCCGTATATTATTACAAATTGAACCGAAATTGAATTCAGCGTCGCTCGTCGGTGATTTACTTATTTTGTGTTCTCTTTGAAACAGAGACGACCATGGCCGACCTAGATTTTTCGCCGCCCTATGCAATTTTAATTTACGCTGCCCTATTCAAAAGTTAATTTTTTGGAGAGTAAGGGGTTATATAAAATATAAACATTCGTTTTTTAACGATAAACCCGTGTTTTTGTTTTGAAAAAAAAATGTTCTGATCAACCTCAGTTTTCTTTACGAAATATAAAACTTCAAAAATGATAAAATTAAAATAAATGTTCAAAAATAGTACAAGGCATATTTATAACCAACGTTAATTTAAATAAAATCGTGCGTTTGTCTGTGGCCGACCGCGCATTTATCGTTATCGTCGTTCTATTTGCGTAGATACAGATTACGATTACGATTACGGTGCGTCCGCAGTAAACGAAATATTATTATTATAATACTATTAGATATTTATTTTTTTTCTGTATTTGTTGAACAATAAACAAACATTTCTGTACGCTAGATAGTATAATAATTAAAATCGATTTGGATCATTCGAAATTTGCCGCCCCAGGCGGCTGCATATTTTCCTACCGCATTTGGCCGGCCCTGGACAAAATCAACTCTTTTTATATTTGAAAAACAAAACAGAAACAAAACATGTGTCCACACTGAGTTGGGTAAAAATTAAACAAAAAATGAAAAAATTCAAACATTTGTCTGTGTTTTGTTTTTGTTTTCAACTATCCATACCGAAAAATAAACTCGCAATTTTATTTTACCAATTGATACTAGATAGTGGACAACGTTTTCATAATTACAAAATATAGGTATATAAATATATTTTTATAAATAACCATATTGGTACTACTCGCGAAATCCCGATAACTATTTATCGACTGTTGGCTGTTGGTTGTTTTGAAAACACACGTTCGACAATGTTCACAAAAACAACAACAAAACCGAAACCTTTTGATGTTTACCGACACCGCTCGGGAAATGACTTTGTTTTTAAAAACACGAATTTGTTGGAAAAAATACACTTGTTTCAAAAATATTTTGATTGAATTAATTAATTAATTTACAATATATTATATAATATAATGTGTGTATGCGTGTGTCCGGAGTTGTAACGTCATCGCGTGCTGGCGAAAAAGTCCTCGCCTTTACCGCGCGCTCCCCGGCCGATGACACGGGCCGTTGCCGCCAGTTGGACCGGTTTCTCGGCCGCGACATTGTTATAATTGTTTAAAATATTTGAATGAAAAAATTATCTAAGAATTTGGAAGTATCTTAAATTATCATCGTAAACAGTAGTTCCAGGAATAAGTAATGTGTTCGAAATACGGGCGGCGCGCGCGGTGGCACAAAAACGCGATAACTCACACTAATATTCATTTACTTCTCACACATTGACACAGCTCAAATGAAAATTCTATAAAATGCTATATGAAATGCCTAAATATTACTCCTTAAAACGTGTCATGCTCCAACAGCCTTAACGTGAGAATTATATTGAATTGTACGTTTACTACTTAAAAGTTCAATTATAAATTTTAGTATTTTAACTTAATTTTTTTGGCATGGCCTAGATATTGCAGCTTAAAATTAGATAATTTTCACCTTCACCTTCACTTTACTTCTTCAATTGAATTTCAAAAATTATAATCTTTGTTTTATTTTATCAATATGTTTTTTTAATTTGGCATTTTGAATATGTCATCAGTTAATTATCATTAAAACATTTTCTTAATTGTTAAAAAAAATCATTTTACCAATAATTATTAGTGTTGAATAATTAAGTTACATTATTCAAAGTAATAATAATTGTTGACGAATGTTTTTCTGGATTTTTAACATTTGTGCACAAATATCAAACATTTATTTACTTACAGATATGTGAATATAGTGACATAGTGCAGATACTATGAGAAATTTGGGTTAAATATAAATTAGGTAACATTTTTGCAAGATTATTGTTTAAAATTAATTGGATTACAATAAAACTTAAATATATACTCTTTTAATTACTAATCGTGGGGGCAAGACTATACTGTGTCCTCGACAAAAATGTGTGTACATATTTTTTCTCTATCTCTGAAATTTATTTTTCATCTTCATAATTAAATCGACAATATTTATATCTGATTTGTCGGTATTCTTATTCTTGTTTTGTTTCAATAGTTTCGTGATAATTAGACATCAAATTCTGTAAAAACAGAACGCATATACACACATATATAAATTAAAATATAAGAGATTTATTTTATTTTATCAATAGTCTAATATAATATAGAGATCTATCACATTGAAATTGGACGGATTACTTGTGCAGATAATTAATATAAAAATAATGATTCAATCATGTTCTTCGGTGAATAGGAATGGTTTTGGATCTTCAACTATTTGCAGATAATCTACTTTTACCGGATTCGAACACATTGGACAGTTTTCGCCAGACTCCAATAATCTAAATAAAAATCAAATGGAACGCAAATTAAATAATCGTGATAATAATTGAATACTTTTTATAATTATAGTAGTTATTTTACTACACTAATTGATTTACCCAGCGAATTCATTATACAATGCAGGAAATCGACAATTCGGACAAAAAGTTAGGTTTTCTTTAGTAATGTGCCATCCCTAAATCAGTACAATGAACAATCTTATAATTGTTTTTAGATTTTTGTGTTTAAATTAATTTTCCTTACAGATGCTATACAAAATGGTATAGTACTCTTGCAACTTGTACACGTGAGACTTGTCATGGGCAAATCAAGTCCACAGTAAGGACACGGTTCTGTTCTGGTAATGATATCATCAAACTGGGAACCCGCTCTTGGAGACTTTCTGATGACACTTTCAATTTTTTTCCGATATTTTTCATCAATCTAAAACACAATTGTTGTTTTATTATACCACATTACACTTGTATATATATATATATATATATATATATAATTACAATCACCTGATTTCTGTAATTCGATTTCATTAGAATAGTTGCAAATTTAAATGCACTTTCTTTCATGTTGGAACGGTAACATTCAATGACGGTCGATGTTAATATTTGTACAGCATCTATGCATGATAAAAATTAACCATTAAAATGTTTGTACACACATGATCATAATAAATTATAAGACATACGAGAGGGAAATCTATCAATATTTTCCGAAACTCTGATCAATAATGGAGCTGCTTTGCAATGGTTATCTAAGCGCACATACACTCTCACAAGTATATACGAATGGAGTAGCGCTAAATTTGCTGTCATCTCATTGCTTACTTTTAAATGGTTGTTACGTAACTCACATATGGTATTGAACAATACATCATGTGCTTGCCTATAGTTGCCTAAAAAATATAATTTAGTCAGAGTGGAACTACCAATGAACAAAAATATAATTAAACTGTACTAAAGATCATTTGTTCGTTTTAAATTGAGTGTTAAACAAATAAAATAAAAATATCTTCAGTATTAATATGTAGAATATATTATACCTATTGCCATTGATTATAGAATAGATTCTATAATCAATGCTATTACCTTTCACTTGTTCATTATTCGCTAATATTATTGCAACTTTTGCAGCCTCTCGATATCGACTTCTGGCCATATGAAGTTTGAACAAAAATTTTGGATTCTGAAATAGTGAAGTGCAAAATGTGCAAGCCGTTTAAATCAATAATAAATTTACATTTAAAAATATTTAAAAATCATTTTTAGAATCAATGACTAAAACATTCTTTTCCGATGAAAAAAGAAAAAACTATAAATCCTTTCATACCCTTGCATGGCCATCAATCTCGCCTAACAATAATTGTATAAATTCATCATCAATAGAATTATTTTTCGCTGCAGCAACTACTTCAATAGCTAATGACAAAATGTCATCATTTTCTGGATTAGCTTTACTACCTTCAAGTAAATTGTTAAGAGCCTGAAATATAAATAAAATTTGTTATTAACTATTCTATAGAGGTTAAACTGTCAAGAATACCTTTTGGTAGTATTTGGCATGGAAATAATATTTTCCCGCAAGAGCTGAATTGTTTTGCATTTCATAATACTTAGCAAGACTAGCAAACTCGGGAATAGACACTTCTTCATCTTCATCCAATAAAACATCACCATATAATTCTAAATGGTCATGATCACAAGCTAATCTAAAAGCATCGGTAAAGCAATGTGACATTGTCAAAAATCGAATTGCCAATAAAATTTCCTTGTTTTTCTGAAAATATCTGAAAAACATAAAAAAATATTCTTAATATTATATAAATTTAAAACAGTAAGTCAATACTTTTAAGAAAATAAGTAAATTTATTAAGTATGTCGTAAATACATGAGGCATGTTCAGAAAATAATAAATAATAATACTGATTTTGTATATTTAGAAAAAAAAAATTTATTATTTGCCAAAATCCCAAAACAGGAATATGTTTGTGTAAATATTAATTATTTATTTTATGTTGTTTTTTTTTTACTAATTCTAATGCAAGTAGTAAGACATGAGGTTAACTTTTTGATGCCAGTGTCAAAAACTAAGACCACTTCAATATTCCATTTCATGACTTCATTAATCACTTCAGCATCGATTGAACATTTTTTTCTACCCATGTATATCTTTTGGGAAGGTGAACAGGTGATAATATAAAAGTACCAGGTCAGGGGAATATACTGCATAATTAAAAACACTCCATCTGGATGACTGTAAAATGGTTTTATGACATTTACCAAGTAGGGCTGAGCATTATTTTACTAAACACTTCTGCAGTATCCTCTTATCCTCACCTTCTTCAATTTTTTTTTGGGTGTTACAGTATCTCTGGGACAAAAATATATTCAAATATACAGTACAAACATTCTATACAGTCTCAAAAAATGGAAGCATTGATTTTTTGACAGAAATTACGTTCATCGACAAAGAAGAGGGGCCATTGTGATGATTGTGATTTTGTATGAATCATAAATGTTTTGCCACAAACAGTTTTAACCTCCTCGAAATCTCAAATGGTGCATTTCTTATCGCAAGAAGGTAACATCTTGGCATGCACTTTGCAGGAAATCGTATAAACATATTTTGTGCATCTAGTCACTATAGCCATAGTTTTTGTCATGCTGAACTTTTCTATGTTTCATTCGAATCAAGAAGAGCTACCCTACAATGCAGTGTAACAAACTTTATCAACATTTTTTTCTCCTCGTGATAAAATTAGTACTTCTATTTTCTGAGCATACCCTGTAAAATAAATATAATAATAATACTAAAGTTACCTGGCAATCATTTTGGAACCTTCAGTACTACGGTGTTCTTGAACAACTGCAATAGCATCTTGAGGATCATCCAATTTATCTAAATCAATTCGAATAACATTTTCATAGTCATGAGCTGCACTATAGCCATATAATGCTTGCTTATAATTTCCCATTGCTTCCATAGCCTGTTTTAAAAAAACTGTCAGTCTAAAATTGAATTAAAAATGAATCCTCACTTTCACCTTAGCGTATTGAGCATGGATTTTTGTTGAGGTAATATATGATACATATTCGCCAACTTTAGCCCAATTTTTTAAACGAATATAACATGAAGCTGCTTGGTCCCAGTTTTCAATTCTTTCATATAAATCAGCAGCGTCACTTAATTTCTGCATATAAAAATATATTAATACAATGATATAAAAATTATTATAATTTCTACAATACTTTTGTATTTTCTAGTAACTCAGCACATTCATTCAATAATTTCTTTGATCCAATTTCCAAAGCTATATCTATGCCTTTCTTAGCATTTCCACATTTTATTAAACATCTAGCTATTCCTTCACGACAATACCTTAAATGATCAGTATTGTTGTGATTCCCAGCATCTGTATTTGAACTAAGGCCTTGTTCATATTGCAACATAGCCTCATGAGCTTTACCACTAGAAAAAAAAAGTTAAAACATAAAAAATATAAAACAAAATAAATAATGTTTAGTGATTAATACTCATAAAATAATTTATTAAAACTATCAAATATATATTAAATATATAAATAAAAATAAAATAAATAGATCTTGCCAAGAGTATTATAGTAAAGAATGCAAAAATTGTTACGACTAGTTTTGAATAAAATTCATCATCAGGTGTAAAGTGCGTTCTTTACATTGTTATTAAAGTTAAATAATTTATTTTTAATAAGTTTTAAATGTAAAATATAATTAATACGAACATGAGTTCCAGCTGTTGACCATATTTACAAGAAATGTAGGGCATACGTTCGGGAGCCAGTGTTTTGGCAAGATCTAAAGCAACATCCCATTGCAATAAATCTTGTCTCATTTCTAATGCTTGAATTGGATTTGATGATTCAAGAAACAATTTCTAAAACAAATAACTCCATAACAATGCACATATAATAAATTGTTTTATAATTAAACTTATATATTACTTGAGCTTTATCAAATTCTTTTATATACATAGCCAAATAACCAGCAAACAAATTTTTGTCTTCAATATCTTTTATTAGTTCTAATGACCATACCATTGAAACATCACCAAGATTAGAATAAACTTGAAGAGCTTAAATTAAAATAATAACATTGCACGATCAGAGGTATTGAAAAAGAAATTTATTATATTACAAAATTACCAGTTTCTATATCAAAATAATTTAAACAAATTGCGCCAAATTTTTCCCAATATTCTTTTTTATTTAATAACTGACAGGTTTTCCATGCATCATTAATTCTAATAAGTGCTAATTGTTTGTCCAAGTCTTGTTCTAATCTCTCTGTAGGATGGCTAAGAGTGGTGGCTGCAGGACGCATTAATAGTGCTGTGTGTGTAGACAATAATATAGTATTTAATTTGCCAGAGGAAGTCTCTAATGTCAAATCTCCACGAGATAAAAATAATGGTGTTTGGCGTTCAGGTAACTTTGTAATACCGATGTAATGGATTTCGCTACCTAAAAATACATTAATTATAGAGTAAAAATAAATTGAATGTAATACTATTTCATACCATTGATCGAATCTCGTACATAAACGAATGTTAGAGCAGATTTGTCACTACATGCTATAAATACACGTTTCTCTGATGGCCAAAGTTCCCAGAGTACTGAATAAGCTAATGTTGGAAAATCTTTAATAGGAATCATTTCTTCTGAAACCTAAAAAATAAATCAATAGTAATAATTTATTCATAAATTATCATTTATAACATTGACAAATTAGCATACTGGAGTATATAGATATGCTTCATTTTTTGTATCAATTATCACACATTGTGTACCTTCCCGATTAGGATACATGTTTACAATACCACAATGATACTTATAGGTGAACGCTTCATTCCAATCTTCTAGATGAAAATAGTGAATATTACCTGCCTGAAAATATAACAGAATTAATGGGAAATTTAAATATTAAAGTTCTTTTGACTTTTTGTTATTAATATTTAAATTAAATATATTTATTTGTTTTAATTTAGATAATATTATAAGACATACATTTAAATCTTAAATATGAACAAATAATATAATTTCTAATATTATACACATATAATTATTTCTAACCTATATTTAAAACAAAAACATAAATTTAATGAGTTCAAAACTATTTATAACATTATTACATCAAAACATTATATATTTAATATAATTATTTCAAACGTCTTGAATTTATAAAAGACAACCGCTAAACATTTAATAGAAATATTTTGATGAACCAAATCAAAAGACAAAAAAAGACAATAAAAAATTTAATGGTTAATTTGAATAATATCAGTGCATTTTTTGGTGGCTTTTTTGTTAATAGGAAGAAGAGAAATCTTTTTTTAAACTTTTTAAAAATATTATGGAAGTTACCAATCTCTTTCTACAGTGAAGACTTTTTTAAAGGAGCGATTGGTATTGAATTTGAGTTTCATCAAAAATTAATACAGAACAACAATAAAATGTTGGTGAGAAATTTCTTCACATTTTACTAGTTTTTTCTGCAGCTGAGTTAAAAATTAATATGGACTTATTGATCGACCTACATAACTATGTAATTATTGGAATGGTCAACATTTGGCATAAATATCTTAAAGAATATTCTTTTGTACTTTTACATACATACTTTTACTTCTATTTTTACATTTGGAAATTATTTTTGGGCAAAGGGTTATCTTAAATTTAATTTTTTTTAAAAAAGTTGTTTGTACCTCAGTGCTATAGATGAGAAATTCATTAGTTAAATATTGATTGTTGATGTTTCTTCCTTTATCCGCCGGAAATATTTTTGATACACTATCATTGACTGCCTTAGAAACAATTGATTCAATCTAAATTAAACAATAATATAATTAATATAGAATATGAATAAATATATATATATATATATATTTAAAAATGCAAAAAGTTTTTCATGTTGATGTCAATGCTTTGATATAAAATAAAAGATAAGTTAACAAAATAAGTAATTAAAAAAAATTGTAATTGTAATAATATATTTATTAGTTATTATATCATATATATAACTATAGCATTATAATTATCCTCAATCGAAATATTAAGTGGATTAAGATCCCTTGTTCCTATTTTCATAGTTGTATTTATGTCTAGTTGTAAAAAATATAAGATAGTATTGTTCTTATATACATTAATTGTTGAAAGCGAGTTTATACGAGTAAATATACTTATTTTATTTATTCTATTTTAATATCTAAAAATATATATACCTAATTTGCAAATGTAAATAAATTATATACTGACTGTATGAATTTGGAGTCTTCCCTCAAATAAAACTGATATAAATTCACTATTAATGCAAACATTTTTTATGGTGCCTAAATATTGCCGATCGCCAAGTAATGAAGTTGATAACTTTGTTGAATCTGATGTATTGATTTCATAATACCAAATTCTATTATTCATGCCAACTGCTAAATGATAGGGACCAAGACCTAGAAAACTTGGTTCTATTTCTGTAGTAATAGAAACTATATCTGGTGATTGATTCTAAAATATAAAATTTCATTATAATAAATAAGTACTTCTAAATATTAATCAGAGAACTGACCTTGTCCGAATGACAATAATGAATTGTGACTTGATTTAAAGATGTTAGAAATGCAACACAGTTATTGTATGATGATGATAGCATGGGTAAAGTTTCTAAATAAATATGAACACTATCATCGGATGTAGTTGCAGCCAATAATCGCCCATCTTCACTCCATGAAACTTGATTAAGAACACTACCTTCATCAACATTTAATACAGCAGTAGTTTCTTGTAATTTCCCGATTTCATGTACTTTAATTCTGAAATAATATAGTTTAGTTAATACTATTTTTCTCTAACAACTATAGCCTACCCCACGAAACAAAGGTACCGTTTCGCGCGGGTAAACTGAGCTTACAAACTTCTGCTGGGGTTGTCAATCAGATAATCAGCATACGATTCGCAACAAATAACGAAATTGTCACTCATGTATGGTAGGGGAATTAGACAAAGTGTGGTGAGGTATGCGCAAGACGGACCGGTTTTGGTCAAACTTTGTACCTTTCTTTTGTGGAATAGACTTATATTAGAGGTTGGTTTGATTACCAAAATTTTCTTATTATGATTATGAATTTTAATTTATACAGTATAAACGTAGCCAAATGGGGGCCCCGAATAATCGAAATTACAATTTAATAAAACCCGGATAAACTCACAACATTTCCAAACCTATAAAATAACGGGAGCCAAGTGTACATAGAACACAAACATTATATGACATCTTTATATGGTAAGAGATACTAATATTTATAATTTTTTTGATAAAATTTACTTAGAATAACATATCATTACTTAACAGTAAACACAGCAATGTAATGAAAGTAAAACTAAATTTCTTTTCTTTTAACTTTGCAGATAATGGAATATCTACAAGTCGTAGTATGATAAATGGCACAGATTTTATAAATAAAAAATAAAACTGTAACACCCATTACAATCCACCAATTAATATCAATATCAAACCGTTAAAAACATCAATGTAAATGAAAGTAAAATAACTGTGTTTCATTTTACTCTTAAGCAGCCCAAATCTCTTTCTTATTGTATAAATAACAACCCTCCGTTAACATTATATTCTATAAAATCTCTTCTTTATTCAAATTTTTCTTCTCATATATGTGATCTCCCAGCTGTCCTGTGGAGGCACAACCCCAAATAAGTAAAGGGTGGATGTAATGAGGTGACCATAATAAATGTATTATACTTTTATCATATATACGACACTATTTCAACAATTTCTATTGGAATTAACCAACAGAAGGCGGCTCCTTTCGGCACGTCCACAGACAGAAACATATACAATAATGCAGACCTTACTGTACTTTCACATACAACACCTTTGTCGCAAGGGAATCTGGGAGACATAGAAAGTATAATTCAAACCCGGAAGACCTCACAACAAGTCCAAACCCAACAAATAATGGAAGCCAAGTGTACATAGAACACAAACATCATAGGACATCTAGGTAAGAGATACTATTATTTAAAATTCTTTTTAAGAAAAAAAACTAAGAATAACATATCATAACATAACAGTAAAACAGCAATGTAATGAATGTAAAACTAAATTTTTTTTTACTCTAACTTTTCAGCCAATAGATGATCCACTATTCGTCGAATGATGAACGGCACAGATTTAATTAAACTGGTCCAAACCTAACAAATAACTGAGGCCAAGTTTACATAGAACACAAACATCATAGGACATCTAGGTAAGAGATACTTTTATTTAAAATTCTTTTTAAGAAAAAAAACTTAGAATTACATAATATCATAACATAACAGTAAAAACAGCAATGTAATGAATGTAAAACTAAATTGTTTTCTTTTTACTTTTAATTTGCAGCCAATAGATGATCCACTATTCGTCGAATGATGAACGGCACAGATTTAATTAAACTGGTCCAAACCTAACAAATAACTGAGGCCAAGTTTACATGGATCACAAACATCTTAGGACATCTAGGTAAGAGATACTTTTATTTAAAATTCTTTTTAGGAAAAAAAACTTAGAATTACATATCATAACATAACAGTAAAACAGCAATGTAATGAATGTAAAACTAAATTGTTTTCTTTTTACTTTTAATTTGCAGCCAACGGATGATCCACTTGTCGTCGTATGACGAAAAAAACTGTAACGCCCATTACAATCCATCAAGTAATTATCAATATTTTAATTTAAAAAACATCAATGTAAATGAAAGTAAATATATCTGTGTTTCATTTTACTCTTATGCAGCCCAAATCTCTTTCTTATTGTATAAATAACAACCCTCCGTTAACATTATATTCTATAAAATCTCTTCTTTATTCAAATTTTTCTTTACATACATGTGACCTCTCAGCTGTCCTGTGGAGGCACAACACAATTAAAGTTCTTATAGTATTACTCAAACCTGTAAAACATCACAAGTCCTAACCTAAGAAATAACACAGAAGGATTATACCCAAGTCTACATAGAGCAAATACATTACAGGACATCTCTCTATGATCATAGATTAAATATTCTACGATCTTTTGGAGTCCATTTGTATTAACCGGGGTGCACAATGCCCGTATATCTCGTTGCCGTATTTTAACACTGCATTAGATATCTATGTATATTTAATCAATGCTGCTAGTGACTGATTCTAGCTATTGAATGGTCAGCAATGCCAAATTATATCACTATAGCACTTCATCCACTTAAATTAATTATTATATATTAAATTAACTGAAATCTAATACTTACATGTATTCACCACATGTAGCAACTTTTCCAGCAATTTTGGATAATCCAACATCAGATAACAATTCTTTATGATTTCGTACTTGAAAAAGTTCTTTGCCTACTTCTTTAGGATGAGTAGATATAGATATCAAGTAACCTTCACTGAAACCAATTAAAATATAACCATCTCCATACCAATGATAAGTAATTATTGACCCATATTTTAAATTAAAAGCCAGTTCAAATGGATTATCAGTGTCTTGGAGATCAATTAGGTATAAAGTTTTATTGCTCACTAAAACGCTTACCTAAATAAAGAAAAATAAAAAATGAATAAACTAATTTAAAGATAATAACAATATATTTAGCCCAGACTTTGATGGATTTTGTTTTAAACGATGTTATCCTAGCTAAAAAAAATAGTTAAAATAATTTTAAAGGTATTTTTATTTTAAAGGTTTTTTGGGTATTTTGTTGTTGTTTAGGATGTTAAGGTCATTTCTATAAGTTTTAGGTTTATTAGGCATCAAAGTCTGAGTCCTAATGATAAATATGTGTAACTCACTGTTTCTTCAGAATGTTTTCTGAGGTCAGACTTCATTTTTGAAAATGCTATTTTAGATGGTTCACCTCTAAGTGATATTATTTTTAATGTGTCGCCTTCGATATTGTTAATAGATACTGTTTGATCTTGGGATCCTAAAGCCAGTATATTATCTCTATTCCATTCACCGCATGTAATACTTCTGGTATGTTTACCTAATACTGGTGTTCGTCTAAAAACCACAAGTAAAGGAATAAATAATATAAATAAATAAACATGAATTAATTGATGAATTCTCACTTGGAAGTTAAATAATCATAAATGGTTAGATTTCCTTTTGCTGAAGTCACAGCAACTGTTTGACTGACTTTTGACCATAGTATACATGTAAGATTGTCTTTGAATACAGGATTAATTTGTTCAATTTTAGATGAATTAGCTTCCCATAGCATCAATGTAGATGAGCCATCACAAATTATTCCTAATAAATCACCATCACGATCCCATGCTAAACCAGTGCATATCCTTAAACAGAAAAACATAATTTTATAAACAAATTATTGTTTATTGCAAGTGTATGTTAATCATATTTTCACGATAAATATATATATACTGAACTATAAATCGATTATAGTTTAAGTAAAAACTATAGGTACTATATATTTTAAAAAGGAGAAGACCCTCTCTTTTTATGACTATATAATAATTACAGTGAAAGAAAATTTAAAAAGCAACAAAAATATGTTTACATTATTGTCAGCAGCTATCCAAAACAATACTAACTCACATAGATAAGAAACAACATTTAAAGGAAATATAAGACCTAATTAAACCATTTTTGGTAGTAAGAAATTAAATCTAACATTCTCAATGAAATAACAAGTAAAAATAAACTTTTACATACATCACAACTTCACTAAAACTAACATTGCAGCTTATGTGTATGTTGAGTTGGTATGTCATAAATAAATATATTTCATACAACATATAAAAAAAAACTTAAATAAAATAAAATAATTTTAACTTTGATAGTGTATATGAGCTCGATAAGACTGCACTGAATTCAAATTAATATCTTTAAATCTATATAAAACATTAAAATAATAAATAAGGATTGAGTTGTACTTATATCTATAATAAATTTTTAAATGACTAAAAAACAATACCCAGAAATTCTAATTTTTTCTATTAATTTTCCATTACGGTTGTAAATTCCAATAAACTGATCTGAACTTGTTACGGCAAGGTAAGTGCCATTTCCTCTTTGCCATGCTATTAGTGTTCCACCGGTTCCACCGGGATTTTCGAGTTTCAACAGTTTCTGAATGAAAAAAATAAAAATAACAAAAATGATAAATTTTTTTTTTAAGTATATGTATATATCGATTCAGTTACCTTCATCAGAAATCACTATTGAATTTGGCTGCTAAACTTACTGGTTGACATTAATGTATGTATTCATGTGTTTATTATAAAAATGAGCATTGTCGATTGAAGCACAATATTAAGTGATGGTAAATTTTAAACTTAAAATCATTTGAATTATTTCCAGTCCTTATCACAATGTTATCACACAACGGTTTATGTTGCGGTATGTGAAGGATTTGTTTCCTGGGCAACTAATGCCCCTCCACTGGTTAAATATATAATATATTATATTAACACAAAGAACAAGAAATTATAATTACAGATAATATGTACACCATGTATATGTTATGCGATAATATTAAAAGCATACTTACGACAAATGTTTATTGTAAATATAAACTTTTGCTCTGTATCAATATTGGGTTGTCGGAGTAGGAGATGGGTTTTAAATCCAGTTCGGGTTCATTAGAACACGTTTTTTGGGAGGCTTCACGACTATCTGAAATATATAATATGTGATGTTGATGTATAATATGTTTTATTCTCAATTGTTACAGCAATTTTGAGGACGTAAAGACATGGAAAATTAAGTTTTCGAAGCTTTCAGAACTCCTGCAGGTTCTTTTTATAACATTTTTAATTCAGAGCAAGTGATTTACCTGCTACGACATGTAGCAAGTTGCAAGTAGATTATAGAAATATAGATTACACTAACAATTCAATGGGTTTAATAAATTACCATATTAGTGTGAATGACAATTAGCCATTATAGGTACTACGCTCTACGCATCGTGTAAACAAGGCCTTCTTCGACCGTGCATAGTGCTGCTGAAACGCGACTGCTAAATGTATTCACATCCATAATCTGTAAAGTATTGATGTATGTAATTATTCTTGTTTGTTAATAGAAAATGCGAACATTTTAAACAAAATCTTAACAAACGGTTATATACTATAGTTATAGTTTTATTACCTATTTTGATAAATAAGAAAACATATTTCTATATTTAAAATATTTGGACAAACTGCACAAATCTATATATATATATATATACATATATATTATGTGTTACGTACGTGATATGAACATAGTAATGACTTTTTTGACGGTTTTTTCTCGAGGGCTTCATTTTGCGGTGTCCGAAATCAAATCTCAATTATCTATATTCTATCTATGTGACTTATCAAGTCGACGTTGAATGTAATTGTTTTTTTCTTTTTTTAACGCCATTTTCAAAATTATTTCACATTGGTTAACAATATTGACTTATCTTATATCTATGGTGTATACTGTGTTATTATTTTGCAGCGTGGAGGTGGACCCAGCATTGAATTTTTATGGAATGAATTATCAACGATTATTATTTATTATCGATTGATTATTCGCTTTTACTTAAATCCTAATACGTGCAATTTTGTACTTTGAATGACAAAGTAAGTACTTTATTTAATTATAGTATTTTATAATATTGTAATATAATCTACTCATTAGTCACTGCAATACTTAATATTATTATAATCATGTTTAAAAATTCAAATAGATAAATTATGCATGTAACGACTAGACTATATTAAAGTCTTCCAACACTATAATATATTTTAGTTATTTTAACTGCAAGTATTAAATTTTATAATGTTAACTAATCAACCTATTTATGAAGTCATCACTTAATAAAATAATAAGATGATATGTAATTATAAAATTGCAATTTATAAATTTATTTATAAAAAGTTATAGTTATAGTATATAAAAAATGCTAAAACGGTCTTGGTTTCTATGAAAGGCTGTAGGCACCTTATCCATTTGACTATTAATATGTTATAAATTATTATCAGTATTCAGATATTTTTTTATTCTAAAATAATAGTATTTCCTAATATATTTATTTTATTTTTATAATAATATTTTATTGAATTGTTGAGATATATTAGTATACTTGTATATTTTAATTTGTTTAGTTACATTATTTTATTTTTTTTGCATTTATAAATTATGATGTATTCTATTTATATCATAATGTTTAGAATATTGGAATGAATTGTATTGGATGACTTTGTACTGTCTGTTATACAATTATGCTAAACAGTCAATTAAATGTTTGCTATATGTCATGTTTCTAACGGTCAAGATCTACAAGATCTAGTGGTACAATCATTGGAGCACATACAGGTGTCAGAAAGTGCCAAGCACCCTCAAGTCATAAATTAGTACCCCCCAGTTTATTTTGTGCTAAACATGTTGTTTAAAGGGGATAATTTTGAGTTTATCAGAATGAATTTATTCTAGTTTGAATTGGTAATGGCACAAACTTACATACTATATAAATACTTATTTCTATATGGTAAATAATTATGTCAAAAAAGACAAATGTGAGATGGGTAATTATTTCAAAGAAATAACTGGTATTGGCTATGAATATATTGAGCAATAAATAATTCTGTATCGAAAATCTGAAGGCAATATTTCGATTTTCTTTAATGTTGCTATTTATAATTTTATTTTGAGTTTAAAATATTTTATATTTGGTTGATATAGAGGGGTGTTAGATGTTAGCGTTTAAGGTTAGGTTAGGACCCTTTGGGGTCAATAATATTATTAGCACTCCCAAGTTATAGGTTGAATATGCGCCTATAGGTGTAAAATGGATTTTCAAATCCAATTTGAATTTGCCATCAAGTTTACTTAAAATCAATTTTCTTACATCTATTTAAAATTTAAAAATTGTCATATCAATTTAATTTTTGTAGAATTTGGCCAAAAACTATAACCAATCAATCTTGTTTTAAGTATTTTGATTTCATCGCAAATTTAAATCTGTTTTCAAAGTCCTCATTATTAGATTTATCAGTGTATAGCAAATAAAACACAATTCTTAATTACTATGACACATGTGATGGACAGACTGCAAAACATTGTTTCCAACCCCATTAATAACATAATATTTTGAAATTAATTTGCTAACATATTAATCTTAAATGAGGTTGTATTTTTTTTTTACAGACTTATTTATTGAAGAGTAAATGTATAAATGTAACGATGAGTCAAACAGAAAAAAATGATCCAATTATTTGCAAGAAAAAATCTTTTCTTAATCTATCTGTGGCAGATGTTGAAAATTTTGAATCCCCATTACTGTCATCTACACCATTTAAAACCAATAAAAATAATTTTAAAAGGGTTTTAATAGGTAATAACAGTTTGAATATCAGTGTTATAAACAAACAAGACAAAAAAACCAAAGTATATACAAAAACTGATAGTCAACTTAATAAATCTATATTACCAATAAGAGAAGAAAATTATGATCGAACACCTGAACTATTCTGCAGTGATCCGGAAGATGAGTCTTCAGTAACTCAAAATACAGCTCTATTTGGGATAAATGATTCACATGATAAATGGACAACATTATCTGATACTTCTGAAAATAAAAGCTGTTCTAACGTTTCAGATTTATTTGCTGAAATAGAAACTAATGTAGAAGTCAAATTTGATAAACCGCCTAGATGTTCATACATTGGGAGGAAAAGAAACAGTGTAAATTCATATAAAGATGATGAAGTAAAGGACGAAATGGAAGTTAAAATAAGAAAAACAGATACGAAACCTAAACCAAAAAACAAAATTGATCTACAAGAAGAAGCTTTCATACGATCCATCAATGAGCATTTCAGCGATGTTGAAACATCTAGTTTAATAGTGGAATAAAACTATCTAAATTTTTTTCTATTTTATGTAATGAGTAGCTTATTATTTTTTTCTATTATGTATTCTTCCTAATGTTGTAATTTTTATTTTTATTCAATATTCAATTTTATTTGTAGGTTTTTTTTTAATTATTTATTAACACGAATGTATTTGTAAGTTGATTTTTTTGACAGTAACTTATGTATTAATATTAAATTCAAAACTTCTTAATATTATTATTTATCATTATTTATTATAAATCATTTTTTGGCACTTGTAACAGTAATCTAATAATTTATAAATTCCCTTTGAAGGATATTTGCTGTACATTATTTTAGTATTTTTTTGTTAAACATAAACATAAAAGTTAATTCCTAAAAATCTAAAACATTGTATAAAATATTTAAACAGCAGTTTAAGCAGAATTCAATTATGTCTAAATATTTATCAACAGGGATTCCTGTGTTGACTTGGAAATAATAATCAGTGGCAATAGTGGTATAATAATGGATTCAAATTATATAATGCAAGACATTGTGATTGGATTTAAGTGTTATAGTATTTTGTCGTACAGATTGTCAGTTATATTCTCTGCAAACATTCGAAAGCAATAAGATGCCATAATCAATACATAATTTTGAGCAATGATTTAATATTTTTTGCTCATAAACTTGAAATAAATAAAAATCTTATGATTTTTCAGTAAAATTGTTTGCCCTGTAAATTTAATAAGTAAATATGTCAAGTCAAAAACTGATAACATTGTTGCCGTTAACATGAGTGTGTTATCCGGCGGTTACGGCGACCAATGGCGTGTCGAGTACGGTATCGTACGATGTTCGTCGTGTTGTAATGTGTTTTGTTGGCACTGTCTGTTACAATATTTTGAACGTTGTTTTATCAGTTATCAATAACAATTAACGGTGTTCGAAAAAGTAATATCTGTGCGTCCAAAATACCGAATTCTATTTCTCTCGCCCTCGTTCGATTATCGTTCGGTATTATGTATTCTTCTTGATTTCTACCGAATAAAAGACAGAACAATAGTAATTTCTGTACATGCTTTTTCGCCAAACGTTCTACACGCCTTGATGGCTATTGTCACGCGAATAGTCACTAGGCTGGCTGTGTGTATTGTATTTATAGATATTTAATTCTTATCATAGTACATTGACTACCTATCGGTTATTTATTTGTACTCTCCAGTGTCCAATTTTATTATTTCGAGTCCATGGATTCAAGCAATTCAAATACTGTAGAGGACGAATCGTTTTATGGCGTATTTGTGGATACCGATATCGATGACAGTGGTGAGTGTAACCATCTGCTAATCTTCTTATTTAGTTTTAAACGTTTTACTAATGGTCGCAAATTATAGGTGCCCCTAAAGTGTACACTAACTTTCAAGAAACACTGTGTGCTGTTAAATCCAACAAGGCCGCCAGATTTAAATTATTTAGATCTGCAACAGAAGCTGAACGATTTAGTGTATTTGGGCAAGAGTCACCAGTTAAAGAGATTGAAAAAAATACATCTAATGTATCAACTAGCTTCAGTTTTAAGTCTTTAAAATCTGAAGAATTGGTTGCATTTAGGCGCCTCATTGAAGGCGGAGAACTGGATAAAGTTAAACAGGCTGTTAATTCAAATCCAAGATTTCTTGTTAGCAGTGGTGATACGCCATCAATAATCCAAGTAAAATATTCTACAGCTAATTACTTTATGGTTTTTAATATTTTTCTAGTGTTATAAAGAGCATTTCTTTCATCAAAATAACATTAGATGTAGATCATTTTTTAAAGAACACTTGTTAGATTGTTTATTAAAAGCAAATACCTAGGTATCTATTTATCTTGATTTGGGGGAAATAATTTAATATTTTATAAAACAAACTTAATATCTATCAAATTTATTAAATTGTTGATATATTTATTAGACAAACCATTTCTTATATTGGTACAATATTATATCCTTAAAAAATGTCATTACAATTGATTAAAATGTAATAAATTTATGATTTTCTTTTTTGTATGATCAATATATACATATTAACATGTTGACCGAATCTAAAGTTTGTATAAACTAATGAAAATGATAAAGAAACGGTGTAGATTAAAGTTAATAATATTTATTGGCATTGTCTATCACAATAAAATTAATTTATCATGAATTGCTTATATTGTTTTAATAAAAATAAAAATACTTTTATATTAAATTAAATTACAATTGTAATATAAAATAATCATCTTTTGAGTAGGAATCTTTAAAATATTTGAATATTCAAATACTTATTAAAGGATTGGACAAATTCAAAATAAATGATTTAAGTTTCAAATATTATTTTAATTAATATTTTTTTTTAGGAAGGATGTCGATACAATTCTATGCATGTAGCAGCTCGATATAATCAACCAGAAATTGTTCATTTTATAATGGAATGTGTTACTAGTTCAGATTTCATTAAAATCTTATATGGTGAAGAACATTCATATCTATCACGAAGTGAAATAATAACAGATTTGTACTTAAATACACCTGATAAAGTTGCCAATGATACTCCTCTTCACATTGCCTCGAAATTTGGCCATGTGAATGTTGTAAGAGAACTAGTTTCTTATGATAAATGTATACTGACATCTTTAAATAAATATGCCGAATCTCCAAAAGATGTAAATATTATTTAATATTTAATTATTTTATAAATATTTAAATATAATATTAAATTATTTAGGTTATATGTTCAAGACAAAACAAGGAAGTGTACAGTGATATATTTAATTTATTAGAAAATGGATATTTTGTACCAATGTGGAAATCTGATGATGATTGTGTTCAACCCGTAATCGGTAAACCATTTTCACCTAAATCTTCAATAATATCTCCAGCATTACAGGTTATAATTTTATATAATCTCGATTATGAGTAATTTTAAAATTATTTATGTTCAATGAAAGTTTTTGGTATACTTTTTTATTTAGAGTCAAAGCCCTAAATCATTGAATCCTATTTTTGAAGTACGAGCTTTGGCTGGCCCAATGAATGAATCACAAGCTTATCAGTTCTGGAAAGATTGGAAGTCACCAGTGCGAAAAAATTTTCTGTCACCTTCACCACAAAAGTCTCAATTAAGCTCTAAAAAAAAAGAGTGTAGAAACAAAAATATTGAAAAAGCAGGAAGGTAATTTTTAAAGATTTATAGCTTAAATATTTTTAGTAAATTAATTTATTACCTATGGTTTACAGAGAATTGGCTGAAAAAAAGAAAGTTGGTTGGGCTGAATTTTGGCCGTTTCTTAATAAAATAGTTGATCTTAAGTCCGAGAGAGGTTTAAATTTGCTTGAAAATTACTTGAAACAAAGATTTAGTCCTAATGAGCAGATTATGCTTGAAAAAGTATGCACATCTGAATCAAATATTTTGCTAAGCCCTATGGGTGAATTATGTAAAGCATTAGAATCCATGAGAATTGGTAGTATGAAAAAAGGAATAAGACCCAGACGATCTACTCTTGTGTCTTATACTTGTCTTGTTAAATCATGTAAGGTGTGTATCAAATAATGTAATTTAAAAAAAACATTCATACAATTCTCTAAATCCATGTTTATTAGTTTTTAGGAGAACGTTTATCAAAAGTAATAATATCTGAATGTAAAGATATGCAAGGAATTGAATCTTTAGCCAATCGTTTATGTCATGAAGTAAGACATTTATTGGTTCTGGAAGACAGTTTCTATTCAGATAGCCGCTTTGATTCAAATATACAGGGTAAAATTCATGGACGAGTAGCTGAGCATCTTTGTCAATTATTAATCAATAATCTTGAAATTGTTATTGATATTCCTACAACAGTCACTAAACTACAAAATTATTATGCGTAAGTCAAATTTTATATGTTGAATATTTATATGAAAATAGTTGTTGTGTTAATATTTTTTTAATAAGTAATGTATAAATTGTAATATTGTTTAAAAAAATAATGTAAGGCTTTGGGTACAGTGCTTGTTTGTATATAACTTGCATGGCTTAAAAATTAACACTTTATTTCATAAAATTTGCTATGATACCATCAATGCATACGGCTTATCAATGGTATCTTATTGAACAATGAATTGAAATCTTTGTGGCTAATTTTTATATTTAAATGTTTTTCTTTTTATGATGTTTTTATTTAATGTTTTGTATTACTTCTGTCTTCTAGATTGGATAATGCTGAAAATTTGTAACTAACCACTACTAGCTTTAAAATTAGTGTGCCCTAGTTGTCGTGCATATTTGTATGCTTTTTCAAGTAAAATTGTTTCATTTAACGGTATGTTTTTATCTCGGCACTAAGTAAACCATTTGGATAAACATTCATCAATGTCTAAATAAGGTGTCATCCTCATTTTTTTCATATTTCCACAATTGAACGTCAACATTTTATAATCAGTAATCACTATACTGAATATACTGTATAATTTTCTCTTCTAGCCATAGAAAAATATTATTTATGTATTCGAGATAACGAAAAACGATTAATTTTACATTGAGTTATCGAGAGTAAAACGCTATCGAGTGTAATGGTAGTTTCAAGAGGATTGCAATTTAGTTTGAGATAATGAAAATTTTGGACATAGTGACGTTCAATATAAGAAAATTTTACTGTATATGTAATAAACCTCAACATATGGAAAATAAAGTTCCATTTTTGAATTTGTTAGGCTGTGATTCAAATTTTTAGTTTATCTAGCAACTTTTTGGCGTACTCAGTAAAAACATACAAATGCATGAACTTCTGGACCCTAGTTATATTTGAATCAAATATAAAATTTTTAATCTCTATCATTAGAATTTTTTATGTTAATCGACCTGTAGATTGGTTTACAACTCTAATTCTCCATTTTATTAGATTATTCGTCTTTTCTTTTAAGTTCTTTTACAGTTTTGCATCATATTTCATTTGTCTGTTATTTGAGTTTATAGGACATTTTGCAGTTTTTTCTTCTTCTATAATATTTACTATAATTATGTTAAGCAGTTATTAGTTAGTTATGTTAGCCTCTGGGCGTCTTTAGGCATGTTCTCTAATTTTCTTGTGTTTTGTTTTAATTGTATCCATGCATATACGTTTTCACAATGCTAGTGCTAGTGTTATGATTTGTGAGGCTCGGTGTGAATTATAAATAAGTGGAAATCTCATAAAAAAAAGCCCCTATATAGGTACAACTATTCTTTCTAATATAATTTTAATTTTAGATAATTGACATTTTAGTTTTAAATTTTTATATGGTGTATGTATCTACCAATTTTCATCTTAGCACTTCATATTTAATTCTATAATAATAACATAGCAATATGCGTGGCCCTTAAGCAGATGTTAAAGTGGGAGGCCTTGTGTGTCGCACTTTTTGCACACCCCTCGTGCTGGCTTTGGTTTTTCATTAATAGTTTTAAGTACCTCTTTTTTTTTTTTAATCTTTAACCAACTTATCCTTTTCATATGCCTCTGGCACATTTCTAAAACTATATCTAAGGCAATATAGTGATTTAATATTTTTATTTTAACTATAAATGTGTAAATAATATTGATATTTCAGATGTCATGCAACTGGGAGTCGTAGTGAAATTACTGCAGCTTGTTTAGTGTTTCTTATTAAGATCTTTCATGCCAAATCCTTTACTACTAATGGTATCCAATCTGATGATAATGAAGAAAGCTGTAAACAATGGTTTATTGCTGCTGAACCTTGTTTATGTATTATAGAAACTAAATCTCGATTAAAACCAAAACAGCTTTTTTGTGGTAATTATTAGTTTTTAGTTATTATATAATATATTTAGTGTGCATTTTTACAATTATATGTAATTTAATTTTGATTAGATTATGAAATAAAAACTACTGATGAAAGTGAAGAATATATCAATGTCTTGAATGGTAAATATAAATATAAAATTTATTAGTAGTAATTGTAAATAAATGCTTTAGTTATATTATTAAAACTATAATTATTTTAGATAAAATGGAAAATTCTTTCAGTTCAACTCATGAAAGAAGAAAATCCTCATCAAATGGTATTCGATAATGAGATTTATAAGATCTAATAAGAACTAATTAATCATGTTAACATTTTTTCTGGTTAGATACAGACTCTGACTCGGATGAAGATATTTTTTCAAGTGCTCCTACAAGTCCATGTAGTGAATATTCTTCATCTGATGAATCAATTACATTTTTTAATGCTGAACATGATTTTTCTTATTTATTATTTTCAAGGTAACTATCATTTACAATCATTTACACTTTTTTAATATGGAAACAGACCACAAGAACTAACTTTTGAGCCACTCTGTATATTTTTAATCTATAATTTATCCAAAATTTTAATTATAATATTAAATATAATTAAAATATATTACAATTTTTTAAAGTGTAAAAAACTAATATATGTAACTATAATACTTTTTTTCAGAGATATACCAACAGACTATGATTATGAAGTATTTGATGCTATAAATGATATTAATATAGATATTAACAAGTATTCATGGTTATTTAGGTGGTTGTACTCGATGAATGACTATATTAATGTAAACAATCTGTGATAAAAAATGTATTTTAGTTTATTTGGTGAGTTATTTAAGCAATATATTTTGTTAAATTTGTAATGTATACAGTGTAAGTTTTTATAATAAGCCTTAAAGAATAGCTTGCATTATTAAACTGTTATCTATTTTCAATGTTTTTGAATAATTCAATATTGATTTTGTTATCATTTACTTGACTGTTTGGATTATAGACATACGAGTATATGTCTATGGTTTGAACTTAATATTGTTCCCAGTGATAAATTGTATAGAGTTGGGTTTTATGGGGTTGCTTATGAATTGCATTTATAAAATGCAATTTAAATGATATTATACATTTAAATTAAGAAAAATGTAAAACACATTATGTTTAAGAACAATAGGAAACAATAAAATATATTATTTTCAAATATGTTAATTGATCTAAATTCTGCACAACTTTCATTTTTATTCATACCAAGTACCAAGTAATAATAAAGATTAAATAAAATCTGTGATAATAGATTGCTATCATAACATATTTATGGCAATTTATAGAAATGATCGTGTATAATATATCAAATATAGGTTTCAATTAACATTGTTGTTTACAAAAATAGATGATTCTATAACAATACAATAGCGATATTACCAATAGTATTTACATATTTACATTTTTTTCTTTTATTATTTAGTCTTTAATATTATAAATTTATTAAATTCTGTAATTATCTTTTATAAAAACATGGTTTTTTTATAAATGGTTTAGTCATTATAGTATTTTCATATTTTGTATTAAATTATATTTATTGACCATTAACTATTACAAAATCAGGGTAATTTTATAGCTTTTAATGTGTTTTACAGAATAAAATTTAAACTACTCTGATTTGTTTTTGTTTTTTAATATTTTAAGTTATTAAAGTTGATATCCTAATGTCATATCTTAATTTTAACAATTTTTAATATCCAATAAAATCAATAATCAATAGTTATTTAACTTAACCTATGTGAAAAGAGTAGGGAATAATAAGGGAAGGAAATAAAAAAAACATTTGGATATTGTGAAATGTTTATCCAAACAAACAAAATTAAAACAAGCATAGGGCCAGAGAGTGGAGCCTGACGAGCTATAGGTGACAGGTGATTGATATTTGTAAATTGTCACTTTTCTGATATTTTACATCAATGTATAATGTTGGAACAACTTATAATTAATCTCGTGTTAATGAAAATATTTTCAGATGTGTTGGAAATAATGTTATTCATTTTTAATTACAAGATGATTTGCAATTTTCTGTGTTTTTATCAAATTTTATTAAGAGTTGAACATTTGAAAGCTTATGAAAAATAAATATTGAGACGACAAATTTTCAATATTTTTCCATACAATTCAGAACAATGTAAGCGTACTGTCACTTGTATAAATTACTTAAAAAAAAATTAATCTAACATTTCAAATATTTATGATCAAACTTACCATTAAATAATGAATATAAATCCGTTACTACTTATGAAATCAGTACATAAGTACTGTGTAGATGATAATATGGTCTCAATAAAAAAATTAAAGACAGATATATTTATATATTTATAAGTCTATGATTAAAAATAATCATCTCGTTTTTATCACAGAGTAGATTAAAATAAGATCCATTAAAATTTAATTACTGTATTTCATGATAATTTAAAATAAACTGCCTAGTAGTTCTAAAATAAATTTCCTTCAATTTGACTTCATTTACATGCAAAATATTCAAATATTTTTCATATTGATTCTACGTACGTTTTCCGTTGTACTTATACAATTATGTTTAATTAATATGTGTGTGGGTGTGTATATGAGTACATATATCATACAATAATATGTACGATTTATAATATGTTTTAGGGTTTTATGAAGGTAATAAACGAATATCTCATACAGTTCCTACATTATGGCGTCAGTTTCATTAAAATTTGCTTTAGTCCGTTATCCTACGGTATTCATCTTCATTTTATAATGAAATTATATGTGAAACGAACACCATTATTTTTACCATACTTAATACAGTAATAGATACGTTTTTTAGTAAAATACATTGATTAAACATTTATATCCTCATAGATGTAACAACTGAGGGGAGGAGTCAATAACGACACTATATAACAAGATCCAATACAAATTATTTGATATAATAATCAAAAGTGAACGTATAGCTTGATACATAATATAGAATAATGATTTATGTCTTGACTACTAGTCAGGCCCTGAGGCAAAATTGCCATGAATAATAATTAATATTAAATTTACCTAACCTTGAAACAACTAACAACGACCAGACTCACACTGACCACGTTTCACCCTGTTTTTTTTGTTTTAAAAAACTGCGACTTTATTCTGAATTCAGAAATAATTTAATGAAACAGGTTGCATCGATAATAATTGTATAAAATCGTCGACGATAACTGTGTTATGACACGGTTAGTTCCTTTTATCGGTAGAAGTATTAATTATTAGATATCATATTTTTCCGTATACCTATTCAGAACACGAATCAAACTCATTAAAGCTTGAATTTCAAACATTTATATTTTAATTACAATTAATATAATTGGCGGCACCCGGCGAGAGATAACGATTCATTGATAACGGGCAACGTGTTGTGCAACAGGCAACGGCCAAGAGGTTCACTCCGTTCATGGCAATCCCGAATTAATTAATTTTGAACCGTCTGCCTTCGATTATTTTTTCTTCCCAGTTCATTTGTTTTGCGTTCGCTGTACCGTCAAGAAACCGCCATGTCGGGTGAAACGGCCGCAAGAGTGTTGTCTGGCACTGAACTGTCAAAGTACTATTAAATGCTATTCATGTGACTATATAGGTGTTCTTCTATAATCTGTTGTTTTCGTCATACATTTTAGGGAAACGAAAGCTGGATTGAAACAACAAACAGACGCGCTTGCCGAAAAATTCAATGGATTTAAAGCTCGCCTTGTTATTATTCAAGTCGGCGGTCGCGAAGATTCTAATGTCTATATTAAGCAGAAAGTCAAGTCTGCTATTGAAATCAATGTTGAGGCAACCCATGTGCAGTACCCCAAGACCATCACTCAAAATGTGGTATGATAAATGATCTATCTTGATATTCTCCCAGAACATAATTACAAATAATATGTCTATACTCTTTTTATTTCAATTACATTTTTGTTATTTTTAGTTATTGTCCGAAATAAACAAATATAATAATGATTCGTCTGTGCACGGTATTATTATTCAAATGCCATTGGACTGTGTTGAAAATATTGATTCACATTTGATAACTAATGCTGTTTCTCCTGAAAAGGATGTCGACGGGTAATTAATAATTACATAAAAAATATGAAACAAAATAAATATATATAATGTTTAGTGGTTAATACTTATAAAATAATATCAAAGTATTATTAAATATATAAAATAATTTTTTTTTTAACTATTAAGTATATAAATAATAAAAATACAAATAAAATAAATAAGTGTTGTCTGGAGTATTATACTAAAGAGTGAGTGCAAAAATTGTTACAATCGGTTTCGAATAAATTTCATCATTAGGTGTAAAGAAAGCATTGAATATAAAATGAAATGTCTGAATACAAATGAAAATTATTTTTACATAGAAGTATTAAAGTTTAGTAAAAGAGATTTACTATAGATATATTGACATCAATTTAAGATATTGTTCTTTGATTATTTACTTATTATCTAAAAAATATGATTAAAATATCTACAAAAAGAGTTCGTTCTCTTGACACCTGATGATGAATTGTAGTCGAAACCGGTCGTAACAATTTTTGCACTTTTTATTATAATACTCCGGGCAAGATCTATTTATTTTATTTTTATTTATATTATTTATATATTTAATAGTTATGATAAATTATTTAAATATTTAATAATACTTTGTTATTAATAATTAATTACATGTGTAAATATATCATGTATTCAAATGTTTATATAATATTTTCAATTTTAATTGACATATTATTTTCCATGTTTCTCTGTGTAGCTTAAACATTGTTAATGAAGGCCGAGTTGCTATTGGTGATTTAACCGGTCTAATACCTTGCACTCCAAATGGTGTTATACAACTAATTAAAAGGTAAAACTTATTTTTATTATTTAAAATTAGTATACGCCTATTATTAAAAGCTATTCCAATATATTTTAATTATGATTTACAGAAGTGGTATTGAAATTGCTGGGACAAGAGCTGTGGTATTAGGTCGTAGTAAAATAGTTGGGGCTCCCGTTGCTAGCTTACTTTTATGGCATAATGCTACAGTAACAATTTGTCATTCCAGAACTAAGGACATCGAGAAAGAAGTATTTATTGAAATTCTAAAAATTGTATTATAAATAAAATTAAATAACTATTTTATTTCAATTAGGTGGCTCAAGCAGACATTTTAGTGGTAGCAATAGGTAAACCAGAATTTGTTCATGGATCATGGATAAAACCTGGAGCAGTAGTAATAGATTGTGGCATAAATTCTCTTCCGGGTAAATTATTATTTTTAATTTACTTTATAAAATTTATCTAAAATATCTAACTTCTTTTTAGATTCTACAAAAAAGTCCGGTTATCGTTTAGTTGGAGATGTACACTATACATCAGCTTCTCAGAAAGCTTCAGCCATAACCCCGGTGCCGGGTGGTGTTGGACCTATGACTGTTGCTATGTTATTATCAAATACTGTACAAGCAGCTTATAAGGTGGCAAACAATATCTACAATAGCCAATGGAATTTGAGTATACTTCCAATGAAACTGTTAAATCCCGTGCCTAGGTAAACTTGAAAAAATATTCTTAAAAAACACTATTCTAAATATTGGATTTTTTTTTTTTAGTGATATTGATATTGCTAGAAGCCAAGAACCAAAGGATATAATGCAGTTAGCTAATGAAATAGGCTTGAAAAATTCAGAAGTGTTTTTGTATGGCAACAAAAAAGCAAAAATCAGTATATCAATTTTAAACAGATTGAAAAATATAAACAATGGAAAATATATCGTTGTCACTGGGTATGTAAATGTGATACTTATTAGTTATTAGTCTATTATATTAGGTGTTAGGATTTTCTATATTCTCAGAATTAAACAAATTAATTTAAATCAAATTATTTTCATGATAAATATTTAATATAGAGACATGTTAATTTGTTGTCACCCATGTCATTGATTAAGTATATTAAGTATGTACTTAATCAATGCCCATGTACTCAACTATACTCAGTTCCATATAAATGAGCTACGGTATAATATCTGACCTCTTTATGCAATGTCTAATTATTCTGTGATTGGACTTTGTTCATTGGTAACAGTCAATGTCGTCGCCTTTGCTGTCATGTATTGTTATAGAAACTGCCTGGAATAGAAGTATATGTGTGTGAGTTTGACTGATTTTTGTTGGCTGCTCGGTGTGCTCTCATTTGGAACAGAGTGTATATATTTCCTAAAATGAAAATTTTTATCACAGTACCTATAATGATTATTTGTACAAATTAACAATATTAAATCTAACATTCTCGTACAAAAATGTGTTTCAGTATTACTCCAACTTCTTTTGGTGAAGGCAAGAGTACTACAACAGTAGGGCTTGTTCAAGCATTATCGGCGCATACTAAGAAAAATACTATTGCATGTTTGAGACAACCCTCACAAGGACCAACATTTGGTATCAAAGGTTTGTGCATTTTGAAATATATTTATTTAATTATATATTTTTCTTCATAATCACTATTCTTCAGGTGGCGCTGCTGGAGGTGGTTATTCTCAAGTGATACCAATGGAAGAGTTCAACCTCCATCTAACTGGTGATATACATGCTGTTACGGCTGCAAACAATTTAATGGCCGCTCAGATTGATGCTCGTATGTTCCACGAAGCTACTCAAAAAGATCAAGCTTTATATGATCGTCTTGTACCAGCTTCAAAAGGTGTACGCAAATTTTCACCCATACAAATAAATAGATTAAAGAGACTTGGCATTGACAAGACTGATCCCTCATCGTTAACTGCTGAAGAGATTACTTCCTTTGCTAGACTTAATATTGATCCGGCCACCATATCTTGGAATAGAGGTAAATACGAATCTAAAATTATAATTGTTAAAATGTATGATAAATTTACTAAGGATTTTTTTGTTTTTAGTAATGGACACAAATGATCGTTTCCTGCGTAAAATTACAATTGGCCAATCAGCAACTGAGAAAAATCATACTCGAGAAACGTGTTTTGATATATCTGTAGCTAGTGAAATCATGGCCATATTGGCGTTGGCTAAAAATGCTAAAGATTTGAAAGAAAGATTGTCTAATATTGTGGTTGCACAAGACACAAATGGTAAAGATGTCACTGCAGATGACTTAGGGATGACTGGCGCAATGGCTGTGCTTTTGAAAGATGCGATAGATCCTACATTGATGCAAACTCTTGAGGGAACACCCGTTCTGGTGCACGCTGGTCCATTTGCTAACATAGCTCATGGTGCATCTTCTATTCTCGCTGATTTGTTAGCTTCTAAACTGGTGGGCTCTGATGGATTCGTTGTTACTGAGGCAGGCTTTGGATCAGACATTGGTAAGCTTGATATAAAAATGTGAAAATGAAACAAATATAATAAAAATATAAAACAATAATTATTATTTCATATGATTATCAACAGGAATGGAAAAGTTTTTCAACATCAAATGCAGATATTCTGGTCTTGCACCTAGTGCCATAGTGTTGGTGTGTACTGTTAGAGCCTTAAGAATGCACGGAGGTGGTGCTATCAATCCCAATAAAACAATAACACTAGAAGAAAATGAAGTAATTGATTAAAATTATGTTAAATAATTTACAAATAGTTTTATGTAATTTTGTTTTAAAATCAACTCTTTTTATAGGAAGCATTACGAAAAGGCGTGGCAAATTTGCAAAAGCACGTTAGTAATGGAGTTAAGTATGGTGTTCCAATAGTCGTTGCCATTAATGCTATGAGGACAGACACTACAAATGAATGGGCAATTATTAGAGAAGCAAGTCTCCAAGCTGGTGCAATGGATGCGATTGTAAGCACACATTGGGAAAACGGAGGACTTGGAGCAATTAAATTAGCCGAAGCTGTCATTAAAGCCAGTGAACAACCTCAAGAATTCAAGTAATATAAGAAATTATTGATTTTGGAGTAAAGTAATATATTTAATATCAATATGTATTATTTGTTTTCATTTAGGTTTTTGTATGATTTAAATATGCCATTACAGCTTAAGATCGAAACAATTGCAAAAGAAATGTATGGGGCCAAATCTGTGGAATTTAATGAAAAAATTCTGAACAAATTAAACATCTACGAATCAAAGGTTTTATTTCATACTTAAACTACACATATAAAGGATGGTCTTTTGTAATATCTCTGTAAACATTATGTTTTAAATGTGTTTGTTTTCAGTACAACTCTATTGTAGGAGTTGACATTTTTAGTCAAATTTATCATTTTTCTTTTAATCGGCTTGGAAAAATAACTTGAATTTTTAATTTCTAAAAAATTACATTATAAAATTACATGTTGTTATGAAAATTTCAAAGTATTGCAATTAAAAATCATTAATTGGTTTCATAATTTTAGCAAATATAATTTTACAGGAAAGAATAAGTTTGAGTTCTTATATTGAATAACAAATATTGTAATAAATTAGTATCTTAAACCAAGTTAATTATAAATGGCTGTATTAGCCTGTAGTATTGAACTATTGCAGTACCTAATAAATGATAGCTGTAAATATTGTCATTGAAAAGGTTATCTAATTTATTATAGTTATTGCATTGCAATTACCGAGTACGCTTACTTCTATAAATCTACATTAGCTATAATTATAAACCAATTATTCTACTTTCAACTGTAGTACTTTGAAATTCCCATAAAAATTTGTATCTAAGAATAATAATTTTGTAATTTTATAGAAATGGAAAATTCACAAGTATTTTTTCCAAGTCAGTTTAAGGATGAAATACTTATTCGTCTCTTAGGGTTTAATGTGACCCTTTCCTTAAACTTTATCTACTATAAAAAAAAAAAAAAACATTAATACTTGCATAGATATTTTCATTCGAATATCTTGTATATTTGATCATAGGCTTATAATGTTATAAAATACGATTGATCTTAAAACTCTGCAGTATAAGATCAAAATATATTATCTTGCTGTAGGAATAATAAATATTTTATGTCTCAAAATTATTACTAATTAATATTCTCAAATTTTCTTATTCGGTCAATTAAAACTCTTTGATCAAAGACAAACAGCTAAAATAAATAAAAATCTACTATATAGGGTGATTAATTTAATGTAAAATACCTTGTAAATACAATTATAGAAGTCTTATTAAGTGTTTTAACGTTAAATGAATTATCCTAATTTAGTAATAGTTATGTATATCTAATATTTATGTATATTCTATTTGAGTTTAAATACTTATAGGGTTTTGGAAAGTTACCGATTTGCATGGCAAAGACAGCAGTATCATTGAGCGGAAATCCAAACTTGAAAGGTGTTCCTACCGATTTCTCACTTCCCATAATAGATGTATATGTATCTGCTGGAGCTGGATTTATTGTCACAATAGCTGGAGAAGTAATTTTTAATATTATAATAATAAAAATATTAAAACAAATAGCACTAACCAATACCTAACATGTTAATGTTTAAATATATTTTTATGAATTTAGATATCCAAGATGCCCGGATTATCAACTCGTCCAAGTATCTATGATATTGATTTCAACACTGAAACGGGAGAAATTGTTGGTCTATCTTAGTCGGCTGTAAAATTATACATTTGTGCCATAAAAATGCTCTCTCAATTTACGAGTATAATTCATTGTTACATTTTTCATTCCTTTAATAATATAGTTTATTAATATATAATTGTATTTTATGCTAATAGAATACATTGTATATTATTGGTGAATTTATATAATTATGCATATTATACTTTACATGTTCTGTTAATTAAATTTGAATTCTTTTTAAATTAGTCAAATATCTTAGCTTACATTTTTTTTATTGTAATTTTTATAAAATATATAATTTATGGCATTTTCTATTTTCTATTTGTTGTCATATTTAAAGTTTTATTATTTCAATACTATCTAAACTTATTGTGTATACATAAAAAATCCAGTTTGATAAGTTTCTAGATAATTTATTGAATTGTTGAAAATAAACATTTGTGAGCCAACGACTCTTGTTGAGCAGTTTGTCTGTCAACTCACAAAAGGTCTAGTATAGAATAGTAAATGAATTTTACAAAACAACAATACGTGAGTTTAAGTATAAATAATAATAACATTTTTATTTCTATTTCTCTTCACACGAATGTAATCAATATAAAGACGGTGACTATTTGCAGTGAACTAAATTAAAATGAAACTTGCAAGATTTGATATTGACCCAAATGGCTTATAATAGTATAATTAAAGTTTTCTCTCTCATGAATGATTGATAAGTCACAAAATGTTCTAAAAATAATTTTTAGATACTTGAAAGTTATTTATTTTACAAGAAATTTTAATATCCTATTTAACTGTGTATTCTGTTTTTTTTTAGCACTGATATTTCTGAAAATACGATTATTATTTTTACGCTGATTAATAGTGTTTTCTGCAAAATCCAAAAAAAATGAATTGTTTACAAAGTTATTGAAAATTGGACCGGGTATCATATGAAAACTATTGTCAGTGCTGAATCACTTTCTAAAGTTTCTGACATCTTTCACCAGACACCATGTAATTATATATTTATTTATTACATTTTAGTTGTTATAGTATATGAGTATATTAAAAATATTTATAGCTCACTCGTTATTATCTGAATAAAATTGATAAAATTAATATTTGATATTCATAAATATTTTATGATGTTTTTTTCATACTTATTGGTGATGGTGATTGTAAATGTGATTTAACTAAGATAATAGATCTTTATTTTAATTTTTAATAATAACAAAATACCTATATTTTCTCATGTACTACATTCTTAATTGTAATAATATCATTGACCAATCATATGGTATGTAAGTAATACTCAAAAATAATTAAAAATAAAACATTGGGTTATATTTAATTTACATTATATGCAAAGTACTAAACAAATAATGAGTTTCATCTGATTCGGATGGCTGCTCTGAGACGTGCTGATCTGCTTCTTGGATTTGTTTCTACCTCTTCAACACTTGGAGTGATCACGTGCTTGTGAATCTGATGCCAACAACTGTGACTGACGGTATCCATGAATTCTTTATCGTAAGCCTGCATGGGATTGACATACTTCAAAGGTAAAGTATTGGCTGTATTTTCAGTGATATTGCCTTGTATATGACGTTTTACAATTGTGTCTTCGAGGGAATGAAAAGCCAAAGTAACCATGACTCCACCTAATTTTAAATAATGATTTGCCAAAACTATACCATGGTTGATTTCGTTCAATTCATTGTTGACAAATATGCGTAACGCTTGGAACACCTTGGTGGCCGGATGGGCTGGCCTTTGCAACATATCACTTCTCGTCTCGTTGTCACAGATGTTTTCTACTAATTCGCAAAAATCACGGGTTGTTTTCAATTCCTTGAATAAATACCTAAAATCAAAAATAAATTTGAATTCTTAGATTTGGTGCATGTCAACCATTGATATTTCTATGTTTAACTTCATTTAACATAAATAGCAGGATTGTAATAAAATATAATTCCACTAACTCGAAAAAAAATTACTATTAGTTAATAATGACGGTAATTTACCTTGCTTCAATCACAGCATTTGCAATTTTCTTAGACTGTTTTTCTTCTCCGTATGTTTTAAATATTTTATACAGATCTGATTGATCAGCTTTGGCCAACACGTCTGCTGCTGTTACAGTCTGTTCCTCGGGATCCATTCTCATATCCAATGGGCCATTTTTACTAATTGAAAAGCCTCTGGATGCAGTGTCAAATTGCATAGAGGAAGCACCAAAATCAAATAGAATACCATCAAAACTACTCATTTTGCGACCTAAATTTTTTAATAGAATTGGCAAATCGCTAAATTTGCCTTTTAAAGGTACCACCCTGTTTGGATAACGTTCAGAAAGTTGTTTTGCCATGGCACATGCTGTAGGATCTCGGTCTAAACAATAAACGACGGTAGTATCATTTTCTTGTAAAATCCTTTCTGTGTGTCCTCCAGCGCCGAACGTCATATCTATGATGCAGTGGTCCTTTTGCGGTGATAAGTAACTAATTGCTTCTTCCAGCAGTACTGGCTTGTGAGGCCGGTTGCTTAGTAGTCGTACCCATTTTATCCTTGATTTTATTAAAAGTCGACTTGAAGAAACCAACATTATTATTCTTTAAAAGTTCCAAAGACTCTCTGGATAAGACAGATGAGCAATGTTCAACAGTGAGTCCCGATGCAGACGATTGGATTGAACGTTTGTATTTGTTGCAGTAGTGATTGTCAGCCAAACGTTTGAGGGACTCGTATTTTTTCATACACTTTATGACGTCACCGCGATAAGTGTCACCTGAACTGAATGCGATTCCCACTTCTTTACGGATTTTTTCTCCTAGATCCCTAAATAAGAAATAATATAGTTATGAAACATGAGCCGCATATTTAAGTTTTTCTCTTCAAATACGAAGTAACTCGAAAGACTCAGTTCGTCATTTTCGGAATGTACGACTTAAAACTCTGGTGTAAATACCTGCCGGGTTTATTAGGATCCAGCGGCCACTGTTTCAACAGTTTCAAATAGTTTTTGTAAAGATTGGCCATCTGTAACGAAAAATAGTCTTCTGTTTTCCACTTCGTAAAATTAACAATAACTAAAAATGATAACGTATTATGAGAAATTGATTGATAAACTATTGAATGTTATCAAAAACGGGACGACCGTACTCATCCGGATGGCGCGTACTTCAGAGCGTTTTCTTAAAATAATCCGAAACTGCCTCAGAAAAGAGCGTGACCACTTTCTAGAAGTATAGTGCCATACATTTTATTATGATTACACGTCATCAAAATAATTCAAAATTCACTAATCCTCGTGTAATAATTATAGTTAATAGGAAATAAATGTATTTAGCGGCCATGCTCTGCTGGGGCACTTTTTACTCGACAGGCATTTACATCGCATGTGAAGTTTCCTTAGATCATTTAATATATGATCCATGAACATGATATTATGATCCAATCTTTTAAGTTCTAAGCAAGTGCCCGGATCTGTTATTATGATAACATGGCAATCTTTTTCGAGAGTGAGATTGCTCGCAATGTTGCAATCAACAGAAATTTAATTACACCGATTTTATTATCCTGTTGTACAATCAATATAAGGAATTGTATACATTTATTGATAAACACATTTTTTGTCCTCAGTAGACTCAAAAACTACTGGATTGATTTCTGCTTGGTTTTTTTCAAAATAATCGGGGTTGTCCAATAAAAGTTTAAAAGTTTTTATACATAATAATATATTGGTTGTAATTTAATAAGCAAAATGTAATTTCATAAGCTAAATGTAAACAATTAAATTCATGAAATTGCTATTTATTTGAACTTTCAGTACAATAATTTCTCTGCATATGGAACTTTTACTAATGTATTTTTATAATTAATGCATATTATGCAATATGCATATTATAATATACTGTATGATGACTCATTCATTTTGTAGTTTAATATAATGTTTGTTATAGGTTTAAACAATTTTAAGCATTTACATATACCAATAGAGTAAAATATATTAAACTGATGAACCAAAGCTCCTAGATAAACTCATAGAAAAGGCATTAATAGTTTTCTAATCAGAGTTCAAATTTTACTAAACAATTACAAATACTAAAAAATAAAAATCATAAAGTTACATTTAAACTTTTTAAATTTAAATGACAAACAATTTCAATCAATATTTTTGTGTTCATTCAAATCAATGTCCCAAACTCTAACATCGCTTCTAAATTACATGAATATAGAACACACATAAATATGTTAAATATTGACAGGTAAATTTTAATTGAATTATTCATAAATATATAAGTATAATAAAAAATTATATTTTCGTATCTAAAAATATATTTCGAATTGAAAAAAATTATAAAATGTTATTTAATGATGAGTGTTTTTTTCCTTAACAATTCCAGTAATACTATAGTGCATCTGCACGCCAAGGCTGATCAGTACTAGAATATGGAGATAATGGCAAATCAAATGGTATAGGAAACGAAGGCAATCTACCGTTCTGTTGTTCATCATTTAAAGAAAATGTATCGCATCCATTCTGTGAAAAATAAAAAATGTTATTATACATATTTAATATTATCAATATCGAAAATTAAATAAAAAATCAATTATAATACCAAGAATTGAGGCAAAAACAAAACGCCAGCTTCGTGCGACATTATATAGTTACTTAGGTCTGACTTGTTTCGTCTGCCCCATGCAGCTTTTGATAAATTAGCACTAGTCAATAAAAACCAAGACATTTCCGTACAACACGGCGAAACTCGACAATAGGTTTTTATATGTGGCATAGCCTTTGTCCGCTTACGAGAATTACTAGACCATTTACTGTGTAAAATATTTAAATCTATTAAATTTTTAAAGGACGTCGACACTTTTACTTGATACGTACCACATATAGTTCTTAAGCCACAATTGCTTTTGGTGTACCTTATCGCTATACGGCAAACAACAACCGCCCAATGGTCCATCCCAGCTGTTTAAAACGTTACTTATGGTCGGATAAATCTGCAGTATAAAACTAATTATTTAAGCCAAAAGTTGAAATTAAAAATCCTTAAAAATCTAACCAAATTGAAGGGAATATTCTTTTTGACACTGCTATTATGAGTGAACGCTGATAAATTTTCAACAAATTCTGATGTCAACCAATCTTTATCAGTGGCACCTAAAGATCCCAATGAAGAACATTGGGATATTATAGGCCAGTCTGATGGCAAGCCGGACGGTATACGAGCATGAGTTTTTAAGACATTTTTCAAGTATACTTGACCCCACATTGGCTCAAAGTGTTTGCCTGGAACGCTAGGAATGAAGAAAACACTAGAAAACAACAAGTTTCAGAATTAATCCTCAGTTTATCTATGGTTCATATATGAAAATTAATATTTACTTTGCTTCACTAAAATCAGCTTTATCAATCTTTTGTATCCATTGACTTAATAACTGTACATTATAAGAACGTAAATATCGTAATATATCTTTTTTAAAACCAGTTTTGGAATCGCCATCAGACTTATCATCCTTATTTTTTAATGGAAATCTTTGGCTTACCCAAATCCTAAACGAAAAAAGAAAACGATTAAAATAAAAATGAAAAACTATTCTAGTTATAGTAATTTACCCTTGAGTCAAGTTGGTCCAATCTTCTTCGCGGAGATTTGCTGTCATGACTACAACGCGTATACTACCATCAGCATAAGAAAACATTGATAACTTACTGAAATAATCAATTCACAGTGACAACATTATTAAATATATTGAATAAAAGAAAAAACATATTTTATTACTGACCTATGATGATGACCAAATGCACTTTGTGGTTTTATTTTTGAATGTTTTAAATTTGGAATTTTTTTCATTGCTTCTAATGCATGTAAATCTTCATCACAATGTTCATAAAGGAGTGAAACTGTTTTTCCCCTTGGTAAAAAAAAATTAATTTCTTTTAAAAATTAATCTAATTCACTGTTCAACAAAAATATTAAATATATTTGCTTTATTTGTCAGTAGCAATAGTATATATTACTTATAATATAGATAGTATAGAATTATTTCTATTACAGTAGTATCTCAGTAGTTAGACTTAAATGGGACCAAGGGTTGTTGGATTGTGAGGGATAACCAGATTACTAGGGGTTTGGCAAAAACGGGCAAATACTTAATCAATGTAATTAGTGAGTAAAAATTTAATACTTGTTTTATGTAAGTATTTAATGTATTTTTTGTATAATGTTATTGTACAAAATATGATTACAAATTATGATTAAAATTAATTTAAATTATTACATGTATTTATAATAATAAAATTGATGCTAGGAAAAACAAAGTAGTTTTGACATACAGTATAAATCATTGATTTAACATAATACGTTTAACAAATTTTAGGAACATTGAAGGAGCACTTTTTATTTTTCTGTAAACAAATGTTAGAATTTCAGCCCCTCCTCCTAATTTAAAGGCCTAGTTACACATATGTAGCCATATATATAGGTATATGTTTCTTAATCTAGGTAGTCATTTAAAACTGTTCAACACAGTTTTGACAATTATAATCATTTTAATACAAATGTAATTACTGTCATATTTGTTATACCTTTGCCCAGTTATCAAATACTGAGCGAAAAGCCAACCAAGTTCAACCATGAAGTTGATGTGAAGCGATTCCACTAGCTCCCCAAGACTTTTGTCCAAGAGTTCTGAAATACAATCGAAAATTAGACATAAGAAATTTTCTCAATAATAATAGAACATTGACAATATAAATGTAAAATAATTTAATATATTTAATAATATTTTGTTGATATAAATGTGTTTGTTGTACACTTATACTATGATATTTGTGTAGTGTACCTGGAAATGAAAGTGTTGAGTCTTCAGTGTGCGTCGACGAATCTGAATCTACAGCAGACAAGAAAATACAATACGGTCGGGCCCGCTCTAACTTGTAATTGACAGTTCCTTTGGTGCGTTTCCATACGCAATCGGTGTAGGAATCTGGACCAATAGCCTTACGCTTCTGAGAACCTGACATTTTATAGTGTAACTCACGGACAGTATATATAATAGCTATTTTTATTTAAACAATTTCCGGAGACTACAACGAATTGACTCAAACTGTATCATTATAAATTATATACATGACGAAAACAGATAGTAGTATAGAATAGAAGTATGTTCATTTTTTGGTTTCTCATTTCTTGTTTCAAAACCCAGTTATCACGGATCTAAATATAAAAAGAAATATCATGAATCAGATAATCATATTTTACACTATCTTTTACAGTTGTTGCTACAACAATCGACTGAATAAATAACAGTACAACGAATTTATTACCCCGAATCAAGATTTAACATTATCATGCCCCGAATCCAACTGTTGTCTGTTACGAATACAACTGCTTATACGATAATCAACCGCTTCGATAAGATAGTGAATATATAAATCCGAATTTAACATGTTACGTCGACTACTCCGATAGGTTACTACTGCGAAATTTAATTTGAAAATGTTTATGCTCGTGAAAACTCTTGTGCAATACACTAATTCTGTATTAATATTTTGTGATTTACAGTTCCCGAGTTACTAGAGAGTTTATAGAGCCTCCGAAATGACGGACTACTTTGAAAGAGCATCGATTATAAAGAACTTTCTAGTTTCTTCTCTAAAATCGTGGAAATAGCAGTACTATCAGTTTAAAATTCAATATCATTTATCAGTTTTTTATCGTCGTAATAATTGACATTCGATGTTGTAAAAAAAACGAATATCGCTGTAAATCAATTAAAAAATAATTAATAATTAACCCCGTGAAATAATTAATATCGGATAGTTATAATATCGTTGCAGTTATTATTCGTAGTAGTGGGGTGTGACTCCATATTCACGGGCATTGCGTTGCTCTCTGCGTCCGTCTAATCAGCGTCCTTGTGCCTCCGTCGATTACGTTCGTCAGCTGTTTGCGGCTATCTCGACGAATTTTGAACTCTCACCGTCGGCAACAGTCATTCGTCAGCCGCCACCGTCGACGGTCCGCTGAATTTCGTTGAGTCGTTCAATCGCCTCAATCGTTGTATTTCCGCAAACGCAAACGCAAGCACGCCACTATTCGAAAATGACCGAACCGTCGCCGAAGAGGTCGAAAATGACCGCGCTGGCCCAGCTCAAGAACTTCACCGTCGTCGTGGCCGACACGGGCGATTTCGAAGGTACGCATGCGAGCCGCAATTTTTTATTTATTATTTATTAACTTTTTATTCTATCGAAAAATTTCCCAGCCGTTTCGACTTTGACCGTTAAGTCCCTCATTTCGTTCGTCTGGGGTTTCCGTCGTTTTCTCCCCGTACCCGTTCACGTCCCGGCGGGGTTCTGATTTCTTTTTTCCAGTCTCGGCACTGGCGATTACTGTGCATAACGACGATGCCGGTTTTCCGTCTTGCCTTTCACTTTCACGCGCCCTCGGGCTGCAACTTGTTGGCTAACAGAGTTCGTACCAGATATGTAACACTCTAAAAACGGCCGGCGCGTTATTGTTCGAAAAGTAAAAGTAAACCTGTCGCCAAAGCTTCCCGGGCCGAACGACAACGTTTCGACGTAGTATCCGGTCACGACTTTCAGTCGTATGGAGGTACAACAGCACTACTGATTTCCTGGCGATTTCGCCGACTAATTAGGTGCCTACAAACACCGGTTCGCTTACGATGGTAGTCGTTAGGTTGTCCTTGTATGTTTTATTTTTGTGTGGTTGGTATGTCGCTGACCAACACCGTAGGAAAATCATGTTCCGTAATCTAAATGCCCTTGAACTTTGTACCGTCCATTGAATATTGTTCCATTATGGGTAATATTATTTTTATGAGTATGTTTTGTTCAAGGTTATTTTTTTAAAAGAAAGATTAAAATAAAAAAACGTTCTTGTTAGGAATTATTTGTGACTTGATACAAGAAAAAATTTGTTTATGGGTACAATTTTAAAATAATTAGGTTCTTTTTTTGCTAAGAAAAGTTTATGTTTTACGTAAGAATTGCTTTTGAATAAATACTCAGCTCGACAAATTAAAATAAAATTAATTTAAACATTAGTTAGGTGTTATTAAATGCTGGGTTATTGAATATTTCAAATATTCATTTAAATATATTGTACCTTTTTGGATACCTTTGTGATTTTTTAGTTAAATTAAATCAATTTTGAAATTACGAATAAATTAGGTGTGGAAAGGTCACAGCATATTAGCTGTTACCTACCAGCTTTATAGGTACCTAAATAATTGCATTTAGATTTTGAGATCAAAAATATATATAATATTTTATTGATGTATTATCTTACAATTTCATATTTTAATTACCATTTCTAATAACTGTTCATCATCTAAATAATTATCAGTTTACCTAATTAGTTATTTATAATATAATAATTGATAAACTTTCTTATGATTTTTTATAACAGTAAAAATACATGTGCACTAAATGGTGCAGAGAGAAAATAAAGTTATCTGATTAATGAAGTGTATAAACAATTTTATTTTTTTACCTTCGATTTATTCAAAACTATTTTAACTTGTTGAGTGACATGTGGACAAGATCCCATTGTATATTGTAGAAACAATCTGTTACAGTATTAGTCCTTATAATATTTTATATTTTTATATCTAAGGTCGTAGCTGAAAAAAAAAATTGAAAAGGTCCAACGGAGATTAGATACATGGTTCACATTTTCACATTTTATTGTATTTAATAAATACTTTTATAGTAGTTTATTAGTATATTTGGCTTTGATGTCAATGTTTTTAATCGTGTCGCTCGTAAACATAATTATGGAGGCCACTCTTAATATTTTGGTACACTTTGAAAAGTTTAGATTGGATTATAAAAAAATAATATTTAGTATAAAAATGATTAACAAGTTTAATAAGCATAAAAAATTATTATTACCTACCACAATTAGGAAGCAATATAGATATTATAAATGATACATAAATTTGTTATCTGAAACAATTGATATGTATAATAAACCTAGAGTTGAAAACTAAAAAATATTAAAGACATTTATGTCTGGTTTTTTATTGACCTTAAAATATTTAACATATTAGTATTAATGGTTTAATCCTTAATGTTATACATTAGGCAGGTATCTATAATTCACTTACATAATTTCACTGATATTTTTATAATATTTTTTATGAATAAATTTCAATTGATTTTAATTTATTTGTTTTAATTATTTTTTAGCCATGAAAAAGTATCAGCCTACTGATGCTACTACAAATCCAAGTTTGATCCTAGCAGCAGCAAAAATGCCACAGTACAAAGATTTGATATCTAAAGCTCTGAAATTAGCTGCTGCAACTGGAAAGTAAGCATATATTTTTGTTGTATTTCATTTGAAAAAGTTATGATTATATTTATTTTAGAATATATGAAAATGTATTATAATTGTCTAATTTCTAAACTTATTAAAGTTTTATATATTTATTGCGTTTTACTTTAAAATAAATTATTCTGATAATAGGACAATTGAAGAACAAACTGAGGAAGCCATGGATCATCTTGTTGTGTTATTTGGTACTGAAATTTTGTCTTTAATTCCAGGACGAGTGTCTACTGAAGTTGACGCTAGGTATCTTATAAAATACAATTTATTACTAATAATTAAAAATTGTAATAATTTTTTTATTCTTTTTAGATTATCTTTTGACAAAGAAGCAAGTATTGCTAAAGCTATCAAGTACATTAAAATGTACGAAAAGGCTGGAATTGGCAAAGAGCGCATTTTAATTAAATTAGCTTCGACTTGGGAAGGTATCCAAGCAGCTAAGTTAGTATAGTATATTATTTCACATAATATATATTATTTTTGGGACTAGGAATTAAATGATTGAAAAATATAAAAAAAAGATTTAAAACCTCCCTAAAAATAAAATTTACAATATTCAAAACCAATTTTAGATTATAATTTCATGGCCCATTATATTGCAATATGTATTATATTAATCTATCTCTCTTTCTCTCTTATTTAACAATTCTATAAGAATTTTTGCAATTACCATTCTTCTATTGCCTTGATCTTGGATTTTGTTTTCACTATTCATCACTCCCAACGTTTCAAAATCTGCTTTCCCTATCTATCTATTGTTTTCTTGATCTTCCTCTAAGTCTCTTCTCCATTGGTTGCTATTTGATTACTGTTCTTGAAGTTTTTGCTTTTCGTAGAGTGTACCTACATTGGAGTCTTTAATAAATCTTGTTAATGATGGAACTTTGGTGATTTCCCTTTACTCTATATTTCTCAGTCTGTGCTGAGTGTTTAATTTGATGTCAAACACTGGGCCATATTTCATACCCATAAATTATTGTTGATTTTATTATGATCATGTATAATCTAATCTTCGTTTCTCTTTTGAAATTCATTTGATTTAAAATATTTATGTAAAGGTCTACTCACACTGCCACTGTGGCGTTGGTGATAAAGTAAACTGCCTATATGTCAATACCGCTGCAGCGATAGCAGTGCAGTTAACTACATATTTATCTATAATATTTTATTCATATTTATCATATAATATCATACATTTCATACCATTTTGGTGAATGACGCACATTCCTAAAAGTGTCATCATCAATAAATCCGTTGACATCATTATTTAATAATATATTGTATAATTATACATAATATTTATATACTTTAAATACTTACACAAAATAAAATTGGTAAATATGTGTAGGTACCTGGTTCCTATATTTTATTTTTCTACATTTTGTTTATACATAGTAATATTATGACTATAAAATAATATAAATTTAATTTTTGAAGTAGGTATATCTGTTAGAAAAAAGGATGATACCGCTGGCGGTGGAAATTGAGCATGGAGCGGTTTTTGTAAAAACCGTGACACAATATTTTACCATGGCTGTTTTACCGCTGCAGTGTGTGGACTTCTATTTTGACAAAGTTATTGATTATTAATTATTGCAATTGAGCTTACACCTTTTTTTATACAAAAGAATCACTGTTGTCATATTCTATTCAGTTAGAAATTATTTTGTTTTCTATATTTTGCTATAGATTTTATAATGTATTTCTTCATCTCCGTATTTCAATCATTCTGTTGGTATCCCATCTGATCGTGGGGGCTTCTAGTTTTTCAAACTATAGCTATTGTGGTTTTGTCTATACTCTATACTCTATAGTGATGTCATCTACTCTTTCTTTAGAATGGGTGACTGGTAATTTACTGATTAGTAATTCTTCAAAGCACTAGCGCCATCTGGTTGCTTTCTTATAAGGTTCTATCAAAATTGTAAAAACTAAATATTGTATTTAAAATTAAAATATAAAATAAAGAATAAGTATTGAATTTTAAAGTTAAATGTAATTTTATTGTCAACAAGAAATTTTAAATGATAGATATTTTGTATAATTTTCCATTAAATGTCGTGCTAATTTAATATAAATATGTGAATACACAATTTATAGCCACCCATGAAAAATATAAAAATACATTTTTTAATTTGTAATTACAAATAAAAACTGACAATTACTTAAAACTAAGGCTAATTATTTATTGGGTAAAAATAGTTTTAAGATTAAGTCAAAGTTACATTCCATAAAAGTGAAAAAAAAGATTTAAAAATGCCCTACAAACATTTAAAGTAAAATAAAATTCACAATTTTAAAATTTGTAATTTTCATCAGATTTTTACTTTAATTGGTGTATTCTAGAATACATTTTAGAATTATCTTCTAATAATTATTTTATATTATTTTCAGAGTTTTGGAACAAGAACATGGTATACATTGTAATTTAACTTTGTTGTTTTCTCTTTATCAAGCTATTGCTTGTGCTGAATCTGATGTTACTTTAATATCTCCATTTGTTGGACGTATTTTGGATTGGTAAATATATAATTTATTAATTTTATTTGTTTAAAAAAATATTTAACATTTTATTTTTATTTTTTATTAGGCATGTAGCAAACACCAACAACAAAAGTTTTGAACCTTTAAATGATCCTGGTGTTCAATCAGTAACCAACATTTACAATTATTTCAAAAAATTCAACTATAAAACTGTTGTGATGGGTGCTTCATTCCGTAATATTGGTAAATGAATAATACATACTTAAATAGTTTAAAACAGTTGATAATATATTGTTATTTTGTGTATTAGGTGAAATTAAAGCTTTGGCTGGATGTGATTTGTTGACTATCAGTCCAAAATTGCTCGAAGAGTTGGAATCATCCAACGAAACACTAACAGAATATTTGACCGTCAAGAATGGTAAATATTTATTTTAAATTAGCTTCAGTATTTAATTAATGAAATATGATTAACTTTGTTTTTAGGAAAAGCATCGGATTTGGAAAAAATTGAAATTAATGAAGCCAAATTCCGTTGGGGAATGAACGAAGACAAAATGGCTAATGATAAGTTATCTGAAGGCATAAGGAATTTTGCAGCCGATTCTCGTAAACTCGAGAATATTCTCATCGAGATGCTGACCAAAATTAATTAAATACTCTTAAGCCTAATTGGCAATGTCAATTGTATGTTTTTGGGAACAATCTGTTAAAAAATGTGATGAAATTTTTTACTTTCAGTTCAATTATTATAATTGTGAATTTGAAAATGATGTGTATTGAACAAATTCCAATTTTAAACAAAAAAATTATCACGTGTTTTATTTCGTTACATTATTTTATTTATAATTGTTAATGATCTTTAATAAGTAGATTAAAAATTGTAGTTTATTAAAAACATTTTTAACAGCTTGTATTTTTTATCTGCTGCTTCTCATTTTCTTATTAATTAAAATCATTAGTCGATACTTTTTCCAATGGTTTGATAAATATTAAAACTATTTATAGCTAACAATTTATTTAACTTTCATGATTATTTCTTTAATAAAATGCAAAAATAATGGCAACGCACGGTTTAAAGCATGTGCAATATTTAATTTACATGAATAGGTAGAACAGCAAACAAGCGGATAAGTTATACTACAGTTGTTTTTCAATAGTGCATCCATTGACCTGATTGACTTGATATTTTTTTTTTGACTCAAACAGTACTATGAAAAATGAGATAACTTTGTAACAATTAAAAAAATACAAATGAACCTCATAATAATAGTGTTAAAAACATTCATTCAATTGATTTTTCATATAAAGCTTATCATAATGATATATTTTAATTATGCTTTTAATGATAAGACATTCTGTTTTAAATACCCACCTAATCCTAATTGAATCATTCCGAAATAACTGTTTGCTTTTGATGAGTTAGGAAAATGAGTACTTTAACCCATATAATATGATTTATCAGTATAAAGTGTTACATTGTACATAAGGATATTAATTTTACTCTAATAACTATTTCTTTAAATAAAATTAATTGGTTTTATGTATTGTAACCATATTATAGATCGTGCCGAATTGGGAAAATATTGTCTCACCAAATTCCAAGATTTTAAACAGCCCTCCTGCCCCCCCCCCCCCCCCCATTTAGAGGACATTTTTTATTTTTTATTTTTATATTCTATATTTTTATATTCTTTTATTTTTTAGGTATGTACATTATAGTATTTGAGAACCTATTCACAGAAATACATGATATATATATATATACGAATAACAAACATTAAATTTGGGCTGAATGCAAAAAAATACTAAATAGTAATTTTATTTATTTTTTCATAGTCAGTGGGATAAATTGTTATCTGTTCCTCCTGAAATATTAGTTTGGATACACGCATGATCGCAAAGCACCGGGGCAGAGTAAACTCAAAATTTCAAATCTAGTATATTATAATTTATAACCCATAGGCGGCGCTCGATAGAGAAAATAATATTGCAATGATAATTACAATAAAAAACGAAACCGCAGCCAAAAATAAGGCTGATCGACAAAGGGGAACGAGGTGGTTCGGCAGATGAGTGGCAAACGGTGGAAAGAAAGAGCGTGTGAGAGAGAGAGAGACAGACTGGAAAAATCGCCGGTGGATCGCCGCAACTCGCTGGGGACTTGGCTCCGCGTTTAGGGGGTTTTTTCCCCTCGTTCAATCGCGGACAGATGCGCGGCGAGCCACCATTTCGGACGAGTAGGTAAATCGCCGCAAATGTACACTATACAACCCGTTTCAGTTGAGCGTTTTATAGTCGGCAGGTTGTTGTTCGCGAAAAGCACTCGAGTAGCCGCCGGCGGCGCGTGCGACCGAAGGAGAGGAGGGCGAAACGGACTCGCCGAGAGGAGCTGTCGCCGCCGTCGTTGCAGGCGCAAGCCGCGGTGAACCGGATACAAACGTGCGTGTTGTGACATCGGATTCTAGGAACCAAAATCATCGCCCATAATCTCTAATTTGACAAAAACGAATCCCTATTTCCCTTGGTCGCGCAATAACTCGAGAACGCCCTCATCGATTTCATTGATTTATTTTAATTTTTTTTTTTTCGTTCCAATTTTCCAACGCTTTTTGTGACGATTCTTACGGAAAGAAAATTAATCTCAAGCGGGATAAAAGGGGTAAAAATGGAAAAAGTCCATTCGAACTCGATTTCAGCGGTGCAAATAATAAAACCGACAAGTACCTGCGTCCTTCCCCCCCCCCCCCCCCCCCCCCCCGCGCGCACACGCCTATACGGTCGAATATTATTATTATTATTCAACTGTGCGGTAACGTTCGGTAGTTTTGGTATCGCGAGTTACCGCTCGGTGTACCGTGATAATACAACCGCGTGCACAATGCGGTCAATCGGAAAACGACGCGCCTCGCTCGAATCCGGTCGTACTCGACTCGACGGTCTTTACCGTGGTATACGGGCGACCTTTACCCGGAACGACCACGATTGTCTTTTATACGACCGCGTCGACAAACGCTTTTCTCTGCGTCGCGGCGGTGTCGCGTTTGCCGTTGTCTATGTCGTCGTCGTTTTACGATTTTTTCATCGAACCGCGGTTAGGTTAGGATATTCGATCGCGAGTGCCAGTGTTTTCGATCCGTCAATTCTGCGATAGCGAGTACGAAAACGCGATGGAAAGAAAATCGTTCGCGGCCACAGTGCACGCAGACGGCAGTGAAAATTCGAACTGAGAAAACAAAATGGCCGACGTCGCCGGTGAGTACCCGTTTGTTATTTTGTACATATTATATTACGTCGTCCGGCGCACTGTTGGCGTGACATTTTAGCAAAAATCGCACAGACTAATGCCTCGTTTACACGTGATGATCGCTCGGCCGAGAAACTCGTTTTCTTGCTCGGCCTAGTACCGAAATTGACCGAGTCGCCGTCTACACGCATTTTATTCGCTGGACCGAGCGACATACATATGAGTTCACTACACGATCTATACTCGGCTGGCACGGTTTAGTCACGCCGAGTACAATCAATCTTGGTAGTAGAGGTCGAGTGAATAGTTACGGTTTCTATTCACTCGCTCGCTCATTTTACTCGTCCGAGTACTGGGCCGAGTACTGGTTCCTTGAGTTCACACGGGACAGTGCTCGTCACGTGTAAACGGGGTCTGAGTTCACACGGGACAGTGCTCGGCCGAGTTCACTCTCTCGGCCGAGCGTTCGTCACGTCTAAACGAAACTCGAGTTCACATGGGACAGTGCTCGGCCGAGTTCACTCTCTAGGCCGAGCGTTCGTCACGTCTAAACGAAACTCGAGTTCACACGGGACAGTGCTCGGCCGAGCGTTCGTCACGTCTAAACGAAACTCGAGTTCACATGGGACAGTGCTCGGCCGAGTTCACTCTCTTGGCCGAGCGTTCGTCACGTCTAAACGAAACTCGAGTTCACACGAGACAGTGCTCGGCCGAGCGTTCGTCACGTCTAAACGAAACTCGAGTTCACACGGGACAGTGTTCGGCCGAGTTCACTCTCTCGGCTTTGAGTTTTAGTATTTTTCAACGTATTAACGCATTATTATTATTTTTTTTTTTATATACATTTATTATGAGACAGTTTCAAAGAAACTTTTTAAATACCAAAATGAAAATTATATCCACTATTTTTAATTTTATTTCTTCGTTCTCATAAACATAAATGATATTTTATAGATACTTTTTAATATGTACTCGTAGCAAACTATTGCACAAGTCGCGGCTAGTAATAATTATAATTAATAACGTATTTTATAGTAGAGTTGATGGCCGGTAGACATAATATTGTTGTCCATAAAATCGCCACTTTTTATAAAAATATTATATTCGAATAAAATATCCAGTTTGGTTTTGATTTCAGTTGACGCATTTCCTTGGGGTAAAAACGCATATGCTGGCGACGTACTCTAACTGTTGCCGGACGAGATGAGAGTTGAGCCTAACACTCGAATCGTCAATCTCTCCGATTTACGGAAGTACGAAATAGTATATTGTAGAGGGGGACTGCCGCACACGTCATGGATTCTGTCAAGATTATAGTTTAACGTCCTGTAGTCTCGCGGGAATCGCACTTTTGCGGGATAGATCATTTAGTCATCAGCGCACGTAGTGATGCGCGTTTTAAGTACTTTACGGTGCCCTACGGGACTTTTAGTAGGTAGTATTCATAAAAGCTCAAAACAGTCTTTGGTGGATTGGTAGATAGAGGGGTCTCGGGTCTCCTTATTTAGTACATCGGCCTTGACATTGTAATAGAAAATTTGATTTAAACTATTATTTTTCTTCACCTTTTCGCTGTGTTTTATTATTTATAAAGCAATATTGAACCTCGAGCAGCTGGGATATGAGATATATCGCGTCGGCGAGAACAGGAAGAGTATACCTACAAGGTAAACTTGCTGTAGCATGTCTACTATAGGTATGACGAAATTATGACTCGCCGCCGGTGTCGTTGTCGCGAGCGATTATATAGATTACAGTCCCATCAAAGATTACGGTAATAATATTTTTATTTGTTATTGATCATTTTAAGATATTACGTTTAGGCAGATATTGTTTGTTCTGTTATTTTGATCCATTGAAAGACGTTGCATAAACTGTATCGAATATCAGTAATATACATAAACATATCAGTCGTATCTCTCTTTATATAATCGACACAATATTTGAATAAACTTTTATATTATACGCAGTAATATACGAGTATACTCGTATATGACGTACATACTATTCTATGCAGTTTAGTCTAACCTAACCAAACTGTGACGGCGGAGCTGATGGGAAACAAAAACGATTTGATGTATATATATATATATATATGTATATAGATGTTCAAAGTCTTTCGCTATATCGATTTTCGCACAATATTATAAAGTGTGCATTATTCTATGGTAATATTATATCGAGTGTAAAGTCGTCAATAAACGATGGTTTCGAGTTTGGGACGACAAAGCGGTGCGGATGAGGAAACGGTCTGAACTAATGGGAGTTCTTCGACTCGTATAAAACTGACGTACCTATACTAAAATTTCGTACCATTCCGAGCGATATAAATTTACGACCGTAGTAATAATATTTACTGCTTTTATTCTGTATATAAACACGCCCGCCCACATTTCTATGTCGGAAATTTGCATGTGTACAGATGGACTCGAGTCGCGCTAGTATATAATATGTGTATGCATTATGTAGTAGTATATACGTATACTACATAAGACGACCACAGTCGACTCCGTAAACTAACCGCGCGCGCATGTTTCTCGTACAGTAAAGGTCCGCTCAAACCGAAGCGGTAGCGGTGGCGAAAATTAATGTCCATACGTTTTAATATTCACTATCGCGAAATTAATACCGCGGCGAAAATGTTACCGCAAGATTGAGCGCGACATTATTTTATTTTTTCGCTGCAGACACTATAATTATCGCTTACCGCTGTGGTAAATGAGTCGTTTCTTTACGTATATCTTCATTAATAAAATTTAAAAATTCATCAAAACAATTTGATGTCATTCGAAAATAAATGAAAAATTTATTTTTAAATTATCATTTTTCAATTTATGATACTTCTATCTATTATCTGCGGAGCGTAATATCTAATTAAATTTCAATTTTAATTAAATTCTTGATATGCTATGCTTGCCCCGAAAACATTCATTTGAAAGTCACTTTTTTGTTCTTCATGATGATGAAAATAGAAGTATTACAGCTGCGAACAGTAATAAATTTTCTATATCTGAACTTGAACTTTCATAATATAGAAATTTGTTTTTTATGTACTTTAAAATATTAATATTAATAATAACTAAAATACGCGTACACGCGCATGGGTGTCACAATGTCGACTAATTCTCGGCGAAATATTTCGCTCCGGTTAGGTTAGATCAAGCGGTATTTAATAGCGATAAATACCGCCGAAGTTACTGCCACCGCTACCGCTTCGGTTTGAGCGGACCTTAATGCGAAACGGTCCACCGGGTTTCGTAAATAAATAATCCCCGCGGACTCGCGCAACGAATACAGTGCAACTATATAATAATATAAACAAACAGAGAGAGAGAGAGAGAGAGAAAGAGACTACATCGTCCGGTTACGATACATTTTGAGAATGAATGTGCATATACTTCCTAATAAGTAATAATAATACCATGATCGATTTCACGCCCCGCCTCGAGTACGATATTTAAATAATGTTGTCATATCGACTGTTTAGCATTTCGTGACTTTCGGAATTTATGCTGTTTAAACCTCGACACACTCATATGTCAGTCGAAATATTATCTTCTTACGAAAATATTAATGAGGTTAAAGGGTACCGAATCTAACTCATTCAACTATTTTTTTCTACGCCTATTTTATGTAAATAATAACCTGCGAAAACCACCATCATACGCGGGTATATTATATATACGTATATAATATATAATACGCCTATGTACGCACATAATCGATACGCGCGTCCATGTGTATACATTATATTATTACGTGTGCATAATATAATATCATCATTCACGCCGTACGTATAATACAGGTGTTGCGTTCGATTATTTGGGTTTTCGATACTCTCCCGCCGAGTCCTTCGCAACTCACGTATTGTGTATAGCCGTATAGGTAGATACACATTATATAATATATCGTATCTATATGTATGTATACGTATATATAATGTATACTCATCTATAATATATATTATATTTTACGCGCCTCGAACAAGCGGGACGGAAGGGAGGGGTCGTGTACGAGCTCACACGCGTATATATATTTACGTATGTGTGTATATATATATATATATATATATATATATCTATATATATATTGTGTACAATCGTTAAGCCGGTATTGAGCGATGTTTTCATTGGACCGTGAAAGATACAATCTTCAAAACCGATGTGTACGCATATACGTGCGGAGGGTGCGCTCGCCCTGTTGCGAGGGTGTTTATACGCGTATTTGTATATATATATATATATATATATATGTATGTGTATATATATGTATAATATTCCGCCGGTCTACCCTGCGAGAGCTCAAGTCTCTACTCCGCCGCAGCCCAGCGACGACTCGCAGGATACCGCGGGTAAGCGTGTACAGACGAGGGGAGGGTAACAGCTGCGAAATTTCAAAACTGACGCCATTTTGATTTCGCACGCGTATACGCTGCGCGTGGCCCTTCCCCTCCGGCGGCGGCGGCACTCGTTCGCCCCTCATCGCCGCCGCCGCCGCCGTCGTCGCGAGTGCTACTTCCGTCGTTTATGCGACGTCGCAGCGGGTGGCGGGGACGTTTTTACGCCAGCGTGTTAATTGATATGAAAAAATGTAAAAAAAAATGCAAAAAAAAATTAATAAAATAATAAAACTGTATGAAAATACGCAGTGTGTTTCGGCAGTGCAGCAGTGCATCACCCGTTCGCGCGACAGCGGCCGAGGACGAAGAGTAGGTGCTGCGGGAGAGAGCTTTGCGCGCGGAAAAACGACGTTTACTCTTTCAATTTAATTTAAATTTAATTAAAAGGAAAAAAAAAAAACCGTAAACGTATTCTCCACCGCGCGCGCAGTTATTGCGTTACATGGCGCTCGTCACTGCCTCGCGCCGCTGCCACACCGGGTCGTTTATTTTTGATATTTTATACATCGCACACACGCGGTATAATATCGTCATTTGTTACTGTCGGCGGTGTAGCTGGAAAGGATCAGAATATACAGTGGCACCCGATCCTCCAAACGGTCTGGAGATTCGCTGTTGATAAGTGTTTTATGCAAAGAAACGTATAGTTTATCTGTAACACTGCAATCATTAATTAAATATTATAAAAATCGTGAGCATTATCATATTAAAATCGGATCTCGTGTTATCATAAACTACATATCCGCGTCGTACGCGATCGTTTTTCTCGTAGGCATGAGTAAACGTTTGAAATATTTTGATCAAGCGCAGGTAGCAGACTTTTAAAAATAAATATTAACCTAACGAGTGCTGCGGCCCGTGTGGTCCGAGGGGCCCGACAAAATGTTCGCTCCTGGGCTCGCGAATTTCGAAATGACGTCAGTATTTGTTATTACTCGTTATTGATATTATGAAAACGTTTGTTTGTATTTCGCCCCCCTCGACGATTGCGCGACTGCTCTACGCATCATCTTCATTACACAGATTTCGAAAAACTTTAAACTCGTTTTTATTAATTTTTCTACCGCTTTATTATAATATACCTTAGTGGCGCTTGACCGACGATGGCGCGTGCTCACAGCGTTTTCAAACGGGTTGAGAGGAGGGAGGGGGACACACATCGATTACGATACGCTAAATTTATTAAAATTTCAAGTTTAAACGATATCCGCCCGAGTCCCTCGTCAACTCGAAATTATTAACAACTCACTAATCAAATATTTTTTACGGTAAATTCATTTTCGCGAACAACCGGGGGTCTCCCGGGGACATCGTTTGAGGGATTCATTGGTGACCCTAGTTTGTGTGCGTATGTGTAAAAGCTCGTAAAATTTAAAAAAAAAATAAGAATCCTTTGGCGGAAACGTATTGATTGTATAATATCGAGGCAAAATAGAAAGTATTCAAAAATCACACAATAAAGACTTAAGTTTCCGTAAAAGTTTGTGCGCTGTTAATAAATTGCATATAACGTATAAAATATTATGATGTTATACGTACATATTGTACAGAATAAACCCCAAACAATTCAATACAAGTGTGTGACTATGTAAAGTTTTTTGAAAAATCGTATAAAGTCTAATAGTTTTTAAAATTTTACAATATTTACAATAATTTAATACAATTATATAATGGATTAATGCACTATGTATTTTCGAAATCGATAGGCGATGGTGGGCGTTAGAGACTCGAATTCTAATGCGACGCACCATGTGTATCTAAACCATTATTATTAATTATAATAATACCTTGTTCAGCGTGATGCGACACGAGTATACGACACTATACCGAGTGATCAATATGTCTACAAATTAGATCTACTTAAGTGCTCTATTGTTGTTCGAATTACCAGCGGTCTGCGTGTGTTTGATACATTATGTGTGCTACTGTGATGTTATATTTAACTATTCAATTATATAGTGTGTATATTGACATACTCACAGGTATTTTGTGCTGTTCTGCACATACATACATACACATATATAATATACATAAATTATTTATGGAAAATGCTTCATCAATTACTAATTATTAACCAAACGATAATCATTGAGTTATTATTAAAATAGTAACATTCTACGCGTTTAGCACAGCGAAACACCTTTTTTACCTCTATGTATACTATATACTATAGAGAGTGTATATTAATTTATGTTATTATTATCTATTATCTATTATCTATCTATTATATATTTATTTTTATCTATCTATATGTATAAAAGAGACCTATACGATTCACTCATCAACGCCCAGCCCAAACCGCCGGGTCTAGAGACTTGAAATTTTCTACAGAGGTGGCGATTTACCGCCATAAAAAAAAAAAAGAGAGTTTAAAATCTTATAAAAAAAAAATATATATATGTATATATAAAATAAAAGAAACTGGTTTTGATCGAAATCTTTTTTATTTTTTTTTGCCCAAGGAAATAATTTTCAATGCGAGGGAATGAACATTAATGAATTATCAAAATTAAGACTTGAAATCAAACATAAATGATAGTCTCCCTTCAATCATAGGGGTAGTGACCGCCAGCCCACATTGCCACGAGGCAATACCTCTTTTTTTTGCTATTCTATGAGAAAAAATCGTGATTTTCGCACCGGAAACGTACTACGATCGAAGAGATTAGTCAATTATAGGTATTACGACATAACTGTCTATATAAGACAGTTCGTTGTGACAACATGATTATGTAACAATAGTAATGAGGAACATAAATAGGAACGAGTGAGATACTGCGTGCCAATGAAATCGCGCCGCACGTCCAACGACAGCCGTTCTGCGCGCGCAACCCGCCCAATACCGATCGAGAGACGCTCGCGAGGAAGTACGTCGGCTAACCGGATGCTCAGTGCTCTGACGACCGGCCTAGTGTCGACAGCGGTTCGGAAAGTTCTTCGTCGCGGTTTTAATTTTTCTCCGTGATAGTGTCGATAATGTCGTCAGTTTATTATTCATCTCGTCCGACGACCGATGAAACTTTTAATCGTGACTTTTGTATACTTTACTTTTGTATATTTTCATATACGAGTACTTACAATAAGTTAGTTATTTTCAATACTAAAAAATTCACTAGAAATATATGGCAAAACAACGTTTGCCTGGTCAGCTAGTATAATATAATATAATATATTATGTATTTTGAACGAAATATCATTTGGCGATAGCAATCGGACTCTCAAAATGAAAAACCACGTGAGATTCCGTAGCAGATTATTACGCATAACTTCAAGATAGACGTTACCATGTGTAATATACGCCGAATCTAAACTAACTCCGCGAGGAGTTTGATTTCATTGATTCTGTCGTCAAATAATTCGCATGATTACCGAACCACCGAGTGGTGGTTGGTGCAGTCTGGTAATCGATGTAAATCAATGCGTCGGATTCATTAAATTGTTTTTGGTAAACACCGAAAGTACATTATACAAATATTTTAGCGGCGATAACGTCGGCGACTATCGTGGAGTATAATATACTCAATATAATGATAACAGTTATAAAAATGTTGTTATTCTTTACAGTGTCTACAACGCTCGATTATTTGCGTGTTAACTAGAGATCGCCGAGAGAAGAAACAACGGCGCAATAATATCTACGAACTACAGGCATATGACGATATATAATATACGCGTGAGTATACAGATCTTAATTTATATATATATATTTGTGAATAATTCAAACGTTCGAACGCGTTTAGACTCACAAAATATTATGCTATGCTAAATATATTACATGGTTATTATTGTACGGATGCTAAACATAAAACGCGAATATACCAAATAATAAATAGCCGCAGCCGTTCGCCGTTTTATATCCGGAACACGCGAAAATAAAAACGCTCGAGGCGTGTTTACGAGTTGTAACGAAAAAAAAGAAAAGAAGAAAAGAAAAGAAAAAAAAAAAAAGCCACCGCCAAGTTTTTTTACATGAATAGTAATATAATAGTAATGATTAAAAAAAGAAAAAAGAAAAAAGATTACGTTTTCTGTTATCGTATAATTATACAACGAAAACATGTAAACGACAATTATTATTATTATTACGATCGTGATGTTTTTCCGCGCTTTAATATCGCCTTTACGCGGAGCTTATATTTCTTCTTTATTTTTTTTTTTTTTTGTTATTCACTCGTTCCGTCATCATTACGACTATTGTAAAATTTTATCTAACGTCGTCGCAACTTTATAACTGGGTCCCGATTATATGCCCAAGTCTCTACGCACGTTTGTTATTCGTTTTAAAACATTGTCTCGCGTGTATATTAGCGTTCTCGCATGTGAATGTGTGACGAGTAATCGCACGTTACGATCGGTGTCGGAGGGTATGTCTAGGGCAGCGGTTCCCAAACTTTTTCAGCCTCGGAGCCTTTTTTTAAGGAGAAGTTTCTCGTGGAGCCCCAAGAAATATTTAACGTTCATTTGCATTTGCCTGTGTTCTACGAAGCATAATTAACACGAACTGTATACATACGGACAATAAAGGAAACAATAGTTTTAAAAGAACTGGAGAAAATATTGTTTATTATTGAAATATACAAAATTAGAATAAAACTAGTTAAAAATATTTAAAAATAATACAACGTTACATGTATATTGTATACATCTTGATGTGTGAGTCTTAATGTGAACAATGGGCCTGCTTTTTACTAGGTACTGAGTTTGTCGATGTCCGGTATCGCAGAAGTCAGTTGAAGACGTTTTAAATAATTTAAAAAATTTCAAAATATTAATTTTTTGTGTAATAATGAACGGAGCCCTTGGGAAACCATTGCGGAGCCCCAAGGGCTCCGCGGAGCACAGTTTGGGAACCGCTGGTCTAGGGCAGTGGTGCGCAACTTTTTTTGATCCACGACCCCCCAAAATAATTTATTTTTTAATACGACCCTCCGGGGCTTCCTACCAACATTATGTAAGTGTGTAATATAAATTTACTTAATAGTCTTCATGTATACACACATTTTATTCATATACATTAAATCGTTAATTTTAGAGCAATTTTAATATTTCTTTAATTTAATTAATGAAAAACATAAAAATTAAAAATTGTATGTAAACTTTGTATGTAACTTTTTCATTTGGTGATTACTGGCGACCCCCTAATAAAATTTCGCGACCCCCTTAGGGGTCGCGACCCCCAGGTTGCGCACCACTGGTCTAGGGTATTGGAAAACCGTCGTGACGTCGTCACACGCGCGTTTTTCATAATGATTTAGACGTTTTTCTGGCGCGCGGATGTCGATTTTTACTAATCGTAAATAACGCGTTTTATTGCCGTCGATTATTATTTGTTCGCAGTTATAATAATATTACATCTGCAATCGGAAAGTGTACCAGCGATTTGTATTTCACTTTAATAATATTGGACGTTTTTTTTTACGAGACACAATTCAATATTTTGTTTATATTAGAAATATATTCATTTTCTCTTTCGACAGACTGTCAAGAAAAAACATTTGAAACATTATCAAATTTCAAAAACGATAACATAAACGTTTTGGTTTTATTTCCTTATCGAAAGCGTGCGTTATTGGTAATAATAATTTCAAGAGCGACGACGTTTGGTGCGGCATTCCCGCTGTTCATATTTAACTCGTGTCGAGTTTCACGGGAGCAGAAAGAAAACGCCCAGCACGAGTATAGACTGATGCGGTTAAATTCTATTTGAAAATTTATGTATACAGTTTACGGAGTACGAATTATTGAAACATTCAATTTCATAATAATAATAATTGTAAGTATCTTTACTCACAACTCGGTATTTTAATGAGAACAAAAATAGGGTCGTTACTATTGTAATATATTCTCTGTGCATAACAAACGAACCGTAAATGTTGCCGATTCGTTCGAATAATAATGAACACTAGTCTCACTATATTTTAGATTCCGAGCTATTGGTTTTGTAACGATGCAATTTTTCTCGAAAAAACCCCGTATTTTGCGCGAAGAAGAGTGTTTTGAAAGGAACTTTATCGATTTTTAGAATCAATCGCGAATGGTACTTTACACGGATAAATTTGCAATTTCATGCGTCCGCGACAGTTCTCAAAAGTCATTATCTTAAGACAGTCCTATGTGGCGCCTGATATTTCATAGTAAATATCGCTACTGCTTACCCCTTTATTATACATTTATTCAAATTCTGATATGACTGTTTAGTGTTTACAGTTCGAACCTGTGTTCTCAGAATTATTTGAATTTAAAATTGCATTTGAAAACAGCAAAATAATTAGAATATTAATAATATTGTTCTGTTGTTACTATTGCTTTAAAATTATGAAAATATAATAAAATGTGGACGTGTAATGTGATATGAATATGTATGGTACGAGTATATACTATATTCTAATTATCTCACACTTTTCATATGTAATTTTAAATTTGAATAATTTTGTAAATATTAGGTACTCGTTTGAATTTCGACTTAATACCTAACATAAAAATTTCTGAAAAATGACGTTTTCATATAAAATAACAAATTTTGATATCGCTACTGAATTTACTATCCTTAAGAGATTCTTCAAATATATATTGGATAATTTAATCTTAAGGTACATGTGTATTTCACAAAAATCAGAATTTGAATAATCGTATGATTTAAGCCCCCAAAAAAAAGGTTTAGCAATGAGTATGCTTAAAAAATCACTCTGTATATGCACACACATAATAATATAATTCTAATTTCTTATAATTTTATAATAACAGACAAGTCCTTAATTTTTTTTTTATTTACACTACTATTTTAAGAGACCCGCGCGTTACTTTTGTGTTTTCATCATCTGTTTATGCACTAACGGCTTGCAGCAAAATTTATGAGCGTATGATTTTTTCAGCTTGTTTTTAAACGCTCTTTTTGACGCAGAAACGGACAAGAGGGCTTTCGGATAACGGCCCCTGCAAGTCATACCATATAAATTATAATACGGCGCGTCAAATCACCGCCGCACTCACGGCGACGACTTTAATTCGCAGGAATTCGAAAATTGCGTTTGACGCGCGGCTTCAAAGGACGTGTGCATAATAATATTATATCATGTAGACGCACACGTTACACGCGTATATTAACACACGCGGATAGGTGCGATTATATATCGTCACCGCGTGCGCGGGGGGTGAAAAAGGCGACAGCACGGAGCCGAAGGGGAATTCGACGGCCTTTGAGCGCGAGCGTAGATCATGTGAAATCGCGCACGCTTGGTTTGGGGTCGAGAGAAGCGGCATAACGCCCGTTCGAAACGAGCCGAGTATATATGAATTGAGTTCACGCGAAAGTCGCGAGAGCAAAATCGTCGTAAAGTCGAAGAAAATTACCAGAAATCGAGATTAACATTGTAAGCATTAAAAACAAAGTGAAAATTAAAAAAAAAATCGTATTCGAAAACATATTACGTAGATAATCGGCTATTGCTATTGATTTATTACGTTTAATGTTTATATAGGTATAAGATATAACTATTGCGTAACGTTTTTCATTAGAAAATTATCTTCTCGGTTCAATAATATTAGTTTGATTGAAATTAATCTTTACCGCGATAACGATAGATTATGTCGCACCTCGTGAATAATTCGTTTTTTTTTCTTCGAAATTACAGACTTGGAACCAATTTCACAACGGTTCTAAAATATTGAATAATAGCATATTCTAAGATCGAATGATGAAACGCGACGAAATAAAGAAACAGTGAACTATTGCAGACACTCGAATTTCAGCTATATCGACAAGGTAAAAATATGATATTTCCTAACCTATAGAGGTCCATGTCCCATCATATACTATTCTCCCCGACTCTCGTATATATTATCAGAGGGAACGATATTAATTAATACGTAATTTCCGTCATTCGATTGCCTAAAGATAAACTCCCCGAGTCCAATGTCACCTCACCAACATAGTATATTTGATTATAGGTAATATAATAATAACACGCGGAAATCGGTTAATGATTCGTTTCGAAAATGTTTTATTTTTTTATTTTTTTATTTAGCCTTTAGTGAGAACTATTTGGCTCGACCATTAGATTAGTGATACATATATACAGATTACAGTTTGTGGTTAATATATACAAAATAATAGAGACAATTAAATATTAATATATACAACATAATGGGAAGAAACTTAAGACTAACATATACAATAATACAGTAATAAAAAGAAAGAAAAAAAAAGAAAAAAGAAAAAAAAAAAAACCAATTATGGGTAGAATTTACATTTATATAACTAGTCCAGTCTCCAGGATAAAATTTATGGTTTTGATGATTACCCCCTCCACCCTAGAATTTAGGAGGGAATGGGTATCGAAGGAAGTGCCTGATGCCTCGATCTCCCTTTTGAGCTTGGCACGCTCCAGCCCCAATGAGGGACACTCGAAAACCAAGTGTGCGAAGTCGCAGGGTTCGAAAATGTTATTTGTCGCCGATTTTCACCGTACCTGTATGTAAAACGCGATCCGCGCGAACAAAAGACGACATACGGATATCGCATTGTTATTATATTATCGCGCTGCAGTTAACGCACCGCCGGTAGAGCCCACGCGGTGTCGTCGACGGCTCGAAATCGGCTGTTCAGGACGACGACGACGGGACCGACTATAAGGGCGCGGGGACTATGCGAGAGAGACAGACGGAGGGAGAGATCCGGCGGGGGGTTTTTTTTTTTATTCGTTCCTCTCATCCGTTTTGTTTCACGCGCCGGCGAATTTGCAATATCAAAAAACCGAGCATTCCGTCCAAAAAGAGGAAGGGGCACCGGGCACGTGTCCGAGCACGTGCGCGCGCCCGCGCCAGATCGACGACGACGGCGGCGACGGGTGTGTGTACGCGCGTATATATAATATAATATATATATATGTGTGTGTGTGCGTGTGTGTTATAGTAGCGAGTGACAAGTTAATTTGATGTGAAATGAAACCGGCCTTTCTTTATATTTTTTTTTTTTTTTTGTTTTCCTCCCCCCGAGGACCTCGAGTGGGCGGGCGGGGCGTGTAAAAAAGTTTTCACACCGAAAACGATCGCGAGCGCGTGCGCGCACGCCTCGCGACAATAACTTTTACACGTGTCCCCGGTCCTTTTATGCGCGCGTTATTCGCCCCGCCCGTCCCCTCGTATATAATATGATACGAGTATCGTTTGCAAACGAGGACGATTAATTTTTATTTATACATATATATATATATATTTTGTTTGTTCCGATAATAGGGACGCCGGTGTATACGTAGTATAACGCGCGTGTAATATTATGCGAGATTTGACGTCTCAATATATTATATTGTCCGTAGCGCGCGTGCGTGTAGGTCGTCCGCGAACGCGTGCCGGCGATCACCGCGTCCACGACGTTTATTGTATACGATCGCTGTACGGTATACACATTATAATAATATGTGTGTGTATTTGTTTTGATTTGACGCGTCCCTTTTCGTTTAAAAATTTATTTTGTTTTTTTTTTTTTTTTTTACCAACAATCGTATCGCCGCGTTTTCCGAGACGTCGTCTATCGAATCGAGGGCCGCCCGTGTACACTACGCCGCCGCTCGTTGACCGTGCGCGCGCGCGCGCCCGCGTATAATAGCATTAAATCAAGTATTAAAAACTAATAACGTACACGCGATGTTAATAGTGTATCGGTAACGACAATGACGCGACCGGCTTCGGATTAAGTCGTCAGCGCCGTGACGGACTTGCTGATCGGCGACGATCTCCGCGTGCAATATGTAATACAATAATATTATGTACGTGCAGTATTCGTTCCGCCGCCGCCGTTTTATCGTAATAATGTGCGATGTGCAGTTTATTCTTTAAAGTCTGCACACACACACACGTATGCTTGTGGGAAACGGACCGGAAAAGTCAAACGCGGTTCCCACGCACTAGAATACTAGACATACATACATAATCACTATCTGTGGCGTAGATAATATTACGAGGGGCAGAGGACGGGAGGTTTGACCCCTAGGATCAAAAATAAAACAACGCGATTAAAAATACAAACGATATATGAATTGTTAAAACGGAACGAGCAAAGAGATTATCTAGAATTTAGGAATTATTTATTTTCGCGCTGTACAACGTAAATTATATCGTCATATTATGATCAGGAGCAATTTTTCGTCGCATACTTTTATAGAATGTGTAGTAATTATTGTTTTCGTTTTGTTTTTTTTTTTTTCAGAAAATATTGAATCGATTCAAAGCCCGCGGACGGGCTGGGAAAAAGCAACAGCCGCTTAGAGAGCCCTCTCGCTACTTAGACACTTGAAGTCATATTCTTTCAAGCTTTTGTAAGTTTATTTCAATTTTAGAATAACGACATTTATTACACGCACACGTCATTTATTTAAACACCTTTAAATTTAAAATCTTTAAGTGCATTGACTATACTGAATTTGTCCTAAACAATAAGTAGTACTCGTCTAAGAAATTATTTTCTATATAACGCGGAAAAAATATTGGTACTTTGACAAAAAAGTGATCGTTCGTGAAATACTAACGTAAAACAAAAAAATGTATTTTTATTAAAACCTAAATTACTAGACTATAGCGCGTTTATGAGCAGGTATTATAGCCGTCTTTCACATAACAATATTATTCTTTTCGGTTTATTCTCACGTCGCCAAATACTGATTCTCCGACAGCCTAGTTTGCTGACATTTTTTGCTGATTTATTGACATCCCGTAATCGTCGTAATCATTATAAATAAATCGGTTTTATTATCGGGTTCAGTCGCTTAAGAGACTCTCGCTTTTCGCTGGTCCCGAATAAGCGATAGCCTCACGAACGGCGTCCACCGTAAACATTATATCTACGTTATGATATTATAGTCGTCCGCGCGACGCCGCCGCGCCGCGTTCTCAGTCGACGAGGTCGTTAAAGTCGATCCGGGGCTCATTTTTTATCAATAAACGCGTCGCCGCGGGGGGGAGCTGGCCGCCACTCGTAATATAAATACACATCATAATTACGTTATGCTTTGGATCGATCGCGGGGGATATGTGCTAGCGGCGTATCAAGTGTATATTACGTATATACGATAAAATATATACATGTGTATAAGGCGCGCCGCGTAAGTTCGGGCCGGGGCGACGGAGGACATCAAAGCGCGCGCGCGTTCGTTTGTATAGGTCCCCCGGGTGTATTACACGTTCTACGACCGTCGTCGTATATAAATTTATATGTTGTATGCGCGTATGAATTGCGGTCGGACCGCGCGCGCGCGTATAATCTAATATCGCGGGCGGCGGCGGCATCGTTTTGCCGGTCGCGATTTTGGGTTTCGGCTAAACGCATTATACAGCTCGACGACCGTATCGCGGTTATTACCGCGACTTTTGCTTCATAAATATATACGTATACAACACGCACCTTCTTCGGCGAACACTCTGTATACGTATTATATATAAAGCGCTCGACCGCCCGTGTCGCCGCCGTCGACGCACTTTTTTCGCGTTCACGGACCGCCGCGTTTTATTACAAGTCGTACGGACGCCGTGTGTGGCCGGCGTCAACGACTACACACACACACACAGCATACGTGTAAACTCGTAATACCATAAAATGTATAAACGTATATCTTTTTCAAAGGTTTGAAAAGTCACACACACGCGTCCACATACGTGTACACCAGATGGCGTCGAAACGATATGTGCATGGCCGTCGACAATCCGATTATATCGCGTGTAAACGCGTTGGATATCGTTTTCTACCGCGTGGTACGACATAATAACACGTATCGTTTGCCGATCGACCGCGGCGGTAAACATACGTCGGTTTCCGCCAGATTTGTGTGAAGATCGCGCGCGAAATAGCGTTAGGCACACCAATCCAGTGTCGTGTTATTCAAGTGTGGACACTTATAAGCACGTACCTATGCGACGCAGTGGCGTTCAAACTGTATTTTTCATAGCGTAGCAGAGTTTACAATTCTAAACTACCCCGCCCGACTGAAAAACCTTTTTTACCCATATATATATATATAATATATATACTATAGTAATTTATGCGTGCGTTGTAGTTATTTTTAAGCTCAAATGATTTGTTTCGTTTGTTTTGAGATAGTTAAATACCATTCAAATTAAATTGTCATTACGAATCAAGTTGTGACGAACGCCACAATTATATTGTTGCAAACGCCGACGTTTCGATGTTAGATACCCAGCAATAGAAACTAATTACCTCTCAAAGCAAGTAAATCTACTCGTATTTCGTCGTTTTATTAAGTTAAAATTGTATAATTGTTCCAACTTGTAGTCTTTGGGAATCTGGGAACAAACGTTATTCACGTAGACAATAATTTTATTTAAACTTCATTATTTTAACGTGTAATTTTTACTAAAACAAGTTGCCTTACCCAACAAAAATAGCTAGAACTGTTACTGCATAATATAATATAATAAATAATATACTTAAATATTATTGATATAATTATTTAATAACAAATTGTTTTTTATTACAAAATTATCAACTTGAAAAATGTATTATATACGTGATTGGTTTTTTCATAATATAATTTATTGTTTTAACACACGAGATTATAACTATGGCCAATGGATAGTGGATTTAAATGTAAATCGGATTTCTTTTTAAACCTCTAAATCGACGTTTTTTATTAGCACTAAATTTGTTTCATATAATATCATAAAGTCAAAATGTATGTTTTAAGTTTTATTCATAAAGACGTATACATTTAATCATTTTTTTTTTTATCGTATTGAAATCCACATCCTAATTATATATAGTATAATATTTTTCTGAATAAAATCGAATCACCTACCAATATCCATATTATTTTATGTATAGAATTTTTTACACACGTTTTTTGTCGAACGACGAGTAGAGATATCTATAGAATAATATTCCACGGTGAAGGGCTGTTCCTGACGGGCTGCGATGTCGTTCCATCGATCCGATATTCCGCGACACGTATAATCTATATGTAAGTACTTATTGTATACACATCGCACATATTTTAATCTAAATATTTTATGTATTGGTTGTGTACACGGTATACGTATAGTTATATTAAAATATAATATATATTATACTTTGTGTATAGGTACACTGGTTCGGAATGAATTACTGCGTCCACTTTTTTGTTGTTTTTTTTTTTTTTGTTTTATTATACGAACGCGTTAAATTGTATTTCGAATCACGCGGGGGCGATGCCAATTAATATTCATGAAATCTCATCTCGATCGTGGTGAACATTGGTAATTTCGGCATGTGTTTAAAATGAATAATATAAAAATATTATTTATTTATACCGAACATTGAAGTAAATGAGATGCGGGTTTCTCGTTCCGCGGTGGCGCAAAATCTATAGATAATAATAATAAAATATTCGTGAGTAATTTTATTCCCCCCCCTCTCTATCTATCTCAGTCTCTGTCTCTCAAAAACATACTCTAACGTTTTAAATTCGAGATTATAATCACGCGCAAAACATTTGCGTTCGGAATCTCGACGCCGTATAATGTAAATTTTCTTATTGTAGTAAAATAGACGTTACAATGACTCGGCCGTTCCGCATTTTCAACGGCTATACCTTTATTATACTTGTTATTATTATGAATTGAACGCAGAAATTCGGCTCGTTGAGACTTCCCGGCGAGAAGAGGAGTCTGGCGCGAGTTCTGCGGCGGCGGCGCGAGGGAGAGATATTTTATTATTATTATTACTTAGCGGATTCGAAAAATTCCGCGGGGGAAAGTAAAACACCACCATTGTGCTGCAGCAGTGTGTTTTTATTTTATTTCTCCTCTTTTCCCGCCGCCGCCGCCTCCGGTGCTTTATCGAACCATATATTCGAAGCGTGTTTTCCAGATGTGGCGCGCAAACGGTTTCGAAAAATGCGAACGTTCCGCCAAGCGTGAAAGCCGCACATTGGGGATGCTGTGTGTACATGTATATATTGTAGTATATACATATATATATATATATACGCAGAGAGGGTGAAAAATATCCGCGCCAAGAGACACTTTTGTCGGCGTTTACAGTTGAGGCGCACAGAGAAATCTTTTACACAATAATATATATATATACTCGTGTATAATAGTGATAAAAAAAAAAAAAAAAAAGAAAAAATAATAACAATAATTCTAGTCAGTAATCTTTCATTGTGCGCGGGGGGACTTATATAATATTATATAATTATATATATATATATTATCTAATGTGCGGCGGCGATTTCTTTTACAAGCTCACGGCGCGGCGGCGCGAACACATTGACAGGTGGTTAATCCCGAAACGGGAACGCTCGAAAAACGGACTAAAATATATTATATTATACGAGTTTACTCAGCGCTAAAAAGTATTAAATCCGAGCGTATTATTATTATTATTATTATTTTTATTCTTACTAAAAAGGCGTTTAGAGGTTTTTTTTTTTCCATCGTCGATCTTGCTTGTTTACTTTTAAACCGATACGTGTTGAAAGAAAAGAAAACCGCAATCGTTACTTCCAACACAGTGCGCGCGCGTAAAGATTCAATGTCAACGTTATATATCTATATAAAATATATATTATATTTTTGTACTGTATTACAGAGTACGGTATATGGAATTCTGTGAGAATTTATCATTCGAGTGGTGAGTCGACGGTGTATGTATTGCGGCAGCACATTGTGATCGTATTACCCCCGGGCCGATTTCTACTGTGCGAACACTGTATTATTTTATATTCTCTTTAGAAAATACATTTTATTACAAAACACGTTAATTGTTTAGGTATCATCAAGAGAATTGAGGAATTCTACAGTCCAAAGATATACAACTACAAACGCGAGTGATACCTACATAGAAACACGAGAAAATGTAAAGAATCTATATTTGACGAATCGAACATTATAAAACTATATCGATAACGAGGTCAGTATTTATTTACAATAATATAATAACAATAATAATTCATTCGCAATAACTCGAGTGTATTAGTATAATATTATTATACAATAGATTGTAAAGCTTTAAAGTTTATCCGGGTAAATTGATAAAAACAACCGTAGAGTCAAAAATATATTCGATGTTTTCTATTCCGCGTGTACGGGCCTGCTGTTGTGTATAGTTATCGAGAAAGTCTTTACGAAAAACCAGCGTATTAGAGAAATTAAAGTAATCATTATCGTACATGTCCTCCGCGCGTGCTTTGAACGCGTATTTTTCGCGATTTCGAGATCCGTCTCCGATCGGCATCGTCATCGGGGCCGAGGTTTAAGAAAATAATTATAATTTTCTCGACGCGCGACGTATGGCAATACATCGAGGGAGTGTGGCGCCTACGTATAATATCATCACACGGAATAATAATCGCCCCCGGGGTGTGGGTTTAAGATATAGATTCACCGGTTTCGGGAGCGTGTTGTAAACCGGGTATACCTGGGAATCGACTCGTGTGTAATATTATGCAGCCGCCCGTCCGCGGTCGCCCCGGCCCGCGCGCGACGGACCGAATCCACCTCGGCGGGCGGGCGGACGGGACGACCGGCATCGATCGGCGGAGGCGGCTGCTACGGCAGAGCTCGGTCGACAGTCGCGGCGCCATCTGGGCAACGGACGCGGTCTAACGCTATCGACAGAGACGGGCTAAGGGAAACTCTAACGTGTGAACGTAGTCGCTCTTCGCTCGGTATATATACAACGAATACCGTGAGCACTCCCGAAAAATTTTTGCCTTTTTTTTTTGACGACGATTTTTCGAAAATTTTCGTTCGTCAACCACTTCACCCCATTTCGGCAGCTCCCGCGCGTTTCGGTCGGACCCAGGAGCCGCAGCCGTCGACAATCGGAATCGATCTTTTTTTCGTTTTTGTTTTTGGGTGTGAATTCAGACCGGAAATGATTCTATTTTTTTTTAAGTTACTCGAGATTTGCTTCTTCGCCGTCAATCTATCCGACCGTTACCGTCACCCGCACCGCCGCGCCGCCTGCAGCGTCTCCGTTGTATGACGACTAGAGATCAGCACGGGCCGTTTTTTTTCGGCCCGATCCGGCCCAAAAATTAAACTTGTAAACTGTCGTTGTCCACGCCCGGTCCATATTTTATTTTTTCAAAGTCCAACCCGACCATGCCCGTTTGTAAATAAAAATATACATCAACTTTATTTCCTTTCAGTATTGACTTGGTCGACAAAAACATTTCATAAAGACAATAAATTTATCACAAAGAAAAATATATTAAATTTTATTCAAATTATTTATAGAATTTTTGATACAATTTTCCGAACACCGATCACAATATTCTGTTACCAATTAAATTAATTAGTTTTATTTTTGACCGACCCGGCCCAATGAATAATATTCCGATCCCATCTATAACTAACCCGTAATATTTAAATTATGGCCCGGCCCGGACCAAGCTGATCCGTGCTGATCTCCAATGACGACCGTCGAGGAGGTTTCAGATTTTAATTTTGACTGCGTGGGCCCGGACGATGACTACGACGCGCGACGACGCGGGGGGGTAACTTTCGTCAACGTTAAGAATAATATTTTTTTCATAGGAATCGAATTAATGTGTTAATTTTAGGGAACTTTTGTCGGGGATTATCAGAATCTGCACCGATCGGCCTAGACATTTCTATATTTTATTCAATTTTTTTTTTTGGAACGAGTATTAATGAACGAATAAAAATTACATTTTAATTTCTAATCGTATACGTATATTATAATATCTAGATGGGTATTAATTATTATAATATTGATTTGAGAATTTTTCGTGTCGTTATACACATAAATCGTCGGGTCTTTAACAGTTTCACTCTGTATGTTATTTTATGCGATTTTGCTCCGTGTTAAATTGTCGAATACTTGTTTAACCGTATGTATACACGGAGAATTCGATTTGAACACTGTTTGGCGTCTTACAAGGATACACATTGATAGCTGAATGTTCGTAACAAGGAAGCTATATGGCATAGACCACGCGGTTATTAAACGTTGTGCTAAATACACTTCTCGTGGCCGTAAAATGCATACACACGTATAATGTTTTATAACATGTATAGAACAGTATACAATATAGACGCGTCTCTCTGTGAAACACGGCGATCGGGTAATAAGGTTATAGTTTATATTTTATTTTTTATTTTTCAAGCGTTTTACGCCGAGAAGTCCGCTCGAATAAATACGATATTTCATATTTTATACGTGTCGCGCGTGTACCTATAACGCGCGCTGCACACGTTGGATTTGGTTGTAAACGTAATAATATTATTTTTCAGTTTGTATACGATGTCATTAGTCCACGTGACAACAATAACGATATGAAACAATATAATACGACGATAAATAAAATACATCATAATAATGTAACACAATGTGTGCAACGATAAACGACGGTGTAGGTATCGGCGGCGCCGTAGGTCGCGGAGGTAAATGTTTATTATTATTTTTTTTTTTCTCTAAACTGTAATAGATTTTCACTTTGTCCTCTGCAATGTGCATATACTACTCGTACATCGTAAGTAATGAAAATAATATTATTATGTGTAAGTATTCTGACAACGTTGTTATTATCTTAAAAAAAATGAACACCTGTATATTATTTATATATTGTTCGGATTTGAACGGCGCGCGTCGTAAAAACGATATTATGTAAAGCAGGTAAGAAGCTCTGCGGTTTATATTATATTGGGCAAAGTTTATAAATTAAGGGTAAAAATTGAGCATTTTTTTTTTCTTTTTACTTAATTAGTTTTTAATTTTAAGAGCATTTTTTTTTTTAAATAGGAATTTCCCCTTTGGAGTATAATTATTTTTTTATAATTCAAATCAAGAGTTTATTACGTTTTGAAAACGGCGCATGGCCGAACACGAAGCCGATTATAAATATAATTTAATTGTTCCACACTCAATTAAAATTCGATGAACAAAAAACACAATTTTTAATTCCGCAATGCGATTACGAATCGTAAACATAATTTACATAAAAATTAAAATATCGTTACTCGGACGCGTTTTGGCGGTCCGGCGCCGCGCCACGTCGAACCGTTACGGCGTTACATATCATTTGGCAACAGCGTTACGTATGTGCGAAAGGGATTGATCGTCGCACTGTTCCCGTCCATCGCGCGGTGTAATTTAGACGGACTGATAATAATTTGTTCGGCACGAATCTACCGATAGTGACGACCAGAGGCTTTTTCTTTCAGGCCATATAAACGGTGTAGAAAATGTTCATGTTTCTCGACCGACGCTTCGCCGTGACGTTTTTCGCTTTTCATAAATCGGCACACGCGTGACACGTATAATATGAACGCTAAGAGGCAAAGTCGCGTAACGAATTCCGTAGCATAATTTGATAATATCACCTTCCCTCATTATACGACAACGATTTTACGAGGTCGAGTAGACTAAAAACGGTTCGAAAAGTATTTTTAACATAACACGATATTGTCGCGTATAACAATGTCTTCTGCGCGCAATATAATAATTACTCGCGGAATAATATTTTAGATATCGAGAATGTATTATTATAGTGACGGAGATGAATCGCGCACAGGCGAACGCATTGCTTTTAATAGTTACATTTTTCGCGCGTTCATAATATTATATCAATTGTGATTTTCTTTCTTCAACATTTGCTCTATTTACGGGCAAATAGTCCTAGACTCGCGCACATTATTATTATACTTTTGTACATCATAATTCATAATAATATATACATATTAATATATATATATATACACACACAGATAGTCGTGGGTTATGTAAATTCACACAATTCTTACGTATTTACATATTATCATACCGCAGTATGCCAGTATTTCGTATTCGGTGAATTCGGCGCCGCGCCCGGTGATTGAACACAAACATAAATAATACATGCAGTACGAGGGCACATTTATTTTTCGCGAATCCCGCGTGGATTTCCATCGTACTCGCAGCTAGCTCTGAGTAGTCGTCGCGCACGGTCATAATATTATTATTATTATTGCTATACGATTTCGAGGTCGAAATGCGCGTCTACCTGCACGTGAAGTTCATATTATCTATATATTTAATAATGTATAGTGTTTTTGTGTGTCCTTTTACGGGACCGGACGAACCTGCTGGTGCCCTTGAATTTTTGTTAGTAAATTCGATGAAAGTTTATACATTTTGAAGATAAATGAACTAATATACATTATCATAATGCAATACGTTATGAATGTATAGTGAATTACTTTTAATCGATAAATAATAATTATAACACAACGAGTATACATAAAAGAAAGTAGAAAATTGTTTTTGATTTGACTCCGTTTTGCTATTCGCAAGAATGAGTCGATAAAAAAGAAAATGCGATATGGACAGCGAACGCTTAAGAATTATAATAATAACGCTTGATCCTAAAAAATGGTCAATAGTTATTGTTTGCGCGTTAAACGATTTCATTATTTTACAAACTCTCCGTTATCGGCTACCGCTAAAAAAAATACACATCAACGGACTCGAGTAAATAAGAAAACCGTCGATTTCCATTCGACTCCGAACTTGATAAAGTTAAAAATAAAAAAATTCACTCGATTTCATAAGCTTTATATTTTTTCAACATCGAATCATGATAAAAACAAAACCATAAACTTTTCCGGTCTCCTCGGAATAATAATAGTTTGATCGTTGTTAGTAAAAAACGATGAACACACGTCGCATCGTACCGCAATCCACAGTCATTCCGATTTTCGTTCGATCCCCCCCTCCGGTCAAACGAGCTCTTAACGGGGGGGGGGGGGTGTGCGCGAACATATATAATGTGTGTTTATATATACGAGTATATATATGTATTATACACACATCCCCGCAACGGGCCGTGACAAGCCGCGCGTACAACAATTATTATTATTATCGTATAGTTTTCGGCGGCAAATCGACCGTGACTTGACACATTCGCGTGTTTTTCCGCGCGCGCGCGCGCGCCGTTTCTTTCTTTCCGTTTTCATACCCGTATTCCGTTCTCGGCCTCGTCCGGCCCCGCCGCCGCCGCCGCAGCCGCTCTAATGACGTCGTTTGCACACACATTTTCGGCGGTCGCGTGCCACCTTTTGCGGCAGACTTATCGACCATAAATTCCCGACAAAACCACACGCTATTAATCTTTCCTCCCGGCGGCGGCGTGTTATTATTGTTATACGGCAACACTCTATATCAGACGGCGGCTTTTGGCCGGTCGCGCGGCGGTGGACGGACGCAATGTGTACGTATACTATACAGACGTGTCTCGTGCGCGTAAACATAAAAACCGTCGTGCGTGCGCGACGACCGGTCCCCTCTAAGTACGGTTTTCCGGCGTGGCAAACGACTGTTTTCGAGAAAAGAAGAAGAAAAAACATCTCGTTATTGTGTGTGAAACGCGCGTGAGTGTGTTTTGTGCGACGGACGAATTACCGCGCGGCAGCTGACCGCCGCGACGACGACGGCGTATGAAAACTGACCGACTACGACAATGATAAAGAGACGAACGCGCGCGTTTCGGGTTTTGTTTTTTTCGTTTTTTGACGATCGAAAGGCGGTTATGACGAGTGTACGTCACGCGTGTTTCGTCGAAATCGGCTTTTTTTCCCACGGACGTTTACCCCACGGAAACACACGTGTGAAGTCGACCCATCCGCGCGTCGTTGCGCGACGACTTCGCCGCATTAGGTTGCGAGGTTTTTCGTAATCGCTACGAGTTCCCCTACGCGATCGTTTGTCGACATATCGACCCTTTGGCTCGGATGAAAAGAATGACTCGCAAAATACAATCTACAATCGATTAGTTGTAGATTTCCCGAAATTATTCCAGCACGACTCCATGTGGCACGAAACTATTTAGGGCGGTCAAGGGCGCCCACACGCGAATTTCGCGTAAATAATTCGCAAAATATTTCGGCGAAGATTTCAAGACGTCGTCTTTTAAAGTTGTCATGCCAACTTCACGTCATCAACATAATGTACACACATACGCGCGTATACGGGGCGATTAAGTAATTCGAATAAATCTATTTTGTCATCGAATATCATCTTTATTCAAATATACGGTTCTACACCGCGGCCGGTTTTCATTCAAAATTTTTCAGATATGCGTTTAACTTTTCGTAACATTTTATATTGTATATACGTCGCGCTTGAAGTACGTACACCATGTGCTGTTAACATTTTGTCTAATTTATATTAATTGTCAACGTGTAGATAATGATGACCGCGTTAAGACGATTTTTTCGACAACATTAATTATGAATTTTGGTATATAGATAATATTATAATATGTTGTCGCACACGTAACGGCTATTGTCAACGTTCATCGACTTAAAAGTTTACTCGTATGTACATTAAAACAATACACGTAAAACGACCGCGTGGTCTTGACCGTTCCGGAAAAACGGTTAGGCACATTATATATATATGTATATATATATAACACCGCAATAAAAACTGACAAACGATATATTAGGACGACGATAACTGCGTTCCCTCCTCGTCGTGGTCCTGCGATTTCTAATTTCTTTTTGGAAATCAAATTTCCAAATATCGGTGAAAAGGTTCTCTTTCTCTCTCTCTCTCTCGTCTCTATCCCTATCATCCGTCTCTGCTCTTGCATCTCTCGACGACCATTTCATCTCTCCCTCCCTTCCCCCTCTCACTCCACTCTCTCACTCACTCTCTCTCTCTCTCTCTCTCTCTCTCTCTCTCTCTCTCTCTCTCTCTCTCTCTCTCTCTCTCTCTCTCTCTCTCTCTCTCTCTCTCTCTCTCTCTCTCTCTCTCTCTCTCTCTCTCTCTCTCTCTCTACCACTCGCGTTTTCTCTCTTCGGTAATAATAATTCCATATTTTCAAGAGTGCTCCGGGGGCTGCGTTTGAAGGGCTCTCCATAAACCGGTAGCCTCGAACAACTCAATTACGAGGAAATTGTATATTATCTAACGGGATGTGCACGCATCAACGGCCAAGCAAATTGTTTCGTAAACTGATTAGTGTTTACTTCCCCTCACCGCCGTCATTGCCGTCTCTGCCCCGCGTCCGTCCGCGTTCGCGGCAGAGGCGGCCCCATCATCGGCCACACTGCAGCCACTGCCGCGCGCGCGAGAGGGACGAAGAAGCAAAACAATTTGTAGTGATTGATTTACATTTTTATTATTAATAATTTCCCGATACTCGGGTTTTGATTGGTTATTGGTGATGAGGTTTTTTTCTTTTTTTTCCATTGTTTTCATATCACTTATACGCGAGCGTTCGCCGTGCTCTGCGAGTAAATATTATACGAACGTTTATAGCCCGTCGAATATTCGGAGAAGCAATCAAATGTTGTACGTACAAAAATACGAATCCCAAAATCCGTTCGACGTTTGAAATATGAACGCTATTACAAGAAGGCAAATATAAAACGCGCGGCGTTGTTCTAAAATAATAATTCGATTGTTCGAGTTTTTTTTTACGTTCATGTATTAATATTAAACATTGTTATTCGTCGTATTTACCACTCGGTCTGAGTTTTGTGTGTGATTTTTTATTTTACAAACAAATTTGTTTTGTGTGCAACACTAAGACGTAATGTGTTTTCGAGGCTTTCGCGTTTGTTTTTTACCTATTCGTTTATGGATGAGTCTGAATATTTATATCCCGAGGCTCAAAACTCTCCTGTAGGTACATGGCTGAATGGATTAACGAAAACGGACAAGTCAGCGAGCAAACAAAACTTCAAACAAATAATGTCAGTATAAAGAGAATAACTTTGATTTTGAAAAGGCTTCAGCTCACTAGGCATTAAAGGATATATTTTAGTTTCTCATGGCCCTGCAAGGGTTGGTCGACAAACAGCCTGATAATACTGTATAATGGGTATCGGTTGTGTACATAACATTTTTGTTTGTTTGTTTTTGTTTATAATATTGTTTAGAGCGACGGAGAAACATATTCGAATTTCGGCAATGGAAGTGACGACGAAACCGTATTCGGTTTACAAAGTCGTGTTTCGTTTCGTTATGTTTGGGACGGATGAAAACAATATCGTTAAAATCCTGCAGTGAGTTGCTCGTGTGTTACTGGTCTCCATTACATATAATATATTATTCGGTTACAGTCGTAAAATAAATCGCATTCGAGTTTTGAATAGATATTAGATAATCGTGTACATATGCTCTATATGTACGAGTAATGAGTCAGACTGGCGTAAAGTTCAACTCGGCATGATTTAACGACGACGTTGTACCTAATGCGTCGAAGTGGTTCTGATGTGTTGTGAGAATGGTTGTTGAAAATTAAAAGCACTTAAATAAAATTACGAAGTTAGGGGGGCTTCATTACGGTCCGATTGTTAGTTTAAGTTCAAATTAAGTCTATAAAATACCGTAGAACATCATACTCGTATTTAGGTATATACCCAGAATTATGTAGAGATTATGAAGTTGTTCGTCTTTGATTCAAAAGGTTAGTTGTACAAAATATTAAAATTAAAATTAAATAATATAAAATTTAATTACGCCAAAATCAAATAAACTAGGTATATGCAGAAGGACGAAGTAAAAGGCAAAAGGATTTTGATTAAAATTAGAAAAGATATTGTACATCTTTCAGCACACTATGTATATCCCTATTTCGAATACTTATCAGAGAGAATATTTGTGAAAACAGCATTCGATTCCGACGAATTTTAAACTTTATACACGTTTCGAGAGGAAAAAATCGGTCTTGCCGGATCTTTCGAATTTTATCATCAGTTAAAAGCTTTACACTATAATATGCTTTTGAGCCGTAAAACTAATAAAACAGAAATTTATTTTCGATTTATCGAAAGAAATGCAACACGGCCGTTTCTCACATCCAAAGTCAAAAGACTACGATGACCGTGCACAGTCGACAGTCGTGAAAATAAAAAAAGTACTGAAAAATAAAAAAATAGCGATAAAAGAAACTCCGCAGGTCGCGTAGGTTTACAATAACCGTTTGGAATAACCTAAACTACCCGGGAATCTGATGAAACGCCGGATCGGTCTCTGTGTATTCCTATATAGAGGAGAGACCAGCAGCGAACGAACGCGCCGCGTACGATATCGTCGGCGAGAGAGGGAGGACGACGACGAGACGGCGAAATGCACGGCGGCGCTCGTTAATAACAGTAATTGCGGAAAACGGTTTTATCGTCGACCGGGTGGTCCGCCGCGCGCAATCCATTTAGTGTAAAAAGGTCGTCGTCGCTCGTACGACACGCGTACAGGGCGTGATCGTGCGCGCGGACGTTGCGTCGGCCGTGCGACGACGTCGGTGCAGCACACCCTCGACGCGCACCCTGTATACGGCCCGGCAAGTTCGTACGTCGTCGAGCCATAATATCGTACGTAAACAAACAATAACGAACGTTACGTGTAATGTGCGACGAGAGCAAACAGACGGGACGGGGGACAGTCGCAGTCGTCTCGAAATATGATTAGTATATTATCGCGACGCGCGCAAATAAATAAACGCCGCCGTTGTAAATATATACACGCGGTATAATCGCACGGAATACTACTACGACGGCGGCGGCGAGGGGATGACGAGAGAGCCACGAGAGCGGACACCCCAAAACGCGTGCGAATAAAACGTTGCGAGGGTCCGTCGTCGCGGCCGTAGTCGCAGCATCCGTTTTCGCCGGGGCGAGAGCGAGAAAGAGACTTTGACACGACGCTAATAGCGCGCGACGACGTAATATTATATTGTCATACCATACGGCCACGTATACACATATAATATTGTATAATAAACAGTCGGCGGCGGGGGGAAAAGGACCTCTCTCTTTCTCCTCGCTCTCTACTCGACTTAAACCTTTTTGTTTTTTTCTCCTTCCTTCCTTTCCTCCGCACCCGCGACCCCTCGACGCGCGGCGTGGATCGTTTCTGAACGTTTGCCGTCGCGGGGGCGCGCGCGCGCGCGCATAAAGTAATTATGACGAATAGTCCTGCACTGACTGAAGCTATACACGTATAACTACATATACAATAACCTACGCGTTTCTAATGAACGCTATTCATCGCAACAAACGCATATTGCGTGTATATATTTGTACACTCACTCTCTCGCACACTTGTTTATGTATGCGTGTATACATAAATAATATGCGCTAACCGTTTGATCGTGGCCTAATGATTTTGTCGCGCTTTGATGTAATAATAATAACGCGTACGCGCGTAATATAAATATATCGCGTGCGGCGTGCAACGACTATGACGGCGCGCAAAAACGTTGCACTTTACGCGGTACGAGACCCGCGCGCGCGCGCGCGTTAAACACTCTCGACGGAGTTCCCGTTTTTAATTGAATCACCGCGGATGTATTATAATTATAAATTTATGCTTAAACAGCGCTAGACGTGACGCGCGCGTAAGTCGGTTTTTTATTTTATTTTTTTTTTCCCCCGACTCGTGACTCCGGGGTGTTGTTTGTAGTTGTTTTCTTGGTCGTTTTTCTTTTTTTTTCTTTTCGACGACTTTGACGACGGGAGACTGACTCCGCGTCGATTCATTACGTATCACAGACGGACGCGTTACGGTTTCACTCAAAATTGTCATTCCCGCGTTATATCCGTTATATAGGCAATACAACGATTGGCAATCAAATGACGACAACACTCCGATTTCAAAATTTATACTCGTGTAATTTAATAGGTATTTTTTTCAGATGAGTTTTTTATTCGTTTTTTAAAACAAAACCCAAACAGATATCAGTACAATTAGTTTCGGAGGGACTTTGAGGAATAATATCGAGTCGGCGGTAAAGTCGATCTCGAGTACACTTCGCGCGGTAAATTCAAATCTGATTTCGAAATCCTTATCGCACCGGTGGGTCGATCTATTAGGCGCGTTGGAAATAGATGGCGATTAATTTACAAAGTCGCGCGATTCAAAGACACTTAATCGGCACTTAATCGTTCGAAATCATATTTCAATACGAAACAATGTCGTTTAGTCGGTGCCGTCCGTCGGTAGTATTAAATTTCAAATAACGTTTTGTACCAGATAAAATAATTTAAATGTGCGCAATCGAACGAAAATATATCTCGCGTAACAATAACAATAATAAACAACGCGCCCTATACAAAATATCGAGCGAGTAAATATATGACCCGCGTGTACACATCGTTAAATTTTCTCCGCATCCATAAAGAGTAGGTACTTTACTCTAGAACCATTTACATTTCGATTAATGTTATTTATTTATACAAAAAAGAAAGAAAAAAAAACGGTTTCCGTTTTAATCGTCGTCGTCCTCAATATTGACATTCGAGTACATGATACCGTTTTTCGTAGTGCTCGCCATGATCACCGTAGGCCAGTTGATGTGACGTAAATCGGACCTCATACGAATTTGGAATTCCAACAGCTGATCAACGATTGTCGCGAATTCTTTCGTATTCTGTCCGTCCGAGTCCGAGACTCCAGTTTTCGCAGCGGCGTCGACGTTTTCACTCAGCTTTTCTATGTCGGCTACCATTTGCTTCACTCGTCCCCGCCGCAGTCCATCCAGTCCATCGTGACGTTTGCGGTCTCCTCTTTTGCTCCGAAACGAATCTGCAACCGATCGAAACACATTTAATCGGTCGACACGATATTACTATACGCGCGTACTGCGAAAGTGCAGCGTATTGTCGTTAGTACATACCCGTTTTTTCACGATTCAATGTGTTCCAGAAATCGAATTTAGATCTTATACTCGATCGATCGTAGTCGATGCGATCGTCCATTTTGATCAGTTGACACGTAAACGTATAGTAATATAATGGTTGTAATATGCGTTCTGACGTCGATGCGATGTTCAAATGGTCAATTGAACGAGGCGTGCAATCGTACAAATTCAATTGTTTTAGTTTCCACGGAAACTAGTTTATACGAATTCATACTACACATGTTACCGGCCGTGTTTCGATTTTCCCTGTGAAAGACATATCTTTTCGGATTTCTTATTTACTATACTAAATATAATACGCATACTCTATTTTATTCATAAATTAAATAATTTTTTATTAATCACTGCCGGTGGCGCGAGGCTGTATTCGCGAGCTCTTGTTGTTGAATATTCAAATAACTGTTTCACTCGGCTGATTTTCTTTTACGAAAACGTTTTAAACGTTTTAACACTATACGGCAAAACAAATCGCTCTCGCGAATGCTGTCGACGATTGTTTTCAATAAATTTTCAAACCTATATAATTATCTTAAATCGCTCGACGCATATTTGAGGGACACGTGATTATGATGACGATACGCCCGGTATATGAACGATTTTTAATACATTTTGCTCAGAATAGGTTTTCGAATACAACAATAATTGATCGCTGTTTTCGAATAATTTGTAAAAAAATTCACTCGGACCTGCCGACTTGACGTCCAGCGTGTGCCGTCCGTCTCACACGATCGCACAATCATTCGTGCCACTTGCTCAATATTCAAATCCAACCAAAGCCTCAATTAATAATATTTAGTAATAAACGCTATCTCTCATTATGACATAATATCGTGTTTAGTATTACATAACGTCGCGACCATCATCGTTATTTCGAAGTGGAATATTATTGTATTTTACAGACGGATATAGAAACATAGTTATATGTATACAATCGTTATGGTGTGCGGAAAATAATGTTTTGGACATTATTACATCATCGAATTATAATAATACAATACGTATTGGGATGTGACGAGTCGTAATCAATTCGGCTCGATAATGGCGTTGTTGTGTCGAGTGCTCTATGTTAATGTATTTTATAATTATGATATTATCCGCAAGCGTTTTAATAGAAAAATAAGAAGAAAACAATGTATGTACTCTTTTACAGTATAATTATGTCGAATTGTATTCTATTACAGCTAAACTATAAATGTCCGACGAAATAAAAACGACACCGAACTTCGTTGGAGAATCGTTATTTTTCGGTCCCGTAAGTACTGGTAGAAAATTGTATCTAGTTGGACCATTAAAGAGGTCATTTTTCGAATTTCCAAACAGTTAAAAAGTTGTACGTGAAAAACAGATGGACAACAGACGAAAAACGGATACATTTACGGCAAACCGATTTTTGACAAAATTTTTTTTTTCGTCGTAATTCAAAAAGTATTGATCACGGGGGACTTGAAAGTTTTACCGAATATTAATTTATATGACCATTCAAAAGATTTGATATAAATGTCAAAAGGTTTTGACTTTTTTGAGCTAGTTTTAGACATTTTAAGTATTTGAGTTTTCTTAGTTTTTTTCGTAAAATGTCAATAAAATAATTTTGGCTCGTCTAAAACTCTTGAGAATTATATAAACAGTCGATCTTTCTTCATCAAAAAATTTCGGAAATATATGGGAAAATTTTTTTTAATAACCTACATTGGAATACAATTTATTTTATTTAAATTTTTTAATTATTTTAAAAATACTAAAATCTGCAAAATGTTTGTAGCTGACCCTCTTTCACTCAGAATCGTTTTTTTCGAGACCAATACGTACTTTGGTCTCAAATTTAAAAGACCAATTCACCGATGTGAATCACCCATCATTTGTATCTCATCCGTGCCTTGTATAGTTGTATAAGACCTTTTTAATTTTCAAAAAACCTTAGACGATTCGCCTGATCGCTTAAAAGTTATATCTAAATCGCATCTAAGTATCGCGGCGGGACGATAACAGACACGTGCGGCGGTGCGACAAATTTATTGATTTTCAGTGGCGGGACGAACAATATAGTACATTACGTTTAAATATTAATTTACATTTTAAATCGTACAATACATCCAATTAAATTTAACGCATTAAACTATGCTCGTTACGGAGTAAAGGGGTAAATAAGTTATTGTTGTGTATGACATAATTTACATTTGAAATTCCTAATCTAAACTTCTAAAATTTCTGTAGATATTAAATTTAGTGTTCGTGAAAGCGTATCAGTAGGTTATTATTTGAAGTATAATAGTATTATTATTATTACTACTATTAGAGACTCGTTATTTACACGTTGTTGGAAATATTATATTATAAACGATCTAAATAGTCAAAATATTTGTCCCCTTAAATATTCATTTTTTTTTTCGTGTACTAACACGCATGTCACGGGTACTCGTTTTTCACGTTTTCTATCTACATATATTCCGTTTATAACACATAGGATTTTCAATTAAAATTTCCACATCCAATTGTCCAAGACTAGAATTACAACAGAAAGAATGACAGTCGTACCTACAAAGGAGGCATTTTTTTTCTCTCGAGATGGCCTCGCATTTATAACATTCGCACAGAGCCTCGGAAAGCATAACGCCGTCACTGCGTATCGCGATGCCTCTTATGGCAACGCACCGGTCATAACGCCGCAGGTACCCGCCAGGACTATATTCGCGACGGAGGCGGAGTTATTGTACCGCACAGAGGCCACTGCGGATACACTCGAACACACACACACACACGGCAGAAAAATCGAAGCGATGGATTTGGGGGGTGATACGCGCGCGTTCGACCGCGGCGAAAAGGCGTCCGAAACGCGCGAAGAATGCGTCGCCGCCGCCGCCGCCGAGGGGGTCTCTCGCGAGTCCTGCGGGTAGTAGCGCTGTTCCTGCGCCGCGGCGTTTTCCGCACCGTCGCGTATTTCGCGTGCGCGCGCGGCGTCCTTTGTGGTCGTCGTTATTATTATTTTGTAAACGATACACGGGTGGTACGCTATATCTGTATACACAGCGGCATCGCGACACACGGCGCGCCGTGGCCCCGTACGTGTGTGTTACGGGTGTATTTTTATATAGGTCGAGAACGCGTATTGTACTACGCGATACATATAATACGGACGGACCGCAGCAGCCGGTATTTATTATATTGCGGCGCGTACGAGTATTTAATGGCACATAATATTACGATGCGATGTATACTCTCTTTTTGTCGGCGGCGGCGGCGAGAGAAGATGCGCGCCGCCGACAACGATTATAACGTATTATTTGTATGCGCGTGTGTAAGCGCGAGGCCGACACACTGCGGGGGCGATAATACGCGCGTTTCCAGAGAGAGCCTTTTGTCGCGCGCGCGACAAAATATATATATATACACACACGTGTATGTATAATATATACGTATACATACAACAATAACGTTCGCCACTATATATCTACATTGTATTTTATTATTCGTCGTGTCTTTTTTTTTTTTTTTTTTAATATAATACCCCGAGTCTCCCCGAAATTCCACCTCGCCGACGACGTATCGTATATAGTCACACGCGGCACCGCGGTCGTCGGTAATCCTTCTCTGTATATAATATTATATACGCGCGTTCGTTCACATGCGCGCTACTCTTTTATTTCGTCTCGGGGGCGCAACAATGCGCGCGCGCGCGTGATGATAACGTCGCGTCTCGTACGCATACAGAGATATTATTATGTATTATTATGTGTGTATCGGCGGGGGCGGCATCCTTTGGTCTCGTCGACTAATGCGGCGCGTACCCTCCATCGCGATCGTCTTTATTTTATTTTTTTTTTCCCCGCCCGTCTCGATGACTCGATACAATATAAAATAATAGCGTGTTCGTTCACAGGTCGCGCGTACATAACGCGTTATGATATTAGACGGTTTTCGGTTTCGATTTGAAATTTTTCGTGAAATACAACACCGCGGCGTGTGTACTTATTATACAGGTACGCCGCCGCCGCCGCCGCCACCGCCTTGTTTGCAGTAACGATATACGCGCCTCACGCGCCCGTCCGCGCCCACCCGGTCCGCCGCGTGGATACGTTTGTACCGTCGTCGTCGCAGCGCCTCCTCTACTGACATCGTATACCAGTTCATTAAAATAAACTATACTCCGACTACTGCGGCCGCGCGCGTAATATCCGAGACGTACGTGCCGACGTATGAGGGTGTGGACGTTATCGGAGGGGCGGGGGAAGGTTATTTGCTAAAAGGAATAGGTATTAGATTGGCTCGACGGTTTTCATTTTTTACTTGCCCGGTTGAAATTGAAAAAAAATCTAAAACATTGGTTTTCTCATGTTTTTTCACGACAATTCGTTAAATATTCATGATGTCCGGTGCAACAGGTTTTCGGTTTAATTGGTAGCGAAAAACGTTTTTCCCGCGCGTGGCGTTTGGAAAACTGGCTCAAAAACCCGTATGAGACGAGACCGACGGAGATTTGGCTAGTACGTAGACGGCGCTGAAAAAATATCGGTGTTGAATAATTATAAAGGTGAGTTGGTTAATTAGTGAATTTTCAAAAATTAAATTGAATCGTACGTTTTAATCTAAATTTTAATTAAGTCGTTGTTGTGAAATAAAGTAATTATTATGATTATTTTATTATATTATTCAGATGTTGAGATGTGAATGTTAATTTGTTCACGTGTATTAATTATTATTAATGTTGAAATAATGAAATGTGAATTTTAATTGCTCGTGCTGGTTTAATAGGAGATTTCATAGGAAAAGCCAACAGATACCGTTAGCTCTAGATTTTACAGTTTTATTCGGGTCATTTAGAAAACAGTGATAAATTAGAGGTTGAGTAGTCCACACGAGTAGATGTGGTTCTAAAATTTAGCGCCTTGGTTTTTTTTTTCATAAAATTTATTTATTTAAACTCAAAAATTGGGTCTACGAGACGCTCCTTTATGGTATCTCACGATGATTAATAATTTTTAACTACTGGTAGTCGACTCCACAGCCCTACTTCGGTCCGTTTATAAAATCGCTATAAGACACTCTCTATGCACACTCGACGTTGAAATTTATTTTATTTTATTTCAAGATATTCGTGTAATAATAATATGTGCTAGTGTTGGCATCAGTATAATCAATACGTTTTAGATTTTACGTATATCATATATTTTTATTTATTTTACGTACCTGAAACAGAAAAAAAAAAGTTCAATTCGGGTTCGGTTGGTCAAAATGAAAAAAAAAAGAAGTATTTCTTAAAAACTTTTGTATTGTGTTATATACTCCAATGACACGTAAAATATGTGAAAAAAAATATATTGATTTTTCATTTATTTATTTCGCATAAAAAAAAAATATAGATACGTATTTTATGTATTGAGTGAACAATAATATTATTGTCGTTAATGTATGGATATTATTTTCGACAGGCGTTTCCTGTAAACGAATGCAAATGATCCGTTGTGTACATTTGGCACAAGAATTCTCTCGGATCGAATTTTCAAACGATAACTAAAACTGATGTGGTTTGTTATACCAGCCGACGTAATAATAATTATATAATGCGGTCAGTAAGTATCGAACGCGGCAAACTGCGCGAGGTAAGAAAATCCGGCCTGTTTGGTGGAATCCATACTCAAAGGCCAATGTCTCGTGTGATTGCGCTCGACGTTTGCGAGTTTAATAAACTATATCAACTGTGCGACCGCGAGCTCGTTAGTTAAACACTGCGGGGGGCTACTGCCTAAGGTAATCCGTTGGCCACGGTCAATACGGTCGTTTCGACTGGATTATATTTTTTTAGAATGCAATATTGTTTGTAGAGAGATTTCGACCTCGTTCGACCTTCTATGCGCGCAGCTTGTGATTCTGTTTATGTTTCGATTTGCTAATCAAATAGCCACCCCGGTGTATCGATATATCGTTTACCTAGTCGGCAGAACGCACAATTTTTAACCCGTTCCGTTGAATTCTGTATTAGAGCGGGACGTTATCATCATGCGCGTCATACTCCCGATAGCACTCCGTCGACATTGAATAACTGCCGTCCGTATTGGTTTTCGCCGAACACATATTTCACTAACACAAAATAGTCTACTCGGTGTAAATATTTAAACTATATAGTAAGTATAACAACAGCTGTTAGATCTGACAATGAACAGATATTACATTATATTTTCGTTTTCTATTGACTTTCGAAAATCTACCAAAATTAGAATGTTTGAAATATCCGATTTATTAGAAATATTAAAAAAAAAAAAGCATCTTATTGATACTATAATATCATGAAGTTTTTAACTATAGTTATATAGACACTCAAAAATTTTAAATGCAATTGCATTATTCGAATTCTTTGAACGATTTGTTTGATTTTCGCTTTAACGAAACCTTTATTATTCACCGGCGAGACAGACTACAGTATTTATTTATTTTTTTCCCCATTACCCCGGAGAAAAAATATTAACAACCAAAGCGTCCGGGCCTCAGGTACCCCACCGCACCGTCCGATCCCTCCCAGTTCCGCCACGGATAACACATCGATGGTTTTATACATTTATATTATACACTTCGAAAAACAATACCGATTAACGATATCCTCGGACTACGCCCTGTTGTTATTGCCTTTAATGTACATTTTTTTTAATGCCATTAAATTGATTAAAACGTCTTCTATTAGTCGTATTATTTTTTATTTTTTTTCAAACGACATAGTGTGTGCGCGGTCGTCGTCGGTTACACGCGCGTTCAACACGATCGGTCGACGGATACGCGTACCTTTTGAACGGGTACGCCGAAGTATTTTAGTCTTTTAATTCAACACTTGTTTTATTCGGACAAATATTTTATATTTTAGCTAAAAGCCTTAAAGCACACGCATACAGTACTTAACCTCATCTCCTCTAGTGTTTCTTAACCGTTTTAGGTACAAAAACATCATTTTAGGCGTAACTATCGTATACAAATAGGACGAGGTGACATTAAGACACTGATCAAATACAGATAATGAGTAACTGATACTGGTTAGTTGATTTTTTAAATTTGAAACCTATATGTACTAATGCTCTCGAAAAAACTCTTCACTTGAGTGAAAGAGGTGGAATGAATAAGATACAAAAAGTTCGCAGATTTTTGTATTGTAATAAAATTTTATCGTTCAAACGTCAAAAAGAAAAAAAAGTGCCCATGTATTTCCGAAATTTTTAGTTTGAAGACTTTTTAACCTACTAAAATTATTTTATCTTAATGTTAATAAATAGTAGAAAAAAGCAAAAAAAATGTTTGAAATTTATACTATTTACTAAGAATAGTTTTATAAGTATTTGGTGAAAATGTCAAGTACCTGTGGTCATTAGTTTACGAGTGACTGTTAAAAAAATAATTCGATTTCGTCGAAAACCGGCGAACCTTAAATTTTGGAGCTTTTTTTGTCATTTTTTCGCAATTATTTTGAAAACTGTTAAGGTAATGTTAAAAAAACGACCTACATAATGCATAAACTAGCCAAAAACCTCTACCAGTCACCCGCATTGAAGTTGAAATTCGGATCATTTTTTCTAGTCAAAATCATAATGTAACGAACAAAAAATATAAATATATTAATGAAAAACACACACACATCACGGTAAAACAGACGGATTCTTCGTTCCATTCAGAACTTAAAAAAAAAGTTACGTGGGATTTATCCCCCTAAATCATCACACGTTCGAACGCCACTGATCGGGATATACAAATATTGAAAACAGCTGCAATAATATGGGTGTTTTCGTAACGACGAAAATCAATAACACCGTGGCCGGTGAGCTTATAAATGGGCGATTTATGTTAATTAGCATGTATGAAACGCATAGAGCTGAAAAAAATCATCGTTTGCCAACGTCGAGAATTCGTGGGCAGAAACGTTTCCGGTCGTCGCGTCGCGGGGATCTTCGGCCGATCGTACGGCCACGCGAGTGCGCAAAGTCGTCATGTTTCAATTATTAAATAGCCGCTTCGACGCGGTCGCCAAAGTCGATAGCCTGTCGGCAATCGGTGTACGGTGTAGTGTAGTGTTTGCTGAGGCGTGTGTGCGCGCCGTTTGCGTGTTTTTGATCGCGCGCGCGCGCGCGCGCGTGTGTGTGTGTGTATGACTTGTACGCGACGGACGCGAAGGAAAGCGAGCAGTGTTGTCAGAAGGGGGTGAAGAAACGTTATAGGGTTCGGCGGTGGCGGCGGACAGAGAGGAGAGATTCATTAAAAACGGAGTTCGTCTATGTACGGTACAGGGCGAGCGACATTTTCACGGTGACTGAACCTGGGCCCCTCGGAGCTGAAATAATACATCAGGGCGATGTCCTCGCAATGTGCCAAACGCACACAGTTTGGAATTGTGTTTATTGCGAAACTGACATAAAAGACGACGGAGGGGAATGGCGACGGCGGCGGCGGAGTTTGTCGTCGTCGTCGTCGTCGTCGTAGAGAGAGAGAGAGAGAGAGAGAGAGAAAGGAACAGTTTTTTTTTTTCAGTTTTACGACAAAAGAAAATCTTTCTGTTTTTAATACTCGAGAATCAAATCGTACACACACGTAGCGCACGCACACACACGCGCTCGCGATAACGCTATACGTAATTTTAAAATTACACCAAAGACGCGCGCCACTCGAATATAGCAAATAACTTTTTGCACACGCGTCAAACATATATAAAATATATTATTAACGGTTAAGTATTTTACAACGACTCGAACGGTCGAAATACGTGCACGATTATCTCGGGTCGACTAGGATTAAAATTCTTCAAAGGTCGTCCGCGTCGACAACAATATCGTGTATTGATTGCGTTTATCTAAATACGAATATATATATGCACTTGGACGAACATGATGTTGCGGCTTGTTATTGATTTTGTACTATTTACACGACATCAACACGCTGCGTCCGGGCGCGCGTTAAACTGTAGTAATTTAAACGGACGACGACGGCGGCAATGCGATACGTCTGCGATTTTCTAAATCATTTGAATCGGCGGGCGAAATAATATTCGTGCAATATTATTGTTGGTTCGCGATCGAAACGCTTTTGGGAATGAAATCATAGTGACGAAAAACCGAGCGTCGGGAATCCGTTGTGATAATATGCGAAAATAAAAGTCATTATTTCTTCCCGTATCCGTGTAAGAAAATATATTTATTGTCAAATGAAATACGTCCGGAATAGCCGCGCGTTTTGACGAGTCAAAGTTAAATGACGCGCTTCATAAATGAGCATTGGCGTAATCAGCCGTATAATATTATCGTATTCTTCAAAATTGACCCGCGGGAGCTCGCCGAATAAATGGCCGCTCGCCAGGAAAACGGTCAAAGCAATACACGTTTATTGTCAAGCGTTTACAAAAAATAATTCGATTTATGTTTAATTTTTGATGTGAAAATAATATCTCCGTAACGGTGTAAAATTGTAATGAATCACGACTGATCGTCGAGGGAGGGCATTTACTATTCATGGTACTATTGATTACTATTATGGAAATTCGAAATTTAAAAAACCAACTGCGATAATAAATGATGATTACGCGTATATTTATAGCGTATCTGTGACGGGTTTTCGCGAACGAAAAATCATTTTTTCAATCGTCAAACATGCCTACAGGTAGTTTATTAAAATCTAGTTGGAAATCGTAATTTGAATTTTTATGATAAAATACCACATGATGTGTTATCTCAGTCCTATATATTATAGGAAACACGCTGTCATTGAAATAAATAATGTTATGTATTTTTTTATTTTTTTTTACTATTCGTTCGTATGGTATAGTGAATAGAATTTTAATTTTCGCATTTACAATTTTCGTTAATTTTGCATTCGTACAACACGAAATTGATATTTGAATGTAAAATAATTAATATCATTATTAGATACGTATCTTTATCGTATGTTATTTAATGGGAATTTAATTTTTAATTGTATAAAAATGAAAGTCATATACTTGTCGTTTTTCAATTATGTTTGAAATCCTACAGAGATGATATTTTTTCGATTTTGAAACGTTACGTAAAAATTCCAAAAGAGTTACATAATATTATGTGACTGTAGTCTACCGAAAAGAAAGAAACGAAATATAACACTAACATTTTAAACTATTGATCGCTTGAAACATAAATAACTGTACTCGAAAAGAAAAACACTGTACACTAACAACATCATGGCGTAGAAAATATTATGAAAAAACACGTTGAAACGGTTGATAAATATTTTAAATACAACGCGTAAAACGATAGTATAATAATTATGTCATCAAATTTGCATAGGCGAAGTGCACGTTTGAATGCATCGGGTGGGTGACGTGGACGAATAAAGGTATCGGATTTTAACACAATTATTAATGTTTTTCGTCGTAAAACCGTTCAGTAGTTTCGTGTAAATTTATACTATTTCTGTAGCTTATAAAAGTTTATTGAACTAAATAAAAGAAACAGGAATATAAAAAAATTGTTAATTTTTAAAATATTTTACTTTTTAAAAAGTGTCTTTTTAACACCGGAAATTATTGAACTTTTCATTTGTCTAAACACTACTTTATGCTTTACCTACTTATGCTTTTCAAAAGATTTTCATAATAATATCATTAAATTTCATTGACAGTTTTTAACACAATAGGACTTCTGTCGATTTTAGAAATCTAAAATTGCCCATATTGATTTGTACCTATTATATTTACTAAGAAGCGGACCAACACGTTGTAACCGTGACATATCAGATATACATTGTATTGCTAATGTCCTTGTGAAAAATGTCCACGGAACTAAAGAGTTCATTGCAAATTATGTTTATGTCTACTGACTTTCAGTGTTAAATTTTAAAATTTTATTTAAAAAAAAAACAAACATTTTTTACGTGAAAAAAAAATTGTCAACATCACTATACACATAGTTCATCACTATAGTTCATAAGTGCTACGAATTGAAAACTAACTAATTTTTCAAAATTCAAGAAGGATGCATCCTTGGATAATAATTATTATCCATGGATAATTTTAAACGAAATAAATCGAGGGCTAGGAACTGGCGAGTATAAGAAGTGGAGATGATGGTATCCTCCTCACTGCATCGACCACTGCATATACTCGAGTATATGTAGATATATCGTTTTATTTTAAAATTAGATGTAATTGTACATAATAAATCAGATAAATGTGTCGATTACATTTTTTTTTTCACTTCGTTAAAAAACGAAAAGGTTTTGACATCACGTGTTCTTCGCAATCGGCCCTTCAGAAACGAAGAAACGACGATGAACCAATGAAAACTACATTACGTAAGTAATTAGTCGAGGTTCATTGCATTTTACGGTGGCGTTGCAATCGTCAGATGAAAAAAAAAGGCACTCACTCGATCTGATGTTAGGGAAGTCGGAACTGACGAAAACGAATAACATAGACGTCGTGACGGAAAAATTAGTTACGTAAGTTCATATAACATAACACATATTATGTATACGTGTTATAGGTGAAATAGATGACTTGTTGCGTTGTTTGTTTTACACGATTAAACAGAAGCAGAGTAAATAATAAATGCATTTTATGTCGAGACGGTGAAAATGTTTCGTGTTATATGCACGTCAATATTATAATAACGCGCGAGTCCAGTGGCATATCGACGTATAGGTTTGGAAATGATCTCGTTTAGTTTCAGCGAAGAGACTAGTTTTTTCTGAACTTATTGTAATTGAATCGCTTATTGCAGAAACCCCATAAGTGATAGAAATTTAAACTTTCGAGAAATTATTAATAAAAACTTTTCATTTTCCTAAAAGCTTCTTTTTCTTTTTTTCATTCCCGGAAGTTTAAGAGAAATATTCTATACACAACACCGAATATACTCATGTTATACTCATATACTCACAAAGGTTGAAGGGAAGGGATATAGAATATAAGAAAATAAAAAAAAAATTTGTTTTACAATTTCTGTCACTTATGGGGTTTCTGCAATAAGCGATTCAATTGTGCTTCGTAGGTCACATTCAACGTAACGGTTTAACCACTCCCCAAAAATTAGGTTCGAATACGCAGTCATGATTGTTCCGATACAACATCGTGCTGTCCGTTTTCCGGCGCCCGAAGTTCCTATTTTCACTGCAAGGATTGCAACGTAATAATAATAATAATATACGATTGTATTGTTGTGGTCGCGCGAGGCGGCTCGTTGTGAGAATTCGGACAACGCGTCTCTGGCGACCGACAACGACGTGACAAGAAAACTATAATGTGACATAATACTACCGCGGACGGTCGTCGGCACATATCGCATTATTATTATATACACATGGTTATTACAATATTATACTCTGTGTGCTATATGTTTATACATTATACGTATATATACATTGAAACGACTCCGGCGGCTTTATTCCCCGCGGATCGCGGTGGCGACCGTAATAATAATAATAGTATGTATGATATAATATGATATACGACGTCGGGAGAAAAAAAAAAATAAAAACCCTTCCGATAGTATGTAACATATATTATACGCGTGACCCTTTCTCCCCCGACACATACGCGCGCGCTCGCGCGACGGAGACTTAGTATTTGTACTCGTGGGGAAAACGTTACGTGTTGCCCAGTCATCGCCCCCTTTCCCCTCCCTCACCCGCCGCGCCGGCCCTTCATCATTACGTCCTCCGATGTACACAAAATAATATTATCGTCGTTGTTATATTGTTATTGTCGTTGTTATAAATTGTGTAACGATAATATTATTAGCCCCCGAGAATATATAATACATATATATATATATATTTATTATACAAAAACTGCAGGCCATTATATTATTTTGTCGTCGACGCGAGGACAAAGTGCAGTGTGTGTGTGTGTGTGTGTGTCTGTGTGTGGGCAAACGACACTAATGAGCCAATATACAAACCCTTTCCAGAGGACGACGCGAAGGACATTGCGCGCTCGCGGGGAGCGAGAAAAACCGAGAGACTCGACGACGACGTCCCGCGTTTGGGACGCGTTCCGACTGATAAGTGTTTCACATTCACATAATGAAATATGTTAACCCCGTTGATTGGTCTAAGCTCGGTTTTGTAATAGTCAATTCTAGGATTTACTGATCGCCGCATGTGTATAAGTTAATACCTCGAGATGAACTGTTGCTAGGATATTTTTTTTTTGGATTATCGTAGTTTTTAAACACTGTACTACAGTCATCGAATCGAGTGAGTCGGATGAGTAGCGTCATTCGAGTTCTTTTAATTGGCATGCCGAAATTCAAGCCGGTCATTTTCTTTACGTAAAATACGTGTATTTATTTTTAGCGGTGCGCGCATGTTGTTGGTATTATAATTATTCTGTCTGCGACGTCCTAAAATCTCTCTCTAGTTACAGTTATTTTAGCCTATGTCTTTTTCAGCTCTTTCCGCGATACCATTTAGCGTTACCGATTGATTATAATTTAAGGAATTAAAATCATTACTTTTTTTTCATCTTTTGGCCTACGTCATGTGTACAGATTGAACGATTATAACTATCGAAAATCATTGTAAATCAGGTGCAAACACATAGACGACGGTTTGAAGCTTAAAACAGAATGCAAAATTCGAATGAAGAATGCCCCCCCGATATCTGTGCAGTGTTTTCTGTATTTTAGCACGGCAAGTATATGTATATGTAAGTATGCATCGTGTATGTATGTATGTATTATTATTATAATTATTATTATTCATATGCTTTTCATCGAATTGTGCAAGCGCGTTTCGGACTAACTTCAATATTGTTATTGTACAATATTATGCGTGTTTCGAGAAACGATTTCAACAATAGCTCCTCCGGCTGCTCGACGCAAGTTTAATAATAAGTTTTGCGTTTTTTAATTAAACACGCGTATAATATTATTGTACATTATATTATATATTTTACGCCGAACAACGGCATCGTTGTTTCATTGTACTTCGCGCATATAGGTATATCGGTATACACTCCTCTACTCATCGTTACGAAATTCGTTTACGCATGACGTGTTTTACTAATGAATACTGCACCTGTCCTGCCTATATATTATATAATAATAACGTATATAGTCTCATGTGTGTGTGTGTGTGTGTGTGTTTACACCTATATACGCGCGTCCCTATGTGTATACGTGTTTTTGGACCCTTTTAGTTCGCTCGTTCTCTCTCATCTAGACGAATTATTATCGTTTTCCGTATAATATTGGATACAACGTGATGTATATATTATAACACAGACGAGACGAGTGCATAAACATTTCATTAATACTGTACGTATACACCATTATGTATGATTGAAATTTACTGCAATTTTCGAGCCGCAAATATCGCATTATATTATTGCACTACAATAGTAACATCGCGTTTACTTCTATTACTACGTAGATACTTCGGACGCTGCAGCGGCATACGCACAATAGCAATATGCGGTTTTTACACTACAAATATCAATCGACCGCATTTGCATATACGTACGTGTTTCGTATAATACCTCCTACAATGTGTGTATTCGTATAATATGTACCGTGGAGATTCTTTGGACGAAGAAATAGGAGCACATTTAAAATCGAATAAAAATGTAAACCTTTTTTTCTACTCCCTATAGTGCCCGGTAAACTTTAAATTATTAAAACTGTGAAACCGTCGTCTGATGTTGTTTAGATTTCGGCTCCGAGAGCTTTGAAACTTAATTATAAAGTGGCGTGAAATATATTTTAAGAGCCCTCAAATTCAAATTCAAATATATCTGACGAAAAACGTCATTTTTTACGTCTTTACGTAAAAATAAAAAACACAAATCTTGAGCGTTTTCCTAAATCTCGTTTCTAAATCGGATTTCGGTTAGAAGAATCGTCCCTTGTATTATATGTGTATGTGTGTATGTATGTGTGAGTGTATAAAACGCTACTGTTTCGCGTGTATTGAAATGGCATTGCACATTATTATTTCTTTTGTCGGTACAGGTGTTGTATAGTATTGCACGTTATCCGCCTAATGGAACGGCGGCGAGCGTCGGGCGAGATAGATGGTAAACGCGGGCGCGCGCGTATTCGCCGTACATTATATTATAACGGCCCGCGTAATACCTTTCAATTTAAAATCTCGACGTGTACGAGCACGCTCGAGGAGAAGAATGAAAAAAAAATCCATTACCGCGCGACGCCGACTGTTATGCCCACATTATAATACGCCAGACTCGCGCGTATTGGTGTATACACACCTCGTGCGCGTATCTCGTTTCGATCGGATCGGAACCGATGTGTAGGGTGTGTACCTACTATACGCGTAGTAGTCATTAGATATTATGATATAATACAGATCTATACCGTTGACGCCGCGTGTTCGGCGAAAAAAAATAAAATAAATACCTCTCTCTCGAGCCGCCGCCGCCGCCGCCAGTGCCGTTTCGTCTAGTGCCGGCTGAAAGTATAGTATACTCGTATATATGTATATAATATATGAGTGGGTACGTGTCGAAGCCGTTCTCTCTCTCTCTCTCTCTCTATCTTTTCGGTTAGTAGTTTATGGTGATTGAACATTGACGAAAGACCGCCGCGCCGAAGACGCGCATTACGCGTTATATAATAATGTACTTTATACACGAGCGTATTACAACCACCCGGCGCGCGCGGTCGTCTCGCGCGTCGGAGAAGAAGAAGAAGCGTGCTCATCCGAAATGAATCCCTGCGCTTTTGACAATCGCGAAAAATATAAGAATAAAAAAAAAAGAAGAAGAAGAAGAAGGACGAAAAAAATAAAAACCGTACAGCTGCTCCGGGGGAGCGGTGTTAACGGTCGAGGGGGGAACCGCTGTATACTTACGCGGGCATTATCTCGTGTACGGTTTGCACGCTTGGTCTAGCCTCGCGCACACGGTTATGAACGCACCGACACTTGGTTACAATCGCGGTCCGGTATTTATTTTTCATTTTTTTTTTTTTGTTTCCTACCCTCCCGTCCGATGTGCACGTCGCGTCGCGGCGTACGACGTGCGTCGGATCTCCGCGGAAACCGAACCCCGAAAACGAGGACGGCCGGCGGGGACCCGCTGCTGCGTGCGCCGCGAAACAATAAGAGACGTGCGCGCGTCATCAGCTGCGGGTAAAGATTTCGCGAGCGGAAAAGTATTATAATATTGTGCGCCGATGGCTATTGCTCGGCGAGACCGCGTAGCTGTTGCGGCGGAGGCCAGACAGCGATGTCTGACTAGGGTACCGGGGCCGGGTTTAGGGGGAGAAATACGGCGGGCCGTACTTTGAGGAGATTGTATGTAGTACGGCCGTTTTCCTGTCGTCCGCATCGTTTTGTCCATTTGTCGGAGAGTGTAAGAGTGAAAAAAAATTCCAATAGCCCAAGTTTGTGCAAATAATCATAATATGTACAGTATGTCAGTATATTAAGTACTTTTACTTCCAGTATTAATCCAAAGTCAGGCGTAAGTTAGTTTTGTTTAACCAAAATGTTAGTTTTAAGTTTAAAAGTTAGTTTTTTCCTATCGTGGTTACTATTACATTTTGAGCGCGAGGTTTCGAATCCGACTACAAAGAGGGCTATGCCCTTTTTCTAAGGACAGCCCTTACCGAAGCGCGCTACGTATCGAGTGTTGCACGACATATAAAACGGCGTGTACGAATGCATAAAGAGAAAGGGACACGGCAGTCGTCGTAACGACGATGATAACAATAATAGGTGCCGCGAACATCATATAATATATAGCCGCGAGTGTGCGGGCCGGAAGTTCGACGAGAAGTTCGGGAAATCGTCGGCCGCCGGATCTCGACACTGTTCCGCTCCGAGTGCCGCGGCGATTGTCATGTAAATTCAAAGATATATTCTTTCTTTTTTCATTTTTTACTTTTTTCATTATCATCTGCCGGATGCGAAATTTCAAAACGCCTCCCCTTTTAAAGGAATAAAAAAAAAAAATAAAAATAAAATCCCTTTTACAATGACGAAGAGACAGAGAGAGAGAGAGAGAGCGATAGATACATTGTTGCGCGATTTTAATGACCTAGCAGCGTAAAGCTCGGTCGCCGCCGCCGGGAATGACGTCACGGTTTAATACCCGAGACTTCCGTGGGGTTGGGGTCGTTCTGGCCTATTGACACCGGTGATCGAGTGCAGTGCGTGTGCGTGTCGTCGTCAACAATTTACTGGCGGTTTACTGCGACCTCATAGGGTCAAGTGGCCCTCATCATGACGACGGCGACGATCGACGACGAGAAACATCGCGCGCGCGCGCTACGAAATATTAATATTAATAATACACACTATTTTATCGATTGCATATTATCATACTCCTCACGGTCCTAATTAAACTTGAACCGCGCGTCCACAGTGTCGAAAACACGCTGGCACGTCAGTTTTTTTAGCCTTCGTCATATTATAATCGATAAGGTACACACACACACACGTTTTAAATTCAAAACTCATTATTATTACTAGTAGTATTATTATTTATTTTATTACTACATTCAAACGGTTTAAAAAAAAAAATTAAAATAAATAACAATAATTATTATAAATATCGATGTACAACGATTATAACCGATATTGCCGAACAACAGAATATTTGAATATTATCGTTCGAATCCAATGTAAACACAACAGCCGTTCGCGTCATACTGTCACATTGTATGTTTCCGAAAAATTCGGAAGTCTAGCATCTTGATTTAGATTTTCGATAAAGGCCCCCTCGGTTTGGTTATAGTTTTCGCCGTCAGCGAGACTGGTCGCGAACGCACTCGGCGTCGACTGCCGTTAAAAACGCTTTTATTATCGTTATTTATATTTCCTCCGTCGCCGCCGCAGTGAAGTGGATAAATCCACTCGGCGGGACGCCCCCACCCCCCACCGAGAAGGGGTTGAGTGAAATTGTTTTCACTCGATAATATCATTAAAAAAATAAACGCACACGCGATTTCTCGTGTACGTACAACGTCCCTCCGTGTGGCTATAGAGCCGACTTTTCTTTACTTCGGTTAATTGTTATTTTACCGACCGTAATAATACGTGAAGTGGTGTTTTTTTCCCTTTCTTTTCATTACACATCTATGTAGAATATGATGATAGAATTTATTCAAAACAAACGTAACCTTTAGACGCGTCTCGTTCGTACAACTTAAACGTTGTTTCATTGTACTCGTATAAATGTATAAATCGATTCGAGTGGTTTTCGTTTTCTAATTGTGTGCCCGAAACGTTATGAACTGACCAACTGAGCTACTGTGTGACGGCACGGTAGGTCGCGGACGTCAAACGAAAATGCACACTCAAGCCTCCAGTGATCGGATAGTTAAATTTCAAAATAAAACAATATAATCACTGCGACGACGTGATTATATAAATATTATATTAAATTATTTAAATCGATTATGTATAGAAAAACAGGGGGAAAAAAATAAGCAAGATGATGCATAACGGTGCAACCAACTTCGACAAATGTTTTACCGCGACGTTTAGTCGTTAACCGTATCGTTATTATGTTCGAAAAATCAATGTAAAATAATTCACGTCGTACTACTTGCGATAAAATTATGAAAAGAGCGAGTTTATTTTTTTACCTACACCTTGTCCGAAGCGCGTCTTCTATTTCAGAGTAAATTTTTATGTCGACACATTTCGTAATGCTTATTTATATTCGCTCGTTCAAGCATACGTAAGAAGCATTACGGTGAAAAATAAAAACTTAATTCCTACATCCCGAAATTGAAACCGTATCATATACAACAATACTTTAAGGTACTTTTATATAAATCGTTCGTATTATATTATTATATACTTTCGAAATGCGGTTTTCGCTATTATTCGGAAAAAAAAATAATAACTATATACATATATACATATACAAGTTTAGTATATATGTAGGTATAAAATATATAAAAATATATTTTTAAGCCGGAATAAAATAAAAAAAAGTTTTACCAAATTCACGTTTTTTTTCTTCATTCCCCGGCTCCGAGATTAATTCTATATTTTTATATCAGCTCGCCGACGACAACGTTTTGTTCTTTTTTATAATATTTATTCTTGAGTCATCGTTCTTGCGGAATTGCCATTCAAAAAACGTTCGGTTATCCAAGGTGAAAGAATGAAAAAAAAAAAAAAATTGTATTTATTTATATATATATATACTCGTATATATATAAAATCTCTGGCTTTTCCATCATCGTCATCTTATATGCCAAAGGCGAACCCTCTCCTCGCCGTCCCATAACCATCCTTTTTTTTTTTTTTTTCGATTTCCAATCGTCGTATGTATCTAGCCATCGGCCGCGATTGCCCAGCCGACCGTGCAACCCCTGAAAATAAATCTTTACGCTGGAACGGATCCCAGTTGTTGTGCGCGAGCTGGATTTAAAAAATAAAAAATACAAAATGATGAAAAAAAAAATCTCTAATACATATACACACGCGCGCGCGCGCGCGCGCTCGCGCACATATATATTATTATTATATATATACGTATATATATATGTAGAAAAAAAGATCGGAAATAAACGGCAGTGAAATAAGCGTAATAACGTTACTTTTTACTCATTTCTTTTTTAGATAACGTTTTTTTTTTTTCTCCTCGACGATTATACGGAAAAATATCGGGATACCTACCTCGAAGAGAAAACGACGATTTTTACAGAGTTGCAATAACCAATATGACGTCGTAATTGTCCGCCCGGGAAATAGGAAACATTTCCCCCCCCCCCCCGATGTATATTATATAATAATATATATACGAGATACAGAAAGGCAGTAAAAATATAGCGGTATTATATATTATACGGAAAATGTCGGTCGCAAAATTGCAATCTCGTATAGGAAATCCTTTATTTATTTCTTTTTTTTCTTTTTATTACACTCGAAGCCTGCGACGATTTACTCCGTGCAGACATATTATATCATCTGACGTATAAGTAAATATACGCGTGTGCGCGGTGTTTACTAGAAAAATAAAGTCGCCGGACGTTAAAATTAAATCGTAAATCGACGGCGCAATACTGAATTCGCGACGTCGCGCGTCGTCGTCGTCGGTTATCACCGCTGTGCCGTTTTGATTAGTACCTCGTCGTGTATGAGAATCGCAAATTCGCGGTTTAAAAAAAATGGTCATTTCGAATTCGCGTTAGGAACGTCGTCGTCGGCGTGATACGGTTTTTTTTTAATTTCATATTTAAAAACGAAAATAGATTATAATATGTACAACTAGAAACGTTAATACATTTTATGATGAGGGATATTTTTAGTGGAAAAAATAATAATAATTCTTATTTATAATCTATACAACCTTCGAATCTCGTTTATTTTACATAATAGATTTTTACAGTAATATTTTTTATTATTCAATGTTCAAGTTATTCGTCTTATATATGAATTAATATTTTGTACATATTTTATACGAGTATGTTTATTTTTAACTACAACATAATTTGTAAATTTTTACGAATTTAAAAAAACTCTAATAGAATTTGAACTTTCAAATGCTCGTAGAAAAAATTTAATCAAACGTATTAATATTATTGTTATCGTCTGTTACGACACGGGTTTCCTGCCATATGACATTTTGACGTGCCAAGTCGTCCACACGACTTATTTCATGTCAACGTGAAATGTACGTTTGTAATATAAAATTATCTTATTTCGTTTTTCCGAGGTTAAATGAACGCTCGGTAAAAATACGAAGAGTACGAGATTATGAATTTATAATCTCATAAATTGTTTCCCAACGATTTTCGCGATTCTCAATATTGCCCGCGCGTGAATACAAGAGTTTTACACGAAAAACACGCAAGTTAACGAGTGTTTACAGAGAATTTTTTTAGGACGCCTTTTGAAAATCTGCCCGGGGCGTGCGTCAAAACGTCTCGGGCCGGCCCGGATTACATACGCACTATATACCTACCGTTGTAGGTTCGTTTCGAAAATACGCTCGCGGCTCGTCCGTTGTTGTTATTTCTATGCGCGCGCGAGAGTACACTTTTCGAAAACGAATTGGCTATAAGAAAATACGCGGCGCGTTTCGACCGTGCCGTTTACCGCCGCGCCGCGCCGCCGGAACACTCGACGAAAGTCATAATGAATTAGTGCGCTGCTTTTAGAGAGAAATATTATACACGCCGAGGTAGAGGCGTACGCGCCGCGCGACGAGTATTTACGCAACCGTTAACAATACTCGGAAAAACGTAAAATAAATCGTTAAAGGGTGGGGTTTTTTTTTCGCAGCCCTGCCTTTTTAAAAAATTCAATTTAAACGCTCTAGACAAAAACAGCTGCCGCGTTTCGCCCGCCTCGGCGGTAAGAGCGTGTTCGCAGAATCTCTTATAATAATAATCATTACAATATGTTTATATAAATAATATTATAATATACTATGTGTATAACGACGTGTACATCAATACGATAACGTAAACGTCGCGCCGCCGAAAAGGAAAAACAAAACCTCGACATTTTCACCGAATATTTTATATGACCATTTTAAAGAGTCGATATAAATTTCAAAAGGTTTTGACTTAAAGTTTTTTGAATTTTCTTAGTTTTTTTTTCTTACGTAAAATGTCTGTAAAATAATTTGGCACGTCAAAAACTCTTTACGCTGTAAAGAGTTGACACTGTATATTTTATTAGCTGGCCAACATAAAACGACGGCGATCGAATCGTTATAAATTATAATCACGCCGTCGTAGGCATGGCAACCAGAACCCTAGATTCGTCTAGGCAAATCAGCATTTAATTATTTCATTAGTTTTCATCGCGCTAACAAATTTTTCAACAAAATTAATTTCTTCTCTTCAAGCACACTAATAAACTTACAGACACACGAAGATGCACAGACAAGAAACGATTAACAATATCGCTAGGAACACGGAGATCTCTCCGTGGCACATCGACCATCGCTGCGAGATCAAATCTCGATGCAGCGACGTGTCAATGTTCATCGGAGCGGTGGACCTGCAGACCAACTGCTCTGTCGAGTGTCCGACGTCCGACGAGTCCTTCGAGTCGGTCCCGTGGACGCCACTGCTCCCGGCCGACGCGGACCAATCGCCGCCGCCGCCGTTAATCCTGCGTGGCCCCGTCACGCAGACGGCCCTGTCTCGGTTGACGCCACTGCGCCGTCATTTCACGGAAGACGTGTCCCCGCCGCCGGCGGAATCGTGTCAAGTCGCGGACCATCCGCCGACGGAACTTTGCCGTCGAGTCGAGGACCATCCGCCCGCGGAATCGTGTCGTCAAGTCGCGGATCGGCCGTCGACGGAATCGTGTCGTCAAGTCGCGGACCATCCGCCGACGAAACTTTGCCGTCGAGTCGCGGACCATCCGCCGACGGAACCTTGCCGTCGAGTCGCGGACCGGGTGTCGTCTCGGCAACGCGCGTTTGATTCCGGGATGTGGGCGGAGAAAAACGAGCGGTGCGCCGCGACTAACGGGCCCGCGTCGAAGCCGGAACCTCGGCCGAGCGCGGTCGCCGTGCCGCCGCGGTGCGTCGAGTCGAACTGCACGTGTTCTCGCGGAGCTGTTCGAGACGGCGTCGCGGCGTCGCGAGGTTTTACGAATCTCGTCGACGCGCCGCGATTGCGACGACGGTCCCGGAGAGAGCGGTCGTCGGTCTCGCGGACGACGAACGACGAACGGGTGGAACCGAACGGGAAGCGGCCGCGTTCGCCGCCGGCGGTGACGCCGGAGCGCCGCCCGTCGCGCACCGCCGAAGCGTCGCCGATGCCGTCGCGGACGAGAGCGGACGGCCAGAGGCGGTCGGCCAAAGCGCGGCCGCCTCGGGATAACATTTCGCCGTGGTCCGTGTACCGGGAGAAGAGTCCCGAGTACCCGAGCGGCAGAAACTCCGTTCACGTGCGCGACACGCCGCAGCCGCGGCCGCCGACGCGAGCCGACGCCGTTCGCGTGCGCAGGACGCCGCAGCCGCGGCCGCCGACGCGACCCGACGCCGTTCGCGTGCGCAGGACGTCGCCGCCGCGTGCAGACCAGGTGACCACCGTGCCGTGGACAATGACGGCGCCCAGTCCCGACGACACTTACGAGCAGTTCGTGGAACGTCGGGACCAATGGAAGGCGTTCACGGCGGCCGAGACGAGAGCAGCCGAATACCGTTGTAGCGTCGGCGCGGACGAGTGCGATCGCCCCGCGTGGGACGCGCCGTCGTGGTCGGACGCGTCCCGGTGGTCGTACCCGGCCGCCGCGCGTAAACGACCGCGCGACGAGGAGGGTTTCGTCGAGTACCGGCGCCTGATCAAGTACGAGGAACCGGAACTCGGCACCGTCTCGTACTGCGAGGTGTACGCGCGCGGCTACACCGGCCGCATGACGGACGAGACCCGCGTGACGTACAGCGGCGTTCCGGGCCCGTACGCCCAGAGAAGACGGCGACGCCAGTAATGGCCGCGAGCGAGACCGTCGCGCGTCGTTTCGTCTATGTATTTGTCTTCGCGATTCTCTCTCAACACCGGAATAATCGATTCGACCGTCAAGATCATAAAAAACAACAGTCGACGAAATGAAAAAAACGAACCAACCCTTTCGAAGTTTCGAAAATTTTAAAACAGCTTTTTCTAAAATTCCGTTTTTTACGAAGTCCTTATTAATGAACATCAAAAAAAACCAAATTTTAGAAAAAGTGGTTTTAAATTTTCGAAACTTCGAAAGAATTTGTCACGGTCTTGTTGATTGTTGGTTTTTTGTTGACGGTCGGATCAATTATTCTGGAGTTGAGAAAGAATCGCGCCAAGATAAATACAGTGTATTCAGTGACTTGATTAAAGATTGAATTTTTCGAATTTTCGAGTGTTTTCTATGGCTTAAATTTCCAAAATTTCTAGGAATGTTTGTATGTACACGATGTGTGTAGTATATTTTTTTTATACGTTTGTAACAAAAAAAAAAAAAATCGTCTTGTAAATATGCAGTGAAGTTTTGATCTTCAAAATTTGTGGAATACGCTATGACTCAATTAGACAATGTGATTTAGGATACGAGATTTAGTACAGACGCGTTTTGTGTCACTCGTAAAAAACTATATTTATACGTAATTATATTTTAAACGTATCGGCCACCCGTGTTCGGCGTTAAAGGATAATATGCGTCCGTCGCCATGCCGCGTTGTCGCATACGAACGATCGTCGTCAACGGCGGACACCACGTGTAGTGCAAAATGTAAATTGCAACACTATTACTGTAACATTTAACGCTTAAATTGTTAAATTCACAACGTCGTCGTGACGAACACGTGTGCGTGTGTGTGTGTGCTCGCATACGCGGTTTTATTCGTTTGCTATTTTCGTGTTTTTTTTTTTTTTTTTTTTTACCACACGCTGCGCAAATGTTTAATAATATTATCTAGTATTTTTAAACGGTCCTTTAGCTAAACGATTGTGTTTCGAACGATGACAATAATTTATTCGCATACGCATTACAATACCATTTATTATAATATTGTACGTTTTATATAATAATGCCGAACGTAAAAAATAAAAAAAAACACGCACCACGTGTATACGTATAATATGGTGTGTGTTTTTTTCCTAATTTCGTTTATTCGTTTTTATTTTCAAACGTTATTCTATAACTATTACCTAACCCGCACCGATCGACTACGAATTTCCGCTATCGCGGACGCGACGTTAAAGAAACGCTTGTGATATTCGAAAATTTATTACACTTAAAGTCTAGGAGTTTTTTTTTTTTTTTCGTGAATTCAACTATCTTTACTAAAAATTATTAAAATTTTATACGGTCAACTCATCGGAACATTTTACTATTTTACCATTCGATTAAACTATTACTACTTTTATTCATACGAGTATAATATTATTATATCATAAATCTGTATTGGATCGATATTAACTTTCGATTTACAAGCTGCTGCAACATACGATTTAAATTACTCGAAAAAAAAGCAAAGATTTATTAAATCGCGTAGGTAAGTATAGCGAAAATTATCTTTAAGCAGGATGTTTAACATATATAATATATATAATATGTACATATGGTATAATACTATAATATTTTATATACCAGTAACGTGACATGACTACGAACGGTCGCTACGAATCGTTAGACATCATATAGTTATAGTTAAAACGAACAGATTAAAATTCACTTTTAGCTATTGCCCGTCGACCTGCGAGTTCTAATTTATGTGAAATCGTTGTTGAATAAATCGCATCGTGCATTTGGTCTGTTCGAATACAATTAACTAATTTTTGCTAAAAACGTGGTGAGGTGTGTTAGTAGTATAAATAGTGGCAATTTCAGATGCGGTACAAATAATGTGTACACATAATTATCGAGAATTTCTAAACGCTATTGACGCACCGCACCAACGACGTGATATAAATGATGGTATAGTTTTTTGAGGTTTTTCGTCTCACGCGTAACGTATATTTTAGAGTCTTAGAGGTCCAAGAGTGTTGTGCGCAAAATTCAAATAGTTTTTAAAACTAAATAGTTTATTACCCGACATATAGTTGTTTGTCCATTCGCATAAATTATACAGTTAAATTACGGCGACCGTATACGTACAGTTGGTTTGTTTATTGTTTTGAAAAGTTAATAATCCAGGACATCCTCCGATTGCGGTGCACCTATATCTCTTTCTGGACGTTTAACATTGACTAACTTTTAGGTCCACATAATAATATACTGTTTGGCGTTTTGCGAATACGATTTAAATCTTTTTGGCATGGAAAACGTCTGTTTGTTCATTCTAGCATAGCTTAGTAGTACATACGAGTACGTACGTATATAACTGAAAAACGTCTACAGAAGTATTTCGAGATCCGACGGACAATATAAGTGTGTATGCCTACTACCGTCACTTTTACATTTATACAATAGTATTGCCGCGATGCGTTAGTGTATGCGTCAAACACGGATTTACAATCAAAAGAACAGAACCATTTTATTTCCCCGCGTGTGTTTGCCAGAGAATGTAATGAATTGAATACTGTTAAAATAAAATAAAAACCGCCCTAGTTTTTCTTGACAGTGGAAAAAAAAAATTACCTGCGGTTTTATAATTACTCGTGACTGTTTCTGAACGCCTGTGTTCAACGGAATATTTTATATCTGACGATGCAGACCTATTGCACATTATAATAATATTGGTATTAAATATATATTATACACGCAGACCCTGTGTATACCAAAATGTGTACGAGGGTATATTATAATATAAATATGATATTTTATGCGTATTTTTCGACTTTTATACTTGTCCTCTGTGTGTGAACGATCGACTCCCGAGTCGATATTATAATATGTATATATTATAATGACGTGTTATTATGCATACGCGAAAATAACGACGAGGACGTTCTGATTGGAAAGACTAGGTAATATACTGGCGAGCGGGCGGTCTGTCGTATATTGTATATCGACGAGCGGGAGCGATCAAAGGGATCAAACGATCTCTCTCGAACGCGTCGAGTGCCCGGTGTGCGCGCACATTATAGTCGCCGGGTATATTTATGTTTTATTATTCTTTCTCGTGCGCGGCGAAATAATAATTGTAAAGAAAACGCGAGCGAGCGTGCCGCGCGAGTGTATGTGTAAAAATAACGTTGTTATGTTATAAAAACCGACGCGTGTGCGTGCGCGAGTGCGTGCGGCGGCGGCGGCGGCGAAAGTTTTCAAAAGACGACCAGGAAAGGGGTTTTTTTTTTTATAAATATTACGTATTAAACATAATAATTATTATTATCGCGCGCGCGCGCACTTGGGCCGAGTGTAGGAAAAACGGCTCGTCGTCGTGGTCGTCGTCGGCGGCGGCGAGGATCAGAGACGCGCGTCGAACTCACTCGAACCCAAAGGAGAAAAAAAAAATTCATAAAATAAAAAAAATATTGCGCGCGAGTCTCCATACAGGACGGGCGCGTTCACAGTGAGGATATATATAGAGAGAGAGAGAGAGGAGAGGAGAAAGAGCGAGCGCTCGTTCTTTTTGATCATCGTGCCAGTAGTCGCCGTCGCATTTGTTTCGCGTATATTATATTCCGCGCGCGCTTTACGGTCTCGTAATTTTTCTGTATGATAACGTATACAACATATTATATCCATATATACATATACGTATATATAAATATTAAAAATAAAAACCACGCGCGCGCGCGCCCGTTTTCCTCTCGGAGATTTTTATTTTTTTATGTACCTACTTGCTTTATGTGCGCGCGCGAGAAGCTTTTTTTAAATTTTTTTTCATATCCAAAACGCTTTTAATCAAAAAATAATAATAATAATATACATGTATTCGCCGCAACGAGCGCGACAGAATGGAATATCATTAATACATATATATACAATAGGTAGGCTCCCATTTCCCTAATGGCCGCGCGCGCGCGCTCGCGCGTCTCGTTCGCGCGATGAAAAGGCCGCTCGTTTCGCGTGTACGAGCAAAAATAATAATAGAAAAAAACGTACACGTTTTTTCGTGATAATATCGCGTATTATACGCGACGACGACGGTGCGTTTCGCTAGATTTTCATACGCGAGCCCGACCAGGGATGCCGGGGGCGAAGAGGAAACGCGATTCGGTCGTTGTTTACGAGTGTTGGGCGAAGGTTTTTTTTCGATTCCTCTCGGCGACCGTGTATTATTTTATCGTCTGCCCCGGGGGAGCCGCGCCGAGACGACGACGCAAACGTACGATAAAAAAAAAAAAAAAACAAAACCGCACGAGACGACGTAATCGTAAAGACATTCGGTAATTTTTTTCCATTTTTTTTTTCCGTCCCCCGTCGTTCTTCTTTCTCTTTTTTTTCCCGACGTCCTTTCGCCGCTTTTCCCGCGGTCTCTCGCCGCGTTTCCGCAATAATAATGCAAATTCGTCGTGCCATTCGACGACTGAATATAAAATTACGCCATTTTGAATAATACGTATACATATAATAATACAGCACGTACTAACGACTATATTATTATAATTATTATATACAATACGTATAAAATATACGCCGAGTCGGACGACGACGATGGCCGCGCATGTATTTTTCGCGTTTAATTACGCTTTTCGGTGTTTTCCTGCGGCTCCCCTTCGCCACGACAATGTTATTACCATTTTTCTCTCCACGTCGACTTCTATATACACACACACACATATATATATATGTACGTACACATTACGTATACGACGACGTTGCAGTTTACTACGGTTTTATTATTTTACGATAAATCCGCCGTTCAACGTCCCGTAATACAGTAGCACGAATCGCAATATTACAATAATGCAGCGGCCGCCTCGCCGGTATATTATATTGTAACGATCTCGGCGGCGGTCTCGCGCGTCTCCGTCAACCATTAAAGGAACTTAACGACCGTTTCTCTGCTCGCGGAGAATTATGAATTCCCGTGGCGTTTGTGTCATATACTTTGTGCGCGCAACGTTATGATGATGGGTTTCGAGCGCGGCGCGCGACCGAATTTTATTCGCGGTTTTTTATCGCCACACGATTCGCAGCGGAGAAAAATATAGCGTACGTTTTTTTTTTTTCCACCCGACGGTTTTCGGCACGGCGAAAGAGAATAAGGGACGAACGCTTCGCGGCGACGACGGCGGCGCCGACCGATACGTACGCATCGACAATCGAACGCGGACTGTTCGAAAACCAAAAGACGATGGAGGAAGAAAACGAATCGATCGTTTTTTTATCGATTGCGATAATACAGACCGCGTGAGTTGTCGTCGTTTTAAATGTACTATTGCGACGAAGTTCGTGTCGGAAGAGTAAAAAATATCAATTACAAACTGCACTTGCAAGTAATAATCGGAAAACTATTTCGTACGTTCAAGCCAATAATCGTGTTGCTGATAAAACACCGTTCTTTTGGTTTTATAAACCGTGTAATTTTATTATTCTAGTTTGTTCCTAGTCGGCGGCGATTCTATCCGTTGCAAAGTAATTGTAATATATTATAATTATGGGACATAAAAAAATGAAGGAATATTATCTACTAAGAAATAATGAGTATTATACAAGGGAATTATACACGGAACAGTTAGATTTCATAAGTTTTATTTTCCGTCAAGAGCGTAAAAGTTCAAAACTTTTCCACGCAAAAATAACAGTTCACTAAGTTTAAACGGGGAACTTGGAGGACGTCCCGAAGCGACTCCGAAACTTATTTAACTCGATAAATAAACAAATTATTGTCACTGTAGTTATGTATAAATGGTGGAAAAAAACTAAAACGCTGATCTTAAATAATTAATAAAGTGACTGAAAAACAGAAAACTTTAAAACGTGAAATATTTAAGTCACCGAACAGTATATTATATTACGAAAACGTGTATAATGTATATAACTTTATTATACTTAAATATGACGAAATAATTGTTATGAAATTATTTTCAGTCGTTTCGATGAAAATTTTAATTAGTAAACAATTACGTCGAAATATATTTACAACTATATTTTATTATTATTTTATGTGGCACTTACCTTTTTCTCCATATCGAATCGCCTATTCCCAACGTCATCTGCCAGAATGATCTGCGCAACATGTTTCGTTCGATATTCGTTCGATACGGATCGGCCGAACACGTGGCGATATTTCTCAACGGCCTACATTAAACTACTAAAAATAGCATTACGATATTGTTATAAGATTCGTGTTACAGTTTGGCCGATGACTCGGAACAGAGCAGTGATCAAGTCGGAAGAAATCCGTTCAGAGGATTTGACTGAAATCGAATGAGAACAATACACGCGTGCGATAACGTAAAACATGTAAGTATATTTTTGGTTTTCAATCTTTGGGGGTTAAACTTCACAACAATGATTGTAGAATGGCACACATGTTCACAACCGGTTAACAAAATTAATTTCAGTGACATGGATTAACATACATGTTAAAAATAAGCAACGGTCATGTACATAATAATAATAATAATAATAATAATAATAATCATAATAATATTATAATATTATAACGTGTTCTATTCCAGAATCGGCTAATCGTAAATAAGTTATACATCTAATAAATATTTCTCTACGATAAAATACATTAAAAAGCGAACAAACAAACAACGTTCAACAACTCAAATGCTATATAGGTGGTGGTGGCCCAAGAAACGGATATAATATAGAGATTTGAATGTGTTCTCACACATGAGGATATGTTATTACGGTAATCTAAAGTGTGTAAAGGAAGATAGTTGGTGTTCAAATCCTCACTTAAAAATAAATTACAATAAAAAAATTGAGATAACATTGGTCGTATTTACAAAAAACTAAAATTAAAATAATAAATAATAAAAATAAAAATAAAATAAATAATAATAATGTAAAAAGGCTTTATAAATATCACAAAAAATTGGGTGTAAAATTAAATTTGGCCTCGATTTTTTTTTTTATTTTATGGCGGATGCATAATTAAGTCGAATAGGAACGCCTGCATAAAAACAGTAAGATCTTAGCACCTATCTAATAATAAATAAGTTAGTGAACTTTTAAGTTAAGATTATTAATAAAACGCGAATTACAAATAAGACGAATTAGGCTAATATTTTCTAAATAGCTACGAGATACGAATGAATATCATAAAATTTGATATTATAGTCAACAAAACTTATTATTATTCAAAACACGTTCTTTACGTTTAAAGAAAAATATATTTATAAAAAAAAAAAAAAATGTTTGCTAGTTGAGTTTGTGTATATTTATATACTCCGTAGTATAATATACCTATATAAATTTTTTAAAAAAAAAAAGTCACAATATCAAGCATGTTTTATGTTGTAATAATGTTGAGCACTTTGAAAGATAAAATTGCTTCATTTTTTGTTCGTATTCTTACTAGATATATTATGTTATATATACGAAATATTATTAAATTTATATAAACGAACGCATTGGAAAATACGAAAATATTTGGTAACTGTTTGAACTCAATAATAATATTAATAATAATAATAATAATAATAATAATAATGATGCTGAAATTTCTAAATTGCGTGTTTACGATTAATATTAAGATTTTTCGTTCGACTCGCCTTTTTGGAGCATACCGTTCACTTTGATCTCGTTGACGGAATGCGATCTCGCGTGCTGGTGCGGCCCGGTCCGCCCGTCCCGCGTGCCGGCGATCATGTTCGGCAACACGTGATTGGCCGAATGCGATCTCGTGTGACCGTTGTTGCCGCTCCGATTGCCCGCACTGGTCTGACCTTTGAGCGCCATTTGATAGGCCACCTCGAACGCCTGACCCAACGTCAGAATGATTTCGGTGGCTTGATCCTGTAACGATTAAATACCGGGTTGATTCGAATGCGGCCGCGTGGTCGTCGTAATCGTCATTTTTTCACGTCGATAATTATGATTTATGAGTAAATAAACAGATAAATAATCGTCGTCTCCGACGACCGACTCACCATCGACGAGACGCTGAAAACGTGACTGTAATGTGAGCTGGTTAGATGGTCTTTCGTGATGTACGCGAAATGGTTCAAATCGTCTGCGTCCTGACACGCGCAGTCGATGTTTCGTATCTCGTGTTCGCACACCAAACTACCGGACACCGGGTCCATAAACCTCACGCCTCGGTACGATATCACAAGCGCCACTTCGGGCAACGTTCGCTGGGCACCACTGGCCACGGCGTGTTTGAGTTTCTGTATGGACTGTTTGGTCGACTCCGTACCCCTCGGTTCTTTTACCTCGGTGGAGCCCAAGTACTAGAACAAAAAACAAGGTCACCACGTCGTTTTTCGCCATCTCTCTCTCTCTCTCTCTCTATCTTTCTTTTTACACATGCACCGGTACTACAACAATATGCGTATATCTTTTCTATATATATATAAATGAAGCCAACAATGTATAACAATTCATCAATTGAGAACGCCTGGGCCGATTTGGCTCAAATTTTTTTTGAATTGTTCGTAATTGCCAGGAGAAGGTTTTTACGAAAAAACCAAATTAGGGGAGGTGCTCAAACGGGGATTCTGTGATGTACTTTTGAAATGTTTGTTTATAAATGGTAGCTATTGGTTATAGGAAAAATTCAGCCCATTTATATGTACGTATACCTATATTGTAACCAAAGTGACCATTATCATTGTTTATAAATTTTTTTGCGAATCGTTTTCGATTAAAAAATATATACGTGTTTCATAATAATTGTGAAATGTGGGTACAATAATAAAAGAATATTATCTTTGTCCTGTTTTTCATGATTAAGTACTTCAATTTTTTAATGATTATAGTTAATCATAGACACCGTCGTTTTCAATTAAAAAATATATACGCGTTTCATATACTTTTCGTATACTTACGAATAGTTAGTCATTTTTTATAATATAAAATTCACTAGAAATATATGGCAAAACAACGTTTGCCAGGTCAGCCAGTATACGTATACATATATATATTGTTATTACGACTTACCGAGGCGATGTATCTGATGTTACCGGTGACCAAAGCGGCCGGCTGATGTCTCCACTGTGTGATCAGTGTAGAAGGGACGCCGAAAAGTAGCTCCGAAGGGCCTCTGATCACGAGGTCACTGTTGTTCCGGTTGGAAGAATTTTGAAGCGGCGGCGGAAGAGGAGCGTGCCTGGACTTTTTAGGGTTGTGTCGAAGCGTGGCGGTACCGGAAGCCACGTGAACAGAGTGTTTGGAACTGACTTTATCCTTCAGACACTGAATGTTGTTTTTCTGTAACAAACACGGCGTATTGCAACGATTCATCAACACCGATTCATAACCGTAAAAAAAAAAATCAATATTCTTAAGGATACTGATGTAATAATTATTAGGAAAATTTTATTAACGAACTATTTGAATAATAAAAAATAAACAAATCGACTACGCGCGAAAAATATAAGCGATGAGTTCAAAACAACTTACCAGTTCTTTGAGATCGTTGCTTATATCGTTCAAACCATCACCAACCGAAACGGCTTGAAGTAATTGAGACTTACTGTTATCGACAGACGACAGTATTCTTCTTCTATGGCCAGGTTTGGTGATTTCTAACACTGCAGTGAGTTCCACCTCCCAAATTCTTGCTATTCGCTCGAGATCCGTGTACAAGTGCTTACGAAACGTTTCTATATAACACGACAGGTCAATGCTAGTCAACCAATCTTCCATCTGTTTCGCGTCTTCTTCGTCGTCGACTTGATCCAGATCAGCAATTGATTTACTCTTTGCCTTAGGCGTATCTTTGGTATAACGCTTGGACCAGAACTCTTTCACCAAAAACGGTAAATCATTAACAGCCTCTAAAATCTTTGTTCGATCGCTTTCCTTTACGATGCCCATGTCTTTCAAATCTGATTCTACCAATACGCCACACTAAAATTAAATTAAAATAAATCGATAATGAGCAATTAACGAAATATGTCGAATAAAACAGCATTGAACATGTAAAATGACTAAAATGTGCATAAAAGTTGATGTACTTACGATAAAATCTAAATTATTGTAGCCGAATTCATTAAACGCGCCAACAAAATCTTGAAACCCTAATCCGAACAACCACGATTCAACGGTAACTGGGCTATCATTACCATTTTTTTGTGATTTTTCTTTACTATCCGATCTACTTAATCCTAAAACAATTACCAATAATATATAAAAAACATTCCACAACTTATAATTAATGTTCGTATATAAGAAATTACCTAGTCTCGCTTGAAATTCTTTTTCAAGTTCGTTACACATAGATTCTTTAGCGTTCCCACTTCCCAGGTTTGTTATTAAGTCAGATATCTTTGCCCATTCCTCTTGTTCATCAAACGGACTTAACATGGTATTAGAACTTTTTGATTGATCTTCTGCAGAACCGGGAGATTGAGCTATAGCTGGAGGGTCATACACCGTACGTAGTTTACGCAAAGTTTTTGGTCTCTCCGCCCGGTTACTATTAATAGACCCTTTAAGTAGGCCTGTTTAAATAATTGTTTTCATTTAATGTTTGTTTTGAGAAATATCGGAAAAAACATTCCAATCACTAACCTGCAAAAGTACCGTCCCCGACGAATTCTTCTACGGGAGTTTCTTCGTTGGTCGATACACTTTTATCATTCGATAACACATGAGACTCGGGCACCCAAGTAATTACTAATAAATCTTCTTCGATTTCTGTTTCCATATCTTTTGATTTTCTTTTAAGATTGCTGTAAATCTATAGAAAGCAATGGCTCAGACAATTATTTCAACTAATGAATTCCACTATAATCACGTCATATTTCGGTTTTTATTAATAACTAGCTGAATATACCCGTATTTGCCTGGTTTAAGTATAAAAAATGTGTATGGCCCAAATATTAATAATAATTGACGACATTTCCCCGTTATGAGCTGACTGCTATTATTATTTAATAGTTTATTATACAAACACACAATATGAATATAGATATACAATTTAAACGTACAAATTTATTTTTACCAATCGACCGACCGACGTCGGTGTGAGTGTGTGTGTGTGTGTGTGTGTGTGTCTGTTAAAAACCAACTGACACGTAAAAACGGGTATACTGTTGGCCTAATTTGATACTCAAAGCTCCAACGGTTCCGGCCAGGCGAATTTTTCTAGTTTCACCCTTTTTACCCTTTTTAACTCCCTTAGAAGTTGAATTTCACTATATAAAGTTTATAGACAATGTTGATTTGTGTTATAGAGTATGTATACTTAATTTCAAAAAAATCGGAACAAAAAAAAAACGTTTTAAATTTGTTCCCCTTTTACCGTTTTTAACCCCCTTAGGGGGTGTAATTTTTAAAAATCCCTTCTTAGTGCGCGCCTACGTCATAATAGCTATCTTCATGGCAAATTTCAACCCGATCCGTCTAATGGTTTGAGCTGTGCGCGCATAGCACAAAAAATCACCTTACAGTTTTATATAATATAGAGATAATATTTCGGTATGTCTTACCTGACTTAGTGGCCGTATTCTAGCGTGTATACTACGTTCAGCTTGAAATGGAGACGGCGGTGGATGGTCGGGGGTGGGAGCTTGGTGATAATGTGTTGGACTCAGAGGCCAATCGGCTGAAGGTGTGCCATCGCCGTCGAGTAAACTCTCTCTGGACGATGAAATGGTAGTAGTAATGAACCCGTTGTGGTCCGAAACTATGACCTGGTTAGTTGTGGCTGGTTCTAGTTCAACACGCTTGAATTGTAAATCGCCCCGCGACAATATAGCACCTGGATCCTTGTCGTGGCGTTTAAGCTTTCGCCGAGGATTTGTCGTTCGAATCGGAACGTTTTGATAGATTGAGGTTAACGCTACAGGCTCTTCGCCTGACGTCGGTCGCATTTTCATTTCGACGTACTGATCTGCAGACTTCCCTCGGCGTAACACTTCTCCCCGTCGATTTTGATCGGACGAAGGTGAACCAGAAGTTGCAAGGTAAAGATATTCATAAGGTCCACTAGTGTTGTTGGCAGATACTCGCGAAGGAGAATCAGCTGCAGGCGTCAGTCTTTTAGATGTAACGGGCTGAAAAAAGTATGTGCTAACGATAACACAGGGGCGTTTTAAAATAATGCACAATGACTTACGGAAACATTAGATGCAGTCGGATTCATTGGCAGATAGAAAGAGGAAGACACGGGTCGGTGGCCACTAGAAGTGGTCGAAGAACTTATACTTACGGTGTCCAATTCAGGACCCGAAAGAAAACTAGATTCTATTAAGGACCTGGATAGTGGAGTAGGTTCATTTTTGTACCAACGGCCAGAATGGTAATTTCCATCAGAAAACCTATTTTTGGAAAAATTGAAGAAATTTAATTAAGTTAAATTAATGGTCGTTAGTGAACTTACGCTGAAGATTCCGATACACGGCGGCTTTTGTGCTTTTCCCAGCGGGTAGGAGAAGGACTAGGTGATAACATGTGTTCGTAGGGACTACTTAATGGAGGTGCGGGTACAGCATCACCATTTTCACTTCTCCTTTCGGTTTCCATATCACTTTCGTTGTTATTATTAAATTGGTGGTCTTGAAAACGAATAAATACAATTTTATAAAAATAATTGCAATCGTCCGAAAGTGTAAGACAGTCAAACATTTAGCAAAACGCGCATACTTTGTAGCATGGCTGTTATTTCAACAGCGGGGCCAGCTTTTGGCGGGAATTGCTTCAACAGGTCTTCTACTGTACGTCGATGGATGTCTCTAATATGGGTGTTAATACCGTGTTCTAACAGTGTCCTAGCTACTTCAGTCTTGCCACATTGAGCAGCTTCGTGAAGAGCAGTGCCGCTACCGGTACGGACGTTAACGTCCATTCCAGCCGACAAAAGCAGCTCTACTACAGTCCTGATTAGAAATTAGAAATTTACATTTTACAACGTGGTAACGTTTAAATTAAAAATTGATAATAGGGACATTACTTGTGGCCATTTCGGCTTGCTAAGTGTAAGGGAGTGTGAGCAAACATTATGCCTGCAGCACGAGAATTGTACGATCTTATCAGTTCTGGTCGTTTTGTAATAATCAATTCCACCGTCTCCAGTCTAATTATAAAAATACAAGTAATTAATAAGACAGCGATTGGATGGCGTTTAAAATATCTCTAAACGCAAGACAAATAGTAAAATAAACGATTATTTTCGATTTTTTTTTTTTTCACTTATACAACTTTCATCGTGATAATTCGACTTCAACACGAATTAAACACGAAGTAATCGATCGTAGATGAGTGCTGACTCATTAGTTCGGTTTAAATTATTTGTAATTTATTATGGTAAATACCTAGGCAAACAGACAGTTTATAATATGTAATTGCTATAAAGAATTTTTTATATTGCCATATTACATTATATTACGTTGATATAAATCAATTATTTTTAAAATATTATTCGAGCATAACATGAATATAGTGTAAAAGGATTAAGACACGTCATACAGATTAGTCTGTACGGTAAATAAAATAAAAAAGTCAATGGTTTTTTTCAATGGAAACTACAAAGACGATGCCAGGAAGTGAATGGGTGTCGAGTCGGTCGGTAGGAGTCAAAATACATACCGAACGAGTGAAAGCTGTTGTTAATGATTATAGTATTATTATAAACGACGATTAACGGTAAAAAAAATGACAATTAGTTCAATGAAATCTGCCGGCACACCTATGGTCAGGGGTTAGGTGTTGCGTATGATTTAATTATTTTTATTTTTAATACCAAACGCATATTTCCACGGCGTGTTAGATAATATAATATATGAAAACCATATATCCGTACCTTCCGTATTGTGCGCATAAGTCTAAAGGAGTTTCGTGTTTGTGGTTCCTTATAGTAGGATCAGCACCGTGTTCTAGGAGAAGCGAGACCACACCCGAATGACCGTGTTCGGCAGCACAGTGTAACGGAGTCTCTCGATTTTTCGTCTAATATAATGGATTAGAGAAAAAAATTAAAACAGAGAACAAATAACATTTTATTTCTCGTAAATGTACGACATAATATCGTCCGCCGTATGCAATAAATTACCATGTGATTGACATTGGGTATCGACGGCCCGTGGCAAAGCAACAAGCGGACAATGTCTACGTTGCCCCTCCATGCCGCGTAGTGTAGCGGAGCTGCACCTTTGTGATCGACTACGTTTGTCGACGCTTCGTTACAAAGGAGGAGCTGAACGATTTCCCTGACAATAGAATACAACTTTTATAAAAAAATCTTATTTCGAATTCAAATTCACGCTACGTGGAAAACGTAGGTTTTTTAAAACCGTATTTTTCCATTTCGTCTCTTTATTTAATTCTAAGAACCGTGCGCGGTTTTATTCCGATTGCATTTTTATTTTTATTATATATATTTTTTTATTTTATATATACATAAAAACAGTAGATAACAATATCGTAACACGTGTATGGAAACATGTGAACGTAATATTATTTACGATTTTCAAATACAATTATACAAACGATGACTTACTTGTACGCGTTTAACGAGGCGTGATGCAATGCAGTGAAGCCAGTCTGGTCTTGAGTATTGACACCCGCGCCTCTTCTCAAACTACACAAACGACACACATGGTAATTAATAATCATTAGTTTTCATGAAAAACGTTTTAAAATTATATTCGTTAAATATTATATCAACTAATAGGTATGAATAGCAGCGATCCGCCGTCGTCGCGACAATCTAATTTCAAAAGCAATTAATTTCACCACATCGAGTCCTTATTGATTCACCGAGTACGATAATAATACGCGTAACGTTTTAATTTTCTCACAAAATAATGACATCGTTTATTAACTGACAAAAGGTAATAACGATAATAGTCATAGTAAAACGAGACGTAACGAAAACAAATTGTATATGATTGACAGAAAATGCGATTAGAGTTTGACATTAAATATTTAGCGTCCGTGTATTTATTTTTAGTTTAAACAAAATGAATCATACACATTACAAATGTTTATCTCGATAAAAAATATCGAAAATTCCTTTCTAAATCTATAATGTTGTAATTATGAATCATCTCTGATTCGATAAACAAATACGAGTAAATGCGTCTTGTAAAAATAATCTTTCCACACACCATCACAATTTATCGACAAAACGAAAATCGATAAACACCTGCAGCTCCTAAAGCAGTACAATTTTTACCGTAAGTTCAGTGGTCGTGAAACTCGTTAGTAATAAGTATCTTAAGTAATATAATATATTATTTACTATATCGTTCGTGTTTCTAAGCGGAAAATCGTGTTCGTCGTGGCCGTCTGCCAATTATTGAATTGTAATTCAAACGCGTCTATATAAATGTATAGATTTTTAATTATAAAGAATATTCTCACAAGGAATAGTGCTAAAGCACTACTAATAATAATTATAAAACTTGCGCTTTAACTGAGCGCAACGTGCACGAGCGAATATATTAATATATTATATTGAATTTGAAATACGTCACGACGAGTGCGGCATAAACAGCCTCGTCGGTTCATTTCGCATATAGATATACGTATAAAATATTGTTCAGACTTTGTAAACGACTCGAGGTACGATTTTTTGGAAAATAAAGTAAACATTTTACACCGTTAAGTTCCACGCGTCCGTCAGACGAAATAACCGGTATTTTATGCGTCAGAGACGGTCGACTGGGCATTTTAATATATCGCGAACGCGGAGGCTGTGATACCTAGCCGAAACGGAGATATAAACGATATAATGTATCGCTAAGATGGTTGAAATATGGTAAATAATCGTGTTGATTTATTTTATTATTCGTAAAGAATTATAAATAAATAACCGTTTGACGATTATGAAATCGGCATAGCCGTCCCAAGGGGGGGGGGGGCAATGGGGCAAGTGTCCGAGGGCGTCCAAAGTATTATGAATTCAGGGGGCGTCATAAAAAGAAAAGTTTATGTAATTTATTACAGAATACATAATATTTTAGTTTATAATTTTTTTCCATAATATGGCCAAAATAATGAAATCCGTGTAGACTTTGAAAAAGTCATCAAAACAAAATAAATAGGTACATTAACATAGATAAGATGACGGTAGAAATAACATATTTAAGGAACGAGGTTAGTTAGTTATACGCTGAAAATGTTAAGTCAATTTTACATATTTTTTGGGAAAAAGCGATGGGCATCAAATATTGTCGCCCCATGGCGTTATTGGTGGTGGTTGGGACGGTACCGTGATTGGGCGAAGGAAAAAACGTGTATAGTTCATAGATCGGATAGAGTACGGACGAGCGAAATAATCAAATCAAATAGTCAAGCCGCCGGTTTCGTGTATATTTTGGATAAAGCCACGACGAGTATTGCGAGTTCGGATCTGGCGTTGAAAAACGGCGGAAGGACAAGTTTTGAGAACGTAAATTGTCGAGCAAAACAATGATATAATCGTGTTGTGAGCTCGAGGGAATCGTTGGACGCGGTTTATTCGATATTCCAGCGGCGGCGTTTAAAGAATCCGCTATTGAAAAAAAATATACGACGACGTAGACAACCACACTCTGCTATTTCCCGTTTGACCGCCCTCCCCTCCCCCAAGTATATCCGGGAAACAGACGATTATCGAGGATATTTCCGACCCGAAACCGCGACGCACACGCGTTACGATCGCAGTACAATATGGGCGCGCGACCAAGTACACGCATAGGTTGGGCCGCAAACCGCTCGACTTCTTTGCACGGTGGAATATTTCGTAAAGCAACACACCGTACGAACGCATTATTTAACTCAGTTATTGTTTATTTATTTCGTATATTATACGTACCATAAAGCGGTACTATGCATAAAACGTAGTCAGCTATTGTGTACGTAATTAATTTGTGTTTTTTTTACGACGTGCCGCGGCGTATACGTGTATTATTATTATTATTATTACCGTGCATAATATAAATAAGGAACGACGTTTCTCTCGCCGCGTCGTCGTGTGGGCTCGAGACGTGTAGGTAAACGTCGCGTCGTCGTCGTAGCCGATAACACGGCTGTGGAGCGTGTATTTATTTATTTTTATTATAAGGTCGGCGACGTTGCCGCGCACAAATTATATGACATTATAATAACACAATAATGCGATAACGCGCGCGCGCGCGCGTGTTGTAAATGAAATCGAACGCGGTCCGAACGCCGTCGGAGAGGGAGTTTTGTTGCGATGTAGGCCGTAGGAATGACGGAAAGGATACGATCGCGTACGATATTTCGCAATAAAGTATACGTTGGAGAAATACAAAAATTGCAATTCGATTTGTGCGATGCGAGAACGGCGGCGACACGGTCCGACTAGGCAGAGACGGCCGGAATTATTATATGCGACGATTAAAAACGAATGAAACGCGTTTCCGCGCACGGACGGCATTCGATACATAGCATGACAATATACAGACGGACCGCAGCATATAATAGTGTCCCATCAGACTCGGAGAAACTCTACAATGGCCTCTATTGAAGACCATTAAAGATTAATAAACTTATCGGCGTCGAAGGTTTATATAATGGTCGTGTGGTACTTTCGTCCTTTACGCGCGAGCTGCAGATTTTTCATTATCGTCGACCATACTCGTCCGTTCGGCCGAGAGAACATTATTATGATTTACGACCGTCGTCGTTCGATCGAACGAATTATTCGTTAAATTAAAATGTTCCCGACGCTGCGTTTTTTCACGGCACTCGTCCAACCGAGTGTTTTTTCGAACTACTACATTGTTATTCGTCCGACGTATGATTCACACGAAATTGGCAATAACTACCGTGCGGCGGTGTCCGCAGACAATAATCGTCATTCGTTGTGCTTTTGATTTCGGATGGAATCTTACGCGCGCGACGGGTCCGCAAACAGCGGTAGTGGCGGGTAGTGTAAAAAGATGCGCGCGAAATATCAATTTGCGAAATCGTGTTTTTCATACGGGCGCAAAGGGCGTACGCGCGCGCGGAATCCCGAACTTCTTTTCGGTCGTCGAGGAGGGGGCCCGAGGATAATGGAGATTAATGATCGCCGCCGCGTAAATACGTATATAATATAAGGTACTCGAGAAACGTCAAACGCCGTTCTATCTCTCCGAGAGAAACGGTCACGAGGATCGTGTAATTAATCTCGCGAGAGCCAAACGACGAGCCGATTTTTAATTTCGCCGTATATTGTGTATTTCGGTTTCGTCCTCGTGCTCGAGTCGCGAACGCGCGCGCACGACAAAAAAAAAAACGGACGGGCTGGAAGATCGAAACGGACTAGGATTAAAAATAACAGTAATCGTCGTCGTCGTCACTTCATTAACTACGACCCAGTTTTTTAAATTTGTTTCGCTCGCACGATTCCCGTTACGACGATTTTAAAATAATAAAAAAAGTTCACGGGACGCGCGGAGTGCCAAGATTTCGCACGAGTGTGTGTGTGTGTGTGCGTGTCTTATTATACAGTAATAATTAAACGCGTGTGATATTATTTATATTTAAACGGCACTCGAACGTGAATGGACTACGCGGGGCGACCGACCACATGTATAAAATACGACGAGCAATAAATAACGCGGCGACGAGTCGCCGCGGCTTATCGTCGTCTCCGGGTTGACCTTTTGCCGAGTTTTGACGAACCCGCCGCGTCTCCCGCGTATTATACACACAGGGTACGCTATACTATACGCGATCGCAGATTGACAGACGCCGAAAATCGTAAATCGAGGTCAAATCGATCTGATGATTCAGCGCGGCCAAGGTGTTGGACAGCGTAAAATATTTATGTGTAATCAGTGCGCGTACGACATTTAAACGGTGTGTATATAGTTATAATATTACGGCTGCTGTAATAGTAGACGATATCCGAGACGTCGATAACGCGAGTACGAGGAATACTTGTGATAAATTGCCGGATCGCGAAACAGATCGGAAGTCGCGTACGCGGTGTGTTTGGGCGGTTATTATGTCGTGTTCACAATCGTGAAGAGTTAAACGACGTTTTGACTTGTTGCGCGGGTTATAATGCCGTCTCACACAAGCCGGGCGACGCGTTAGTTTAAAATCCATAAAATTATCGCGTTTTAACGATCCCGATACACGACGATTAATTAGTAAAACGTACGCAATATCAAAGTCCATTAAAAACACGTGCGTAGGCAGTAAAAGTGAGAGGGTAAACGTGGGCACGTTAATTTTATGCTTTCGTATTAAAAATATTGTCATTAATTATTATTTATTGACTGTAGAACTCGTTTTGGACCGACTCCGCGATAACGTTATGATATTCGTATTATGAAAAACACTACGCGATATAACGCATTTTTAAACCGCAAAGGCACAACAATAATAGCGCCGCCGCAGCAGTCGCCGATGACTGTGTCGTCGTAGGCGCAAAAAAACCCTATCGATTCGCCGGTGTACACATATGGATATAAACTACATACCTAACTACCGAGCAATAATAATATTATGTGATATTTAACTGCACAACAATGTAACGTTTCGGCGTGTAGCCCGGACGGGGGGATGCGTTATCGGCGCGGTAGGGGGAGGGGATTTAAAAAGCGAAACGTTGGGGTCCGTGCGCATTGTACTGTATACACAGGAGGGGTGGGCGCGTCGAAGGGTGCGAACGAGGGTCCGAACACGTATGGTGTACGCAATAACACACACACGCGCGCGTAGTACTCTCGCGACGTGCATAGTAATAATATTTCGAGAGTCCATCGATCGCGTATTTTCTATTTTTACTCGCCGAAAGGAAGAGTATGAAAAGATAGGAGAAAAAAAAAAAATCGCGGACGGACCAAACGTGCCGCGGGCGTAGTCTCGTTCGCGAACGATTGTAAAAATCTTCGTCCTCCGGAATTTCTTATCAGTTTATCAGGGCGACGCGATCGCGGTGTACGATTGCCGGATACGGGGGGGGAGGATACGGGACACAACAATACCACGGCAATATATTATCGTAAACAATAATAGACGAAAAAATTCCTCGGGGGTGCGACCAGAAGGGGGTGGGGGAAGGGTCGTTCTAGAGCACACGGTATCCTCGGCTCCCCGCAACCCCCGGTCGAGAGGGGTGCGAAAGGATACCGCGGCGGGATGTCTGTTGTCTCACCTGGCCAGCGGTCCGGTCCTCTTGGCCTTCTGCACGAGTATCTTCTCCACGGCGCTCAGGTTGCCCGTCTTGGCGGCCGTCACCAGGTCGTGGTCCTTGCCCATGGCAGCGGGCTGCGGCGAGCTGCGGCGGGACGAGCGGCGGCTGTGTGGCGAAAGGACGCGGGCGCGCGATCGGTGGCACCTGTACGCGCGCGCGTGCTAGCGAGACACCGTTCACGCGATCGCGTTTGTCGGCCGACTGTCGGGCCCGGTGGTCGTCGTCGCGCGGCGCCGTGTCGTCGCGAGTGGCTGCTGCAGCTGTGGTCGGACGCGAGCCGCCGATTCGCCTGCCGCCGCGACAACAGCGACGGTTCGCTCGCACGTCATTATTATCACGCGAACTGGCGCGCACGCACACACACGCACACGCACACACACGCACAACACAAACACGGCGGATCGATCGCACGGAGGCGCAGCGCGGCGGCGGCGTGTCACTCCCGAACACATCAGCTGATCGCGCCCCGCCAAAGTGTCGTCGAATCGATGGGGAACGCTGATAAGCGCGGGATCCGCCGCCGCTGATAACGGTGGCGCGCGCGATAACGCCGCCGCCGTCGTCGGGACACTGGTCGTTTCGGGGCCGGGCGGCGCGGTTCTCGGGGGTTGTTTTTTTTTTCGCTCCCCGTGTCCGCGCCCCGCGATCGACGTCGCGTTATTTCATCCGCGGGGCGGCGGCGTCGCGTTATCGTCGCCGGCGGCCGTGTCGCGCGCAGTGCGTGCCGCGCGCACGGTAATTACCGTGCGCCGCCGCGGGACGCGCAGTGCCGCCGCCGCCGCGCTCATCCCGCCGCGCCGTCCGTCCGTCCGTCCGTCCGGAGCCGGCACGGTTTTTCCGCGCGTTTCCGCGAGAGTCCGACTCGTATTCAAAGGACGCGTCTCGAACTGTTATTATCGACCGCGTTCCGTCGAGCACGACCGGGGGAGGGGGTCCCTAGGAGCCCCGAAATCGAAATCCGCGTCCGAATTCTTATTGGTTTCACATATTTGAGTAGCTCGTTTCGAAAATTCGCATTTAAATGGCCGATTTCGGCGGTCTTGACGGACAAAACATTGACATGTTCCAAGTTATCTTCACTGTTATCAGCGATTTTAACACCTCTGAGAATTTTGGTCTAGTTAGTATATACGTTGCACTACGTTTATATCCAGTTGAATAATAAAATAATATGTCGATAAATTGTGTTGTTTTTATCATAGACTTTCAATAGTAAAATCTAAAACGAGAAAACTATGAAATTAGAACACGTTTAAACGCTATTCTTTGTTCACTTGTGGAGCAGCACCGTGTTGGTCATAATTTGGCTGCTGCTATACAATTTGGAAGGCGAGTGTCGTCTGGCTGATAAATAATTAGATATTCTTTTGCATTGTTCAAAGACATGATATAATTTGTCACATCGAAACGTTAATAGTTGTATTATACTACGTTCAAGCAGTACATTTTTGATTCATTTTAATAAATTGAGACTTGAATATAATAATATAATGAAACAATATTGTGTTGTGCGTAATTTTATTGATTACGTCTATTTCGCAAGATAAATAAAATTCACTACTCCCCGAGAAGTATCATAAAACTTATCTTTATCGATAACTATTTTCAAAGTTTTGATGAAATAAAAAAAATAAGAAAAGTCGACAACTTTAATTTGAAGTCCATTACATATTTACTGTTGACGGTCATATTGCGAGCGAAGCTAGCGGGTTCGGTAGACGATTATATTCAAATAAAAATAAGGGTGAGAGGTTTATATTATATATAATATAGATACGAATCTTCACTTCTTTGGTAGAAATAATTCAACACGTCACTGTTGTGGAGTAAGATTAGTTGAATAAGTGTTTCAGTGCCAATGCTGATAATGAGTTTTAAAATCTTGTCGGTACCATCAGTTAAACGCAAGACGGAATATTTATAAGTTTGAAAAAATACAATATATTTCCTATAGACGTAGAGTCTGTAGTATTATTATGCAAGATCGGGTAAGCCAATTACATTTTTAACTCTTTAAGTCAAGTTTCAAAAAAAAAAAAAAAAATAGAAAAATAGAAAGTTATACGAGTTACAATTTTTTTTTTTTACTTAATAGGTTAAACTGGTTACAATTAATAAGGGGAAAAGTAACTCAACTTAATAAAAATCAGTTATAATTTTTATATTTAAAAACGACATGATAAAAATCACGATGACATTTTGCGAAAATAGTACAGTATCGATAAAATATTAATATAAGTATCGAGTAAAATTTTCAAGCGATTTTTTTACTTTGTGACTAACGATTTCTGCATGAAATCCCGACGTTTATATCATTTTTCGTTAGTTTTTCGCAATTATTTATAAAACTGTTTGGTATATTTAAAAATGACTCCCGTTGCCATCAATACGTGTTTTTTCCTTGTACATTTTTTTTAAGATTATAACGCTCAATTTATGTTGTTGTAATAATACTTCATCTAATCTTTAATGTTTTTTTTATTTTATAAAACAATATTAATAATTAATTTTAATGGATTAGTTTGTGAAAACTAAATTAAAAGTCAATTAAATATTTATATGGTCGTTTGATTGATGTTTGGGAAATAAATTTAATGTTAAAGATTAATTTATGTCAACTGAGACCAAAAATATCATTGACTTGTTCAGTTTTGTATCTTATTATTGTGCACTTAACATTTTCAAAGTCAGATGTTCAAATTGATGGTCACTTTAATTTTTAAAAGAATATTCGCGTCTCATCATCGAAATATCAGTATTTGGCCGAGAAAACTAATATGAATACGATTCAACTACAATCATTTCGATTTTGATTTTCGTTTTTACTGTCACAGAGAACGTTTATTTTTGTTTTGAAAATGTTCGTTCAGAATTCACAAAAGTTGTTTCTGTTTCTTTTTGTGAATAAACTGTTTTTCTCGTAATGAAATTGCGCAGAAAGTTTTACTTTTCTTTATTCTTTACTTTACCAATCATTTGATCGGAAATTGGTTTGAAAAGGTACTATAATAAGATTATTTATTGATTTTTTTTTACATTTTTATTAGTTTCATTTGATGTGCGAATCACAGATACGAGGTATACTCGGCCGTCGAACTGATCCGAGGTGTCGCGGGGGGCTGAAAAAAAATACACGAGATTCTGTAAAACACTGACCTGGGTCAATATCGACGACATGTTTGTACGTATAATATATGTTTGTAGCGTTCAGAACGGAACTATTTTTTTCGCGAGTAATTTTTTTTAAGTAAAAAAAAAAAAAAGGAAAAAAAAAAAACGGGACATTCGAAGCGTATAGACGATTCTAAATCCGTTTTCAAAATTGACATCGGAATTTCCTACCAAGCGTAGTGATTGAAATCTCGAGAGCTGAGTTTTTCATCGAAAACTGATCGTGCTCCACTCCAGCCCCCCGGAATCGTGCGATTTGAAAACACCACGGGGCGGCGTATCGGTTGCCCGCTGTTGGTAATAATGCCATTGATTGTGCAATAAATAATAGATTTGATTAATCGATTCTATATAATCAACCGTAGTAATCTGTCGCACGTACGATTATAATAAATGATCCGGCGCGGCGTAAAAATCGAAAAGCTCAAACCCGAAACCCGCTCGCTCCAATTATTATTATAATAATATAACGGCGGCGTCGTCGTCGTCGTCGTCGCGACCTAAAACCTCTGCCGTAGATTAAAAAAAAAAAAAATAATAAAATAAAGAAAAACGTCGCCGTTCCGATTATATACGAATATTACGTACACACATTTTTATATTAAAATAACGCGTTGTTATTCGAAAACCCGCGTTATTATTCACATTTATTTTAATATTTTCGAACAGCAGCAGTTCGAAACAACAACAACAATAATAATAATATATAAAGTCTCTCGTCTCGGTACGGAAAAAGAAAAATATTTAAACTTCCTCCCCCTCCCCTACTCTTCGCATTTATCCGTCTATATATCGTACACGTATAAGGTCGCCCCTTTTATTATTGTTATTATTTATTTTTTTTTTTTACTTCGCCCTCTTTACGGCAGTTCCCCCGCCGCACGCGGTCTCTTCTTTTGCGCATTTCTACACTCCATCATACCCGTTTGCTATTACCTCCGTCCATTTTCTCCCTTTTGCTCCGTCTCCCTTTCGAATTTATTCACATTTTTCATTTCGTTCGGCGCGTCTTTTAGCGCCATTCGAATATCATCCCGTCGTCTCGTCTTCTAGCATTTTTTTTTTTCCTCGTCTTTTTCATTATTATTATTATTATTATTATTATTACTATTACTTTCCAATCAAACAAAAACCTTTTCTTAATATTGAAATTCACCGAAACCGAACTGTATATAAATAATACAAACGATGCACATTACACACACACACACACACACACACACTGACTATGACGACGAGTCAACGGCGAACGCGACCCTCGTAAATATATATTTCGACGAATTAGTTTTTCGCGTTCTTTTGATTTTTTTTTCTTCTAGTATTATTACATTTTTGGGCGCTCTCCGCCGATGGAAATACAGCGCGACGTCTAATGTATGTTATGTATCATACGTTTCGGGCGTTCAGTGCAGTACTTTATCATAATACATACACGTGTATTATTAGTGTCCAACTGCGATCGCAATCCTTCACGGAACCGTCTTCGATCTCGCTGGGATCGATTCGTTTCGTCGTTTTCCCAGTGAGCGACGGCGATGAATAATATTTATTGTTTCTTTCTTCGATTTGACCGCTGTCGTACATTGGAAAAACTGGCAAAACGTGACAAACATTCAAACAAAATGTACACTCATATATTTATACATATGTATATATAAAATACAGGGAAACCGCTCCTATTACGTATTCAAATCCATTGCTAATAGTCGTAATTTATGTATCAAAACAATTCATTTTTTAAAAACCTAAGTATATATTAAAAAAAAAAAAACGATTGCCGTTGTGACTTGTGAACGACGTCTGTTTCCAGTTACTTCGAGTTGGAATAATTATGCAATTTTAACGTGACAAAACGGCGGAGTAGAAAAAGGTTTACCGGCTTTTGAAAGGTTATTGCTGGAAACGTCTAGCACAACGTCTGAACGGCGTTTGTGTCGATATAACTGCCCTCGGGCCGTCATAATGACGATTTAATTGAGACGTACAAAAAGTTCTTGAAACAAGCGGAATCGGTCACGCTGAAAAAGAAAAACTGCGACGACGAACAGTTAAAATATTTCGGACGACCGCGTCCGACGACGACGGTTCGAACGAGACTGAAACGACAAAAATAATATTAATCAGAGATAGCCGACGACTTTCGTCCGTTTCCGGGTCTGCCGTTGTATTGCCGGCTAATAGTAACAACAACAGTTTTCATTTTTTTTTTGTTTATTTGCAATATTATTGAACACTCGGTAACGTATTGCTGAGGCCGGATAATCGGCGGCGTGTTACACGATAACAGCCGGATTAGTTTGTTCGTTTGAACTTGCGGAACGCGCGCGGGCGACGGACTAGGTTTTCGTGATTATTGTAAATTCCTGAATTTCATATCGTTCTGTTCAGTCGAATTGTTAAAAAAAAGAAATATACGAATAGGTATAATAGAGAATTATTCGAAAATATTCGTAATCGATCGATCGGAGAAAGCCGACGGTTTCCGTTCGGATCGATTTCGTTTTCCGGGTTTCCGGGTCTGCATTTCCAAACGGCCTGCGGTTAATGAATAAAACCGGTTCCGTTTTGTTTGTTTTATCTCCGACTTTGATAACACGGTTGCGTCTATTTTATCCGTCACAGACACGACGAATAATTGAGTTTTCACGATTATTGCGTTTCGTATCGCTTTATTATTCGATTACCTTTAAAAGTTTTTTGAAATCCCACTTGTAGTAAATCGACGATACAAAAGCTCGTCAGAGTTTCGCCGCAGGGATAAAATTGTTCACCGTTACCCAAAACACGGCCTTGAACGTGCTTTTACCACATAACGCCGCCGCGGACATAAACAATACGTCTCATCGCGAACCGTGCCCGGAGCCGTGCCAAGGGCGATTCACAAGGGGCCGGCGAAACGTTTAGGAAAATCGTATAAAGCGAACTAGCGACAAATCATAATAATACTGTTTGCGGGGTAGCACGATTATTCTCGCTCGGCGATTTGGACGATAAAACGTATGATTTTCCGTGAAGGATGTAATTCCTTTTTATCGCTTCAGTCTGCTCGTGGTATAACAATAGTGCGCATGCCAACATATTTTAAATGAATTAATACAAATAATTTAATTTTTTTTTCCATTTTTTCGCCCCTTTCTTCGTTGCACCCCTGACCCGGGCCAGTTTGGCCAAGCCCTAGCTACGGATCTGTCTCTGCAGGACACCGGCAGTAGTTGTTTTCTCGGCGTGTTTGTCTGAAATGTCGCGGCTAATAAAAACGCCTTTTTTTTTCAATATTTTATGATTCTCGTTTATTGATAAAACTGATTTTACACGTTTCGTAAACAACCGTGAGATCACGTCACGATAATACAATATATTATAATATATTATTGTAATGTACAAGTAAAAAAAAAAAAAAAAAATTATAATAATAATAAATAAATCGATCACTTCAGCTACTAGAATCTATATTAATTATCGTAAAAATAACATTATATTAGATATGCGAGACTCCTATATTGTTACAGACGATATACGTTTATTATATTATAGTAGGTAAGACTACGAGAAATTAAAAACAAATGTAAAAAGTAAAAACTGTATGCGAATCGAAATTAAAAAAAAAAAAAAAAAAACCCGAAAACGAAAATCTGACGACTAATATTATTATCTACCGTTATTTATATTTATATATATATTATTTTTTTTTTTGCGTAATAATCGTATATAGATTCATATTTTTTCTCTGCACTGCTTACAATTATAATATATATATATATATATAAATATATATATATATATGTATGTAAGTACCTTAAACAATTTATGTACAATATCGATTATACGTTACACAATATTTTACAAAATAATAATGTATATGATATAATATACTTATTACTCAATGTGATGCGTCATCATGTCTATCGCGCACGATCGTCATCGTACGTCGAAATTTAAAAATCTATCGCGTTAAAAATCACGCGGTACGGTCGTATACCTATGTGATGCACTGGCACGCGTCCTTCTGTTGGCGGCCGTCGAACGTCGCCCCGCGGTGTTCCGTTCACTGTAATCTCGACCAGTACGTGTGTTCCGGAGCCTGGCTCAGCGGGATTTGCACCGGCACCGACACTCCGGCAGATATGACGCCTGAAAACACGCAGAATTTCCGGTGTGTAAAAAAAAACAAACGAAAACGACGACTAATACGTTTTCATACGCGTTTCAATCAAAGCTGGTTAGATTTTCCGCGGTGACGCGCCCCGGGGTAAAAAAAACCGAGGCAACAAAAATAGTCTCGTTCCGGCGGTCTATACAGTAGTAAAAATTCGAATGTTACGCGCGTCGACGGTTCCTTTCGACGGCCGAGACGCGCGAAAACCGTTGACATTCTAGTTGACATCTAAAAACGATTTTCAAGGGGCTTTGGTATAGGACGATTCGGCGGTGTCGAGGAAAACTCCGGGGCCGTCATCTCACGACGACGGACAAAAAGGTTTCGATACGTTTACCGAGAGCTATAGTCGTTTTTTATAATCGATGTGGCCCCTCACGTCGCGCGCCGGTTCGTTTTTCTCACGAGAGTCGTTGCGTTTCCGATGGCGAACGCGTGACAGCCGCGCGCGGCTCTCCGAGGTGCTCTAGGAAGCGCCAAAGACCGGTCGACCGACGACGGCCGTTGGAAAGAAAAACGCGGAAGAAAATCTCGATTCAAACGCGGCGCGACGCGATAAAAAGCTATTGTTTTCCGACGTGTATTTACCTGTGCCCGTGGCGCCGGGAGAAGTGTTGGACGAGTGATGAGTGGACGTGGGATACGCCGCCGGGTGCGTGTTGGCGTTGACGGAGTGCGCGGGGGCCGGTTGACAAGGGACGCGTGGCGACGAGGACACAGGATGGTTGTACAGCGAGTCCGGTGGCGGATGATGGAACATGTACGGATACGAGCTGGCCGGGTGATGGTGGTGATGGTGGTGATGGCCGCCGGACACCATACTGGACATGGAGCTGAAAACGAACGGAAAACACGCACGCGATTAGATCATACGCGACAATAATAATATATTATGTATAATGTACTTGGATCGTATTATACGATCGAGTTTTTATTTTCGCCTCGACTTTTAGGAATAAACGTCATAGTCTAATAAATATTAAGTGTACATAAGTTATAATATAGTCTTGAAGGTAGTAGAAACAATTCAAAATCATATATTTCGGGCAGTTCGAAACGTGCCGCGCGTTACTGTTTTAGGTTATTATTATTATGACCGGTACGGTTTATTAAACGCAAGCTTACAGCCGGTTGAAATCGAAATAAAATAGTCGTACAAATCAAACAAAATACAACGTGACTGACACCTCGTCGCAGAGATTTCGAGTTTAATAATGACACGTCGTATTGTAGGTAACAGTCGTTTTTCGGTTAACGAAGAGCCAAATGATAAGCTATATTATATTAACGTTATGCAGGGAATACTGAAAATTAGCGCGTCGAGTTAAAATCAACTCGACTCTTAACTCTAGTCTACCGAACCGTCAATGCCCCGGCTTTGCAATAACGGCGAGCGAAATATTATGATGACGTATCACTTTTGCACTTTTGCATTTCCGCGAGAGAGCCGTAAAACAAATCCGGACGGCAGGAACGCGAGGGGTACACACAGTAATCCGCCCGCCCCTCTGTCGGTCGGTCTCGATGAAAACATTTTGCCCCGGCGGCGGCGGTGTGCAGACTATTCCATGCAACACGCCGCTGCATACTATGTACAAATTGCATTATTGTTATATATATATTATGCTCGAACAGTTTGAAACGGTTCATTGTTATAAAACACTCGTTTTCGGCGGCTCGGTGCGACTATAAGAATGGAAACCTTAATGATTTTTTTCGGTTTCGATTGCAATTAATTTTTTTGTTTTTTTTTTTAAGAAAATTCGGTACCGGTTTTCGATCCGGTCTTGAATATTAGAAAAAAATAAACTAAAGGTTTCGGTGTAATGGTCCGATCGACCAACGTCGACCGAATAAAATACCAACGATGAAATCGAAGAATAAAACTGAAATAAAAAAAACGCAAAGAATCGAATAAATGATCGTTATACGATTCTTGTTCGGGGGGTTCCTGAGAAAACCCAATGATCATCGGGGTTCCAACATTTTCAAATGATTACGGATCCAAAATACCGGTGTTTTAAACTGAAAGTCTCGGTTTCGGACGCGACTGGTATAAGCATATATTATTATTATTATGCGACTTTTCGTACCAAACACGTGCGATTACGTCGCTACAATCCGGTAATATGTATTCGGAGGTCGTATCTCGAGTCGGCGAATTTTAACGTTTATACTCGCGTTGGAAATGTAAGTGTAATTTTTACAAGTGCTATGATACCGAGATAAAAACGCACCCATACATAATATTATATTGTGTGGACGCACGAGAGTATGAAAAACGAGAACGAGTCCTGAAAATAATACGATGCCGACGTGTTAACGACGAACAATAACAACAATGTGTTGAGGGAAGCAATAGAAAATCGTGAATAACTCCTGTTTACGTACGCGTGTGCACATAGCTGCCCGGAGACCGCGGTCACACAATAGAAGGCGCTTTTATTTATTATTATTATTCGTACTAACTCGCGTGTCAAGCGAATAAAAAATATTTTAAAAAGAAAAAAACACTCTCGTCTCACCGCTACGCGTTTGACGGTGGGAAAATCTGTACGAGTCGAATCCGTATAGCGACTATCTACCGCGCGATGAAATGACGCAACTGCCGACGTGTGACGGAAAAGATCTGCCGAGGGACCGCCCCTTCAACCCGAACGCGATAGACAATTCTGATGATGATCTGGGGCTATATTGAATTTACGAAACGTTTTGATATTTTTCGTCGATCACATCGCGTTGATCAGTGCCACAGTGGCGGGGGCGGTATTAGTACAAAAATGTATACTGTCCCTATTTTCCATCAACACCCGTTGTCACCAAATGAAATACCGACCGATTGTTTCCTCCGAAATTACAATTTCTACATAATTCACTGACTAAAACGAAATTTTATTTTAAACATCGCGTAATGATGTTTTATCAAACGTGAATCTTATAACTCGCGCAAAACGTAAGAAAGTTTTTTATTCTAATGAATATTAATTTAATTAATTAATTAGGCTACTCGTTTAATGTATAGTTAAGATACAAGTTTGACAAAACAGTACTTGAAATTAAAACAAAATTTCCTTCCTATATATACACATATACTTGTATATTATATATATTATAAATAAGTAATATAGATATATTTTATTGTCAAGTACAAATTAATGTAGAAAACAAAATATAATTGACAAAACAAAATTAATTTGACGTAGTTGTAGGACAAATTTTAAAAGATAATGACTTTATATATTATTTAATATAAAACTAATAAGTAAATAATAATAATTACTAACTGAAATTAATGATTTTTTCTTTTCTTTGAAATTCGATTCATAATTTTTTGCTATTTTATCATATGGTCGTAAGAAAAAAAATTGTTCAATGAAAATGAGAATCGACCTCGTTTGTTATCGGAAATGGAGAAAAAGACAATACTTTTAATGGAAACGTCAGCCGACGATGGCTGAACGTTTGTAGGTGAAACGCAAAAATGCGATAAAGTTGCCCCCCCGTCACACGAATCCGTTCAGCGGGGCCCGTTATCTTTTCGAAGAAATAAAGTTTATAATAATAATAGTATGTAAATCGCTCGAGGGCCGCCTGACTTGACCTGACCGAACCGCGCGACCGGGGGAGGATTTTTCGAAAAAAAAAAAAAAAAATTTTCCAAGACCCAATGTCACACTCACCCGTAATTGTCGGTCGGCATGGTGGCGATCGGTTGCGAGATGGACTGGTACATGTGATTGAAACCGGCCGCTTGGATGGACGACAGCCGGTTGTTGTGGCCGCCGCCTCCGGTGCCCGCGCCTCCACCGCCGGCCACGTTGGACGTGGCCCCGGCCGGCGGACTGACGGACGCGGACGACGAGGACAGCGCGGCCGGCGTGCCGTTTTGCTGTTCGTGTCCGCCTCCGCCTCCTCCACCTCCGCCGCCGCCGCCGCCGCCGCCGCCCCTGCGCTGGTTTCTCAATTTTTCCTCGCGCCGCCACTTGGCTCGCCGGTTGCTGAACCACACCTGCGAGAAGAAAAAAAAAAAGTCAATTCTGAATTCAAAACCGTTTGCGATGACGTTTCGCCAAGTGTAAACACACAATAACAAAAAGGTACATTTTTCATTCAAATAGTAATTAAAAAAGTTATGTTTGATAATTTTAACGAGTTTCTACACAATATATTCGACATTTTTCCTGTTTCAGCTCCTACAACTCCCGAGCTCGTTCGTCGTCATGACACGTACTACGTTTTACTCACAACAAACACGTTTTATTTATATTTTATACCTTTTCTCGGGGAAATAACGATTATTAACAATACATTATTATATTACGTCCACACACCGCGAGCGCAGGATTTTCTTCCTTTCTAAAGCACTTTTCTCTCTCCGCCTGTCTCTGTCTACTCCGGACTCGTGCACTTGTACACTTTTTTCCGGTTATTTTTCCGCGCGGCGCAAAGGATCGTCGTCGCCGTCGTTTGTGTGTCCATTAGGATTTATCATGTGCGGCGCTCGTCCCGCGCATTGATAGATTCCATTTCGACTGCAAACGACCATTCACCGGACGCACCGGTCCGTAAAAAAACTACGCCGGGCATTACACCGCGGCGCGGCGGTGAGGTGCGGCGGCGGGTTTTGCGCGCGTATGTTTCTAATTTAGCTAATGACCGGTTGCGTCTCTTGTACGAGTATTATATGATATTCAATTCCGCTAATGTCGCGGCCGGCCGAACGCCCCTCGCGCTCACGCTGTACATGATAATAATAATATATAGATTGCATATTATAATATAGAGGTATACATGGAAAACACCGCGCCCGCTGCACAGTGTACTCGCGAAACTACAGTAGCGGCGGCGGTCAGCGGCGTAGTAAGTAGGATATAGATCCTTCCCTCCCCCCCTCATATTGTCCTTTTAAAGCCGACCGGTGGAACGCGAATTATCGAAACTGTTGTTTTTACTTACAATCGTATACTCGAGCACTATTACGCGATTATATTGATTATTTCGTTTGTATATTAAACGTTTTCGTGTTCGGTTATTATAATTATACGTATAATAATACGGCGGGGCCATCCAAAAACTTCGGTATCGTTTGTTTTTTGGAAATGTATAAGTCATTGACTTGATGGTTCGATTCTTTATGTTACCACGTCTATTATACTACCACGAGATGAAACCCAAGTTAGTTGGTTCATTAATTAGGTACCTATTGCCTTGGTAATTTGTAATTTAGTATTTAACACGTCTTTGTCGACGTGCAAGAAATTTAATTCCAGTTATTCATCGACTCACGGTCTCAAATCAACTAAACGTAATCCAGAAAAATAAAACAGAAGAGATAAAACGGTTCGAAAACTTTGAATTTGTAATTTAGAAAAGTAATGCGTTCCCTCCCTAACCCGCCAGCCCAAGATTTTTTAAAATTACGGCGCCGATACGAGTGCATTGATCGCGCAACGTTGTTACGCGCAGTTATATTTATCGCTGTCGTCGGGTTATTATCGCCATTAATCATTTTACGTACACGGTCGAATCGCGCGGAAACTATAACGAATCCGAAAGGGGAGTCGCGCGACGCAATCGAATCGCGTAAACTATATCGAATCCGAAAGGGGAATGATGAAAAAAAAGATCAAAGTCGTAAAAAATTCCAATCATCGAGATTATAACGATAATATTGTTATGTTGTACGACGGCGATTCGGCCGAGTACTCTTATGCGCCCGGCGCAGTGCATTAAGTCGCAAGTCGTTTTTATGGAACGTTCCAGAGCGCATCGCGGTTAAGATTTCATTTGGTTTTCATCATTATAAGCTCTTGAAGCGTTTATCTGAATATGTATAGCTCGAAGATTCAACGCTGATTTCGCGATAAATTTGATTTTTCGCCATAACTATAGTTATTCGTGTCGCGTTAAAATGTCGGTGCACAAATTTGACCGGAATCCGAAACCCGGGCTCGCGCATTAACGACGGGGGTCTTTTGTTCGGCCGATCGCATATTATAATAATAATAATAATAATAATATACATATTCGATACGCGCCAATTGTATAGTAATTATTTTTTAATTCGAAATTCCTCGGTCGTTAAAGTTGCATCCATAACGCGTCATATACCTGTGCATCGCAGAACGCTATTAACGTACGTGGAAATACGTTCAACAGGCTCGTTGCGCGACGGTCGTTGAATTTATCGTCGACGAGGACGGGGAAAGTTAAAAACCTGCAGCGGTCCCTTTGTGCTCGTTAAATTTATGTCCACCCCCCCACGTGCAGCTAACGCACGCATATGGGTTTTTATTATCGTCGTACGAGGGCGGTCCGCGATTAATCAGACTATTTTCTCTCTGTCTTCCTCTCGCTCTCCCCGATGTCCGGCAGCGAAGAGGACAATCTCCCAACTGGTCGTGTGAGACTACGTGTATCTCGCGAGGGCAGCGCAACAGTATACGGCATTATAGACACACACACACACACATATATATTACACGCAGTATTTTCGCAGTAGTTGCTGCGGTGGTGGCGTGGAGGGCGAGGGCACGTCTCCGTAATTGAACTGTCCCCAATCGTCCGGCACAAACAGATTATTATTATTATGACCGTCGTCGTCGTCCGCGTATTACACGTTGCTGCAATATGCCCTCGTCGCTAATAAAATCAAACTAGCCAGTACACGTTTGTATTATACGCGTATATGTCACATATTATGTACAGTTTGCGATGCGGCAGTCGGACCGAATTTTCGCGCGAGGGGTTGACAAATCGAATCGTCTATTATTGGGATGGGAATCCGATTATGACAAAATTACTTCGGACTACGTGAAAAATAACGAACGAATAATTGACCTACCGGTACCGGTCATATTTTTCATATTACGATAATTTATTATTATTATTATTGATCGAGTTTTATCGTATCGTGACGTTAGTATCTCGAATAGACTTTCGAGTTGAGCTTCCCCCCCCCCCTTCCAAGGAACAAACTCCTGCTCCACCCCCGCGCAGGAGAGAGGTTAGAGAAGAAAATATTCACCCGAGTAGATTTATGCGAACGGGAAAGGAATGAATTATTCCGCACACGTCGCATTTGAATATTATACATAATTATAATTATTAATTGCAATTATATTCTGAAAAAATATCTCGCGAAATCGACCTCACCATAGACGTGTATACGTCATGTCAGAGGAAAAGGTTGTGGGGGAGATTTGAGGGATATGTACCCTCCTTACCGAGCCTATTTTATTTTATGGTTTACGCCCCGTATACATCGCGATAAAAGCACACTGCGCGTAAAATTTAAAACGGTAAAGATTAGGTGACGATAAAGCGAACATAACAGCACGATGTTTTCTATCTGTTTTTATATTCAATATCGCTGTTCGTCACATTGCGTTTCGCTAACCACAACGGAATAGATTCGTCGCCTCGTTCGTTCCTGCCCTGCAGCAGCGCATAACCATACGCCACCGATACCTATGCGTGTGCTCCTCGTGTCCACGTTTATTTTTCTTTCTTTTTTCCTGCGCGGACGGCGGCGATCGTCTAATCATATTGACGGGGAGAAGAAAAACGTTTCTGATTCGGTGCCCACCTCTTTTTTCTTTCGGTTTTTTTTCTTTTATCGCACATCACAAAGGGATGGAAATATCACGCGCGCCGCCGCCGCCGCAGCCGCTGGAATGCGTACGAAAAGACTACTCGCGACGACCGGCGGCGGCGGCGGCGGCGGCGGCAGCCAACCACAGGCGCACGTAGACCACACGCACAATCCTCCGGCGGCGCGGGGAGGTTACCCGCTTTTCAAAATCAATACCTCGCGCCCTATCGCCCGTGGTTTTCATTGTCGCCCGCATGGAAATATCGCGCAAATATTTTCACAAGCCCTTCTCTCCGCCGCCGCCGATCGTATATTATGCGCGCGTGTGTTGTACGATATTATTCGGAGCCCCTAACCGGCCGCGGCGATCGGGGTCGGCGAGCAAGTCTTTCCGTCGTCGTCCCGCAATCATTATTCGTTGGTTCGTTAGCGTTGCGCGAATAGATTCATTCAGATATATATACGTTCAACTCGATGTCGACGTACTCGTCTATGTTTTAACACGAAAAACATGCCAAACTCTAGATACCTTAATACAACCAAATAATATCGCGTAGTCCTGCGCGCGTGCGTCATATATTTGCTATACTTAATTGATTTCGATTCGAAATAGACTGCATATTATTGTTTTTAAATATTTATTATTCATTTCGTTAGTACCCGAGTAGCAAATAATTCATTTTATTACTATCAATAATAATTACTGTGTCCGTAGATCGAGGAAAACATTATAGGCACTAATAAAAATAATCCTCAACTTAAAGTACGTATTACCGACGTTTTTATAACGAATCTATATTGAAATCGCTCTTAAAAATACTATAATTCTCACTCTGTGCAGCTCAGCATTGTGGACTATCTACTATACTTTATGGCTATTGTTCGCTCGAGTGACCGGAAACGAGGAAGGGGAACCTCTAATTATATAGATATTATAAGTCTTATTTACTTAATAAATATCTAAATTTCTCTCCGGATAAAAGTGATGTCATATTTAATCTTTAACTTGACGATTTTAATTGTTGTCGTATTAATCGTTATAGTTTTTAGTTCAGTGTCGTTTTTGTTTTTATCTCGAAAAGTTAATTTTTATTTGGTACACGCAGCGCGGTAGTACGGGCGATAAACTGTTTTTTTCGTCTTTTTAGCCGGAAAACAGACCGAAACATTAAAGTACACTTATATAACGCGTAACAGACGCGAGTACAACGAACAATGTTCTTACCTGAATTCTGGCTTCCGGTAGAGATATGTTATCCGCCAACCTCTCTCTGGCAAATACGTCCGGATAATGCGTTCTTTCGAATTCTGTAAAGCACAATACACGTCATGTTTTTAAAATAATATATATATGGATACGTTTTTACGGGGATGAAAACGGAATCGAAACATTATACACTACAAGTATTTGGAAATAACCAAAGAATCGCGAGGTATTCGCGGAGAAAAAAAAATTTAATGCTTCGGTACCCACCAATAATAAAATATACCGATGTTATATACATGTATATCATCATAATGACGGATGTTCGTTTGACGTTCTTACGACGATTCTCGTAAAATCAAACGAAAAATCTCCGTTTAATTCGATCGAATAGAGTTCGATAACTATTTTCGAGACGACTCGATGAGTTTTTAACAGTTTCTACGCCGAGTCCGATTAAACAGAGTTGGAAAATCGTATCATCCACCGCCGCACTTAAAACGGAAAACCGTAGACGAAATAACTGTCCGATCGTCGGGAATTTATCACATCGACGGAGCGAGAGGGTAATCGGTAACATAAAATCGTTACGGCGGACTCGACGGTAATAATGTTGACAGTGAGTTTGACGACTTTCCGCATCGTATCGGTATAGCCAAACGATCGCAGATTTAGCACGTTTATTTTATTTTATTTTTTTATTCAAGAAAGGTCGATGGAGAACACGAAAAACGATGATATCAGGGATCTACTGTGCGCGAAAACACCGGGGAGAACTGCCGATGTGAATCGTTTCGAGCGCCTACGACGACGGTCAAATCATAATTAGTGGAAAATAAAACCGAGGAAATTATTCTGAGCTCGAGTGCGCGACCGTTCGTTCGAACCGATAAAAGTTTAAAACAAAGTAACAATGGCGGTGGTCGTGCGTCGCGTGAAAAGCTGCACACAGTTTACCGATACAATCGAATTAACCGATGACAATAATTACGTCCGAATTGACGGCCGCGGAGACTGACTAATGGAGTTTAAACGACTGGCGAACAGATTCGAATGGGTTTTTCGATCGATCGATCGTCGCGCGCAGACCGCAAACACCGCGGTGGAAGAATGATATTGTCGCGAAAGTCCGAACGGCGACGAGAAATTGCACGAACGCAAACACATTACACGCCGCGGTCGCCCATTCTCGCCCGACGATATTCCGAAACGTTACACGTCACGTGTAGTAGGGATAACATAAATGCGACTAACCTTTTTCTAAGCTGTCTATTTGGTCGTTGGTGAAACTAGTCCTGTTCCTTTGCAGTTTCCTTTTCAGTCTAATTCTTAGTTGCGAATCGTCGTCCACCGACGAATTGTGCTCCGAGTTGCCATCGGACGTGCTCTCCGGTGCCAATTCAGCTGCTGAAAAACGAATTCGAACAATATTCAGCCGAAGACAAAACCAAAACAAACGAGGAATCGTCGTCGGTCGCGTGTATGAACACGCGTGCTCGTATATATTATCGCTGTATAATAAATTTAATTTGAAATATTTCTATTCTCGTCAAAGGATTTACATCACACAGAAATTATACGAAACCGAGTAAAGACCGATTTTAAGTACGTCGAATTATCCTAGAAAATCAAAAACAAGACACATTATTCGTGCGCCCATATTGCTTCGAAAACGGTTCATCGAAAAACATCTACCCACTTAAAAAACCATAAAATGTAGAGACGACGCAATGTTATAATTTATTTAAGATTTGAGTACTACAATTATGAATTGTAATTTTAGTTACAATATACACGAATTATGACTCGGCTTAAAAAAAAAACATAATAAAATAGACGCAGAAAAAAAAATCGTATACAATTAAATGAATTATCAAATACGTATCGCTCAAATACTTTCACGACGCGATACTGACCATTATAAACGACAAAAAGTTGAAACCGTTTCCAAACGACTGAAAATAAATATTAACGATTCAGAGTCGTACCGTCAATGACGTAACGGTCATGACGAATCGGTGATTTCAACTGACACGTGTGAACTCGACTTTAGATACTCGACTATATCGTGTAGAAGCGAGTTCGCATAGTAGAAACGGCAGCGCAGCAGTGGACATTATACGGGCGATTTGAATTTAGAATAATAAATTTCGTCGACGGGCGCGTAGGTATATCGATTGAACGTCGGCCGCGGGTGGGTTATAGAGTATCGCCGCGTACGATCCGAGTTCCGAACCAAAGCCTGTCCTAGTATAAACCAGAACTTTGCCGCCGTCCTAAAATGCATAGAGCGCGCGGCGTTTTCGTTTACAGCGTTTGTTTAGATTTCGGTGGTGCGCGACATTTTGAATTAATCACTACGCTAAATACATTATTACGAAGCAATATGAATAACAACCGATCGTCGTGCGGACGACGGAGTATGCGTAGGACACGTGGATTTTATGACGTCCGTTTTACGGTTCGCGCGCGTCGCATTTGATTTCGAATCCGCGGTGAAGCGGTTGCAATTTTTAAAACTGCACTCTCTGTACATGCACTACGTATATATTATAATACAGTGCGCGGTAATTGGCGAGCGCGTCGAACTCTATAAGTAAGCACTCAATATCGTTCGCGGGCCAAGATTGACGTGTGGTTTCAGAGCGCAGCGAATTCAGAAACGGCGAAATTAAAAATTACACGTTTATAGCCCTATCGATGACCGTATTCACTAAATCGCGAAATTCTAACACGTATCTAATACACATAGGTGTACCGAGACAGAACAGCTCATACGATAACGCCGTAAACGAATAAAAGCCCACTCGTCGGCGGCGTCACAAATACCGACGATCGAACGATTAGAACCGCGCGTAAAAACTCGATGCCCCCCCCCCCCCCCAGCGTCCGCCACCGGGACGGGCGGGGCCGGTGTACGTGTTAAACGATGATTTATCGTCGTATAATAGATTTCACATAATTCGGCGCCACCCGGCGCCGCGCGCGGCAACATACATACATATATCTAATAATATTACAACAACCATTGTGCACGCGCGCGTCTAAACGTACGGCACCGGAGCCGTGTGCATTGGTTTTATCAGTCTTTTGTTCTGCGCTTTCGATTTTGATCGGCTCCCGCGGGGGAGACTGCCGCGTGGGCGCGCGGGCGCACGCAACGCGATCAATCGACGCGTGGGCACGGGGCGCGGGTGTGTGCGAAGGGCGTGCGGGTATACGCGCCGCGCGCGCGCACGCGCGCGTAACCCTCGCGGCGGTCCGAGGGTGGGCCGGGCCGGGTCCGGCGCGCGGCCTATCGGAACTCTCGCAGGGACGGCGGGCAGGACCGCGGTGCCGTGCGCGCCGGGCCGGAAGACCTGCCCAGTAGTCGCGGCGGCGGCGTGTACGTCCGAGGGGTTGCGGTGCGCGTCGTCGACCGGGGACGACCGGAGACGACCGACCGGTGTTCGGCGGCGGCGGCGGGGAGACGGCGCGAAAGCTCGGCCGCCGCCGGAGGCGCAGGCTCCCGCTGTAGAGTCGCCCCGTTCCCGGAAAATCGGCGGCCGGCGTAACCGGATTTCGATCGGTCGACGAGGGTTGTTCGCCGCGATAACTGCGTTCGCCGTTTAATCGTGACGACAATGATATTAATGCGAAACGGGGGTGGGGGGAACAAAGGGTAGCGGGCGCGCAGATCTGTCGTTCGGAAAAGGACGTCCGTCTCTCCGTATCGTTGCGTATTTACGAAACACGTATTGTTTTTTTTACGTCGCCGACGTGTTTCGACACGTATGACGATGCGTTTTATATATTAATTTTCGCGACGTATCGGAAAAGGCCTGTTGCGATCGACCGACTGAATACTCGAGAATCGATACGAACGCGACCGATGTTTTTTCTCTCGTACATATTTAAGAATTTAATATCGCGTTCGACTCCTTTTCAGTTAGGAAAACAAAAACATTAATTGATGCGATTCCCCTCTTACAAACAATATAATCGTTATCGAAACCGCCGACCGATCGTTGTGAAAATTTTACCGCCACTTTGATTACACATTACCAAGCGGTGAATGATAAGAAAACACGCAGACGATTCGAGTTTGGTCAAAACAGACCTTAGGAAAAAAATTATCAATACTCAAATTAGCGGCCATTTCAACGGCTCTAATTTCATTTACGCATTCAGCGGACAAACGGGTACGTCCTTTTTTATCTTTTCCTTTGAACGAACGTCGCGGTTTTTATATTTTATTAATAGCGCCACCGCGCGCGGCTATATTAAACTTGCAATGTTATCGATTTTGAAATAATTAATCACGACGTCTATTATCAATCCGATCGAACGCGTATCCTTTTCTCATTTACTATGCGCTAAGTTCCACAC